>OY751415.1:1823738-2135595 GCA_963565655.1 Aleiodes testaceus
CACGGAAAAATGCCATCGCACTTGTCATGGGAACGGAGCACACAATGTCTAGGCACAAACAAATGTATGCCAAAAGAGGTTTTCGAATAGGGAGAAAAAATTGAGAAGGGGGGGATGATGATGGTAACATAAGGTGAGGTACAACAAGGGGGATGATGAAACGGAGGGGCCTTTGCTACCCTTCGCCCTTCTACTTCTTCATTTCACCGTACAGAAGAGTTGCTCTCTTTCTCACTCTCTAATTTTTTTAAACATCACTCCTTATCTGCGTGCGAGTAAATTTAAAACGCGCAGCGTTGGTGTACTTGACGTGACAGAGAATGTTTTTTTCCACGACGTAAGTAAGTTAGGGAAAGAGAGTGAGAGAAGGTTTTGAGAGTGAGAGTTGAGACAAGGGGGCATATATTGAGGCAGGTGGGGGCCAGATGTCTCGTATAAGGGCCGGTATGAACGCCCTGACCCTCCGCTTCGTGATGCACGTACATACATGTATCTAAAACCTGCATGTACTCGTTTCTCCCCAATACGAAAAATAAATTACCTCAGTGAAGTAAGGTTGGAACGTGAGTTTTCGAAAATGTCTTGCAATTCATTGGGTATAGTTTCTTCTTCTATGAGAACTTCCTTCATAGCCCTTATTTTCCGCTTCATAAAGATTGTTAGCAAAATTTTCCTATCCTCATTAGAGTCATATCTGCGAATTGAAGAGGGATAGAAAGCCTAATAAGAATATTTCCGAGCATATAAGGCTAACATATTTTTCATTGGCTTTTGTTAATATTGAATATCATAAAGCAGCCAATGTTCTTTTTTTACCAATTATTCAATCACTGTCAAAAAATAAAATATATATAATTATATGGACTGCCGTATATGGATATATATCTACAATTGTCGCTCTACATAATATCCCATTTTTTGAATATATTTTTCAGTATATTCTTTCATTGTAAAACTCATTATCGTTGAATACTCAAGTTCAACCACACCATTATTAACTCATATTCTCCATAAAAAAAGAATTATCAACGGTTTCATAATGAAGATAATCTTAGAGGAAAACTTTTTCATCATTACTGCACAGATGCAGAACTTCCCCCTAATCTTATCTCTAACATTTGACCTAAATTTCGTATTTCCTGTGTGAAAAAGAAAAATGAATTCTTAATAACTTCATGAACTTCAGAAACTATTTGAACTTGAATAAAAACACTGTAGTTATTTTTGTTTAGAAAAAAACTATTTCGGAGCACACAGAGCGTGGGAATATGATGCAGAGAAGACATTGGTATGTTTTTGCGGAGATTGCATCGCCCACGCGTTGGACATAAGTCTTGAATAAAAGAATGAAAGAGAGAGGGAGAGAGTGAAAGAGAGTATATAAGATAAGCGGAACGTAGAGGCGCCGATGCAACAACTGTAGATCGAGTGACGGTGAATCACAATTCACGTTTCTTTTTCATTCATCTCTTGAATGAAATATATTGGTTTCATTCACTAGATAATTCAGAATCAATTGATTCGTGTAGAAATCACTCGATTCGTCAAAAAACGAAGAGAGTTAGAGAAAAAAAAAAAAGAGAAAAAGACAGTGAAGAAAATTGTTCGGGGCCTTGTTACACATGGGTTCCTTTACCCCTCGGGTTTATTGTTGCACGACGATCAAAACTCATTCTATCCTTCAACGAAGGAAGGACGGAAGGAAGGAAAGAGGGTAAAGACCGGAGGTAGACACGGAAAAGGACGCAGAAAGAAATTTTTGAAAGAAAAAAAAAAATAAAGGCACGAAAAGAGGAGGAAGGAAAGAGAGAATAAGGGAACTCAACTACTACAACTGACTTGAAGTAAATAGGTAGAACAGGGAAATAAGACTTCTGGGGCACACGTGGAAGACGGGGCACGGGCGTCAAATGAACACGAGGGGGAAATGCCCCGCAGATGGCCATCCGGCAAATTTTTATTCCCTTCTGTACTCTTTTCCCCTCCACTCGACTCGTCTACGATCCGAGGGGTTAGATAGTGTCACTTTGTTCATTACAAAAAAAAAAAAATTGTTTATTTCTACCCAATTTATTTTTCATTTCTTTTTTAACAATAAACAAATGATTTTTCAAACGAAGACGAAAAAAAAACAAACAACTTGCATTAGTATATAATTTAATACACTAAATCGTATGTAGATTATTCGATTGTGAAGTATTTCATCACGCAACCCTGAAAAATTGACGGGCGCCACGAAACAAGAGGCGAAAGAAAGAATAAAGAATCCACCTAGTTACATATCACTATTATAGATCTATTCTTCAATGTAAGAATGTTAATACTCTAAAAGTGGTCATGGTCATGGAATAAAGTTGAGGGCCATCCACGTAGTCCTTCACGTGGGTACAGGTACTACTTCAGGTATTCCATAGTTTTCCAATTCAGTGCCATTAAAAATCCCGCGCAAAAAAAAAGAAGGAGAGGGAGGGAAGAAGCAGACAACTTCGGAATGAAGAATGAAACGATGGAATTCTTTTATTATTTTGTCCTTTTTTTGGGAGGAACTCTCAGCTGACCGGAGGAAGGTCGGGCCCATGTTCCTCGAATTTAAAGGGCCTCCAGGTATATAACAATACCCCTCAAGGAACCCCATCCTCCTTCCGTTCTTCCTCTCCTCAACGCACCTAACCTCTTACGACATATGTACGTCGTCAAGATGCGGGTGACTTTTACCACTAAAAAGGTAAGAAAATAAAAAAAGACTGAAAGAAAAAGGGAAGAAAAACATGATTTTTGGCTCGCGCCAAAACACGTCTTTTGTTGTACCAACACCAGCTGCAAATTCGGCTGTCTTTAATGGAGGAAAACTCTTGAAATAGAGCTTCACGATCGTCTTGATTGAACTCACACACACAACTGCCTCTTGCGGTAGTTTCCTAAGGACAGCTGTCGAATGACGCACCTGCCCTCCCCCTTATTTTATTCCTTCTTTAATTCATGTATGCGTGTACCTCGTCGTTAGAGTCTTCACGGTAGATACGGGCATTTCTTGCGCGGAATCGATGGGAAAATTGGACGAATAGGTGATCAGTTTTAGAGGAAAATACGAATGTATGAAGTACTTGGGAGTGGTTGAGAGGAATTGGACTGTTATCAATTGGCTTGAATTTTATTTGATGAAAATTACCGGCAATTGATCAATTTTTGGGGATATTCAGAGTAGAGATCTCGAGTAATTCCTAACTTTCTGCCAAAAAATTGATTTGGAACTGAATTCAACTCTTGTTCCATCACTTTTCTCTGAAATCGTCTTGCAAGTATCACCATCAAATCCTTGTGACGAAAACTGTCGCACTTTCGTTGCATGAAACATCAAACTTAATTACACATTCACTTCCTTCTTGCTATTATTCCCAATTTATTGATTTTTTTTTCATGAATAACTCCTATTTAACACAGAGGGAATAAAAAAAAGTTCAAAGCCATTCGGAATTCATTCTGAGATTATCTCGAGTTAATAATGAATAAATATATTCTATGAATGTGGCCAAACTAAGATCACTTCCTGTGAAGTACAATCCATGACCCATAACACTTCGTAATTCATTCACTATTCAAATCAATCATTAGCACGCAAGGTCATTAATCATCGTGCTAAGAATTTCATCTTCTGAATTGCCGTTTGAACAACGTTAGCATCATCCGAATGACCATTCAGTCTCTTTCTTATAGAAAAGTATTTACACGGGGAAAAAAATATACGAATAAGAAGGTAAAGGAAAAGAGAAAAAAAAGTCAATCCACACGTACACGTGCCGATTCAAATCCAAGGATACGAACGACCGTTGGTCTCTTTAAACCAAGCAATACCGACGAAAAAAATTGGTAGGAGATAATCTTTACATAACCAGTGGAAATGCCCTCTTCGCGTCATCCCCGACAGAAAAATAAAAATTTTATGAATGAAATTATGTCATGTTGTTAGTGAAAGTCGGAAAGTATTTCTCACGTGTTAATGCGGGGAAAAAAATGAATTATTAATAAAAATAAGCGAAAAAAAACGATTTACTCTTGAACTTAAGATCGAATTAAATACATCGAAGAGCCATGAAATGATGAAAAAAATTCATTGATTAGGGAAAAGATTTTGTGTTACCATAGCAATCGATATGCGTATGTATTTTCGGCGTTGAATTGTTGTGTATGGCAACCGTTCAATAATAATGCTTGTCTCGCCCCCCTGCACGGACAGCTGTGTCTGCAACCACCTCTCCTCTTTATTGCACGTATATATATATATATATCTTCCTCATTCTCTCACTTTTAGTCACATCGAATTGCTTCCCCCGTAGCACTTTTTGAGGGTGGCTAATAACAATGACTATGGGACACACACCAAGTTTTGTGCACATGCCGTAAGCATATGCCAGAAACCCAGAAGGGCTCTCTTTCACATACAGATGCCCTGGGGGATTTATATTCAAAAAAAAAAAATACGGGGGAAAGAGAAGGAAAAAAGGCATAACGATAGTGAGCCACTGGAAGCTCTAACAACCTTATCATCTCCCACCTAAAATTTTCCCCCTTCTGACAGAAAAAATGATGTACAAATGATGCCTTTGTTTGGTGGGATCAGGTATAGAATCATTCAGCCATTTAATTGTGCATGACGTATTAAATTTTTAATTCATAAATTCAATTTTTTTTATTCATTAATGTACTTTTTTTTTGATGAGATGACGTCGAATTTTCCATGCAGATTTTGAGAATAAAGTTTATGAATAGACGAAGCTTTTTAGAAAATTAATTAGAGAATATATTTCGTCAAAATTCTCATATCCATAGTTTCTGAGCGAATTTATAAAAACCAAAAAAGCCGGTCGATTGAACATTCTCACTTTCACTTTGTAAGTAATTTATCTAAAATATCTTTAAATTTATGAAAATAACGAATGTTCTTGTCTTTCCTCGGCAAGAACAGGTCTAATGAATTTTGGAATCAACTAATTTAATTTAAAATTATGTCATCACTAAATTGCCTCATAAAATAGCTGCAATAACGATGCCTAAATGCTCCACATAAAAACCGTTGGCTGATGTCATCAGCACTGCAAAATGCAATGCCGAGAGTTTCACGGAACTCCCTATCATCGAGACGGTTGATAATATTCAGCCAAGTAAGAGGGCAAAGGAAACGAGAAACAGTAAGCCAAGTATTGAAGATTGTGAGAACGTGCGAAAACGACCCCACGACCTTGTGCAAATGGTACCTGGAGATTTACATTTCCAGAATCTCAGTATCTCGTTCTCATCGACAGCCAAAGAGAGAAAAGAAAAAGAAACAAAAATCCAGAAAGAACACGTTTGAATGGTGAAAGTTTCTGAATCGTTAGACGCTTGAAAGGAAGTGATTTACAAGTGTTGAAAAAAAATATATATATTTCCCAAGGGTTGCGACATATAGGAAGTTCATAAAGGTGCAGTCTTTTCCGTTTGTACAGGAAAGTAATTAAACCGTGTAGAAGAGAAACACTTGTGGCTACGTTTTGTGGCCCTTCAAGTGACAGGATGTGGTCTTTGGTGTATCCGGAGCAGTATTAGAAGGGCGCGAAAAAGGAGCAGCGAAAGAATAAGAGAGCTAAGACGCAATGGAAAATAATGGAAGAAGGAAGAAAGTAAAAAAATCATATTAACAAAGAAATATGAGGAAGGATGTTCAGCCAAGCGTTTTTTTTATCTTATTCATTGTCAAAAATAAATTGGGCAACTCTTTACAATTGTTTCCCTACTTCGTTTTTCGTGTTCTACAGTTTTTTCTATTGATTCTGAAAGTGAAAGTATGATGATGATAATTGATGCTATTATTCAAATTGGAGAACTTGGGTTCAGTGGGAAGTTTTGATTTTCTGAATTTCCAGTAATTCTCCAAACTGTTTTTAGATCCTGACTAATCTCTCGAGGGTCGATTTTCTCCAATCAATAATCAAGTTGCACAACTCAAAGAAGCAGTAATTTTTTAAATGTTCGAAGCATGATTTATTCATGGAAGAACACAACATCACTATAAACACTTGATGCTCATAAAAAATTCATAAAATTCACTTCTTTTCTTCTTCATTGTTTACAGGTCGAGATCTGGTTACGATTCAAGCAGTGGGGACGAGTCAGAGAGTGAATACAATGTACATTCTTATCAACCAAATTCACAAAATGCAAATTCTACTGCTACAGCAACGAGCACTAGCACTAGTGCACCACAGGGGAAACACATAAACAAGGGTCGATGGACTAAAGAAGAGGTATAGATCCCTTAAAACATCAATGAAATTCAATGAATTGAATTAAATTATGAAAAAAAAAACTCTGGATTTGAGATTAGATAAAAACCAACCAGTCGTCCAGTCTTTCATTTGGAGTGTAATAATAGCCTCGAAATGAAGGGTTGGTACTCTTTAAATAATGAAAAAAAAAATGCCCCTACGTAATCGAGCAAGAAGGACAGATGGGGATGATCCTAAATGTTACCTGTTTTCTGTCTCTCTCACTCGCGCAATTGATGTCAGATCTCACAAGGTATATAAGGTTTCCCATGGGAAAGTTGGCGAGACTATGTCCCCACGTGTACTCGCTCCCCTGACTCTGGCTTTATATTTTTTTTCTTTCTTTGGGAATTTGGGTGAAATTTTTATCATTATCTAATGTGGAAAATTTGGGGGAGAATTTTGTATTTCACACACAATTTTTCCTATTTTTTTTTTTAAGGAGAAATCACTTTGAATAATAATACATCATTTTAATTGGTTTTCATCTGATTCATTCAACCTTTTTATCAATAAAAATTTGATGAAATTTAGGATTTTTTCCATTTTTTAGACGATTTAGAACAAAGAAATAATGGAAAGATTGTTGTGATCTGGTTTTTATGGAATATTTCGGAATTTATGGGAGATCTTTTTCATTCATTATCAAAATATATGGTGAAATCTCCTTGGGATTTCTAGGTATTCAATGAAAAGCGATGAATGGTGACGAACCTCCATTGATACAAACATTTGAAAAAAGGAGGAAAGAGGAATCCATTCATGAATTGAAAAAAAATCATGGGAAATAATTATTCAATGCCAAATGCATCGAATAAACATAATAATTAACAGAGATTTCTTTTTTGTAGGACAATTTATTGAAACAGCTCGTCAGCAATTCAGAGAAATTAGGAACTGGCCTTAGATGGGATGCAGTTGCTGCGCATTTTCCAGACAGGAGTGATGTACAGTGCCAGCAGCGTTGGGCAAAAGTCGTCAATCCCGAGCTTGTAAAGGGTCCATGGACCAAGGAGGTATATAATTTTTTTAAGCGTAATTTTCTCGGACAAGTACGCAAAAAATAAAAACAAAATGTCAATAAACTGTTGGCATCCGGGTACCTTAACCCTTTTATAAAGTTTCACCGTCCTCCACGGGGGCCCTTGAGGCCAGCCTTCCTTTTTGGCTATACTCTTGATAATGAGAGAGAGGAGGGGGAGGGAATTTCGTCGGCAAAAACTGGTTTCGTTTGAAACTTTTCCGACTGTACACAAGTCCACGGGAATGGGATCTCGCCCTGAGGGGCCACAGGGATTGAAACACGCTAACATTTTGCTTTATGTCTCTTTCCGGGTTACGTAATTTTTTTCTTGCTCCTCTCAAACATTAGGAATTAATTGAAATGTCTGTAAGATACAAAATTATTTTTTCAGGCAAGCTCCAAAATTACCTACACATTATTTTAAAGTGAAGTGAATTCGGAAGTAGACCATGTTTAGAAAATGTTTCTTAGCAAAAATTCCTAATTCTACTCATTTTATGGGATATCTTGGGAATTATGAAGAAAACCATTTAGAAAAAACATAGAAAAATACTATTTCCATTTTGTTGCGAATATCACTGCAACGAGTAGCTTCAGGGAGAATCGCCAAAATACCTTTTCTGCAAATCTCGAAATTCCATACAAAAGCGATCTCTTGAATTTTTTTTCTAACTCCATTGACTCCCAAAATAATTAGAAAAAGATGAAAACATTTTATCTGCAATTTTGCAAAAAAATCATAATGAAACGTAATTATAATCGGTTTTATTCAATCATTCCCTTTGTTTGCAATGCGTTGTCTCACATTATTTTCACTCTTCGTGTAATATAACTGAGAGACGACCCACAAAACCCTAGTACGTTATACCTGGTCACCTCCGACGGAATTTCATCACTAACACACGTGGTTTTTTCTATATATACACAATGCAAAAGTGTGCTCAGACGGTTCACGTTGTAGATGGTGATGCTGCACCTCTCACATTGCTCCAATCCCTCCTTCTCGTTGTGCCAATGCACTCGGCAACAACGAGTCAAGGGCAAAGCTAAAAAATACAACTGTCTCACTTTATCCAAAAAGAATCGTTCGAATTCTCGTGCATCTTTACTTTCTCGTACGTGCTATGAAAGACCAAATACATTTTATTTCTTCTTCTTCTTCATCTTGATGGTTTGCGTGGGGCCATTCCCGCCTCTTGAAATACCTTCTTACCGTTTTTCTTACTCTCCACCACAAGGTGAATTTTTATTCCTCTTCCCTTAAGCGGAGACGCCAATGTCCAATTGTGAAATTCTTCGAAATTTCAACTCAACACTTACCCGCAAGCCTCTGTTTAAACCGCTACGAGGCTTCTTTATTTGTATTTTTTCTCACGCTACGTTCAATCGTATGTATGCCCTTCATTACCTTTTGAAGATTTTTCATGATTCTTCGATTGAGGAAGTGCCACCAGATCATCTTCATCGTAAACGTGCTTAGCTCAGTTTTGCTCGGCAATTTTTATGAAATAATTCGTAGATAAGAAGAATGGAATTTTTTTTATGAGGTTAATTACGTTGTCATTTACAGATCATAATATATATTCGGAGGAAAATCGATTTCCTTTTTTTTTATGTAATGGGTAGAAAGAAATGATCTAAATGTAGAGGAGGCTTTTCAATAAAATCTCGTAAATTTTCTCATTTTTTCCAAGCATAATTCACTTATGATAAAATTAAGTTAATTTAATTCGATTTCATGTTACAGGAGGACGAAAAAGTCGTGGAACTTGTTGAACGTTATGGACCGAAAAAGTGGACTCTCATAGCACGTCACTTGAAGGGTAGAATTGGTAAACAGTGCAGAGAAAGATGGCACAATCATTTGAATCCGGGAATCAAAAAAACAGCATGGACCGATGCTGAAGATAAAATAATTGTTGAGGCTCACAGACGTGTTGGCAATCAATGGGCGAAGATAGCTAAATTATTGCCAGGTAGAACTGACAATGCAATTAAGAATCATTGGAATAGTACGATGCGTCGTAAATATGAAGCAGAGGAGGGAAGAACCACTGGAGCAAGAGGTATGATTTTTTGGAATAACAAAAAAAAAAGAGAATTCAGGAATTAATATAATTTTTTTGCAGGCCGTGGTCGAAGAAAAGCAACAGAGATCACAAAAAAGGAGAGAGTTATGGACGAATCATCGTGCCAGGAGCAATCGATGAAGGTAGTGGTCAAAGCTGAGGACAGCCGGGCAACGGTGACATCAGGAAGCTTGGAGATCGATTCACTCGATTGGACAGGCGCCTGGGGACAGACACAGCAACAATCAATGGTTCATCATCAATCGCAGCACAATTATTTACATGATATGATACAGCTGGACGAGAGACCGGACGAACCTATTAATGACGTGAAAACAGATATTTCACCGTTCTCCAAGTATGTTTGATGATTGATTTAGTTGACTAAATTTGTTTTCATAGGAACATTTGAGAGAGTAAGGGAGATAGAGGAATTTCTATATTAACCTTCCTTGTATGGATATTTTCTCATCACACACAAATTCTGAGATGCTCACCAAATAGTGAAGTCATGTGTGTGTGTAGCTTGAGGAAATTACATTTTTTTCCTGCCTCTCTAAGCAAAATTCTCCTATCTCTCTTAGCTCGTAGTATATTTCATAAAACCCATTCTTATATTCAATGAAAGTGTCAATGGATTATTGCTCAATTTAAAAACTTTTTCCTTTTTCAATTAGATACTTCAATCTGAATATGGGAACGGAGGCGTCGAGTTCAAATACATCAGATATCCGTCTGTTACCAATGCCAGATTTAGAAGACGACGAGGACAGATTGAGTCCGCCGCCAATTTTACGTAAACGCCGAGGAATACAAAATATATTACCACGTACAGAAACACCAGATAGTGGAAATCATGACTATCTAATCAACAATTCATCCCAAGAAGCAACAACAGCACCATCAACACCGATAAAACAACTTCCCTTCAGTCCTTCACAATTTTTGAACAGCTTAGCGAGTCCAGAATCATCATGGATACGTGCTAGTACACCAAAAGGTAGTCCTGGTACGTTAACAACACCACAACCCTCTGGTTTACGTCGTGGTGGTAATGATGGACATACACCACGTACGCCAACGCCATTCAAAGATGCATTAGCTGAAATTGAAAGACGCAGCGGTGCTACAACCCACTTACCAGCGACACCAGGACGTTTGGATGCACTGACTGAGATAATTAAACAGGAGACTGATCGCGAGAGTCTAGCTAGTAGCAGTATGCTCCAAGACTCTGGCTATGGTACCGGTAGAAGACGTGGCAAAGAGAATAGTGCACCTGGAGGGAAGAGAGCACGTAAAGCATTGTGCCAAGCATGGGCGACATCGCATGACAGCTCGGATATGAGCTTTGCTGTTGAAACCCCGGTAATTTTCGCTTAGGAAATAATGAGGGAGTTTGAGTTTTGTGAATGAAGTCCTTGGAGAGAATTTTCATTGATTTATTGTTTTGAATATCTAGGGAACTGAGGCAGATGGAGAAATTCTGTAGAAGTCTTCTTATAAGACTTTTGGAGAAGTTTTATGAGAAATCTCCGATTTAAAGAAAAGATCTCTATCAAAATTTCACTATCGCAGGAAAATTTCTACTAAAATCCACATCTCCCTCCGTTCTCGAGACATTCCACAACAACTCATTCAATCCAATTTCTTCTCACAAAATGAAAGGACAATAACTATTGTTATTCAATCTCCCTTAGGATGTTCTTCAATTAAAATTTCCATATTAAATTATTATTTTTTCATTTTGCAGAGCAAAAGTCTAGATACATCGGTGCTGTTTTCACCAACGCCAATGACACTTGAAGACAGTTTTTTAGCTGCTGGACCAAGTCCATTAAAGGTAGAACATCCCAATAATCAAAATACAATCCAGAACCAACATCATCAACAACCCGCCTTATCCTGGTTTTACTCTCGCTCCAATCGCCTGTAGACACGCTAGCCGGCCTCTTTTTTCTTTCTAACTTTTCTCTCCAATGCTCTAATATAATTATTTATTATTTCCTTGAGGAAAAAAAAATCTTTCATCTCTTATTACTTTAATTGTTGTTGAATTAACCCGGTGATTTTAATTTTTTTTATTATTATTGATTTTTTTAAATTCATACGTCCATCCTCATTCCTCAAGCGAAGCCTCGGACGAGTTTGTCCCAGTGAATTAATGACGTATGTCCCGAGGAAATCCTATCCTCTTCCCCAAAGATTTTTTTCTTTCACTTATTTATGTTTTCTTTATTACTTTTTTTTCGAATTTAAATTATTAAAAGAAATTGAAGAATTGTGGAAAAATATTCAATTAAATTTTTCCCACTATTTATTTAACATTGTAGTTTAAGTTAAACAAAAAAATTTCGAAACCTCGAGTAACACTTAGAGAGATGAAACAAATCCCTGTTAATTATTTATAGGAAAAAAGCCTAAAAATTAATTTATTTCCAAGAACTCGAGAAATACAAGTTAATGCAACTTAATAACTTTTTTTTAAACATTTAGTTCATCTTCGGGTCCAAGACATTGAACTAATTATCATTAACATTTATCATTATTATTCATGTTTTGTACTTAATTTATTGAAAAAGAAACCTCGCTCTTCGTTGGTGTTTTCAATTTCCCCACAAAGACTTTTTTTTCTACGAGCGAGTAAAGTTGTATTATGGTTTTGTAATTTTTTTAAAAGTTATTTATATATTCTTTATAAGTGTTTTTTTTTTGTTTCGTTACGTTGGGTTGCCGTATGTCTGCACTAACTCCAAACGAATGACCCTTATTATAATAATTATTATTATTTTGTATTTAAAAACAGTGAAAAAAAAACAGGCCTGGCCTAGCGTACCAAAGTACCTCCCCTTACCACCCACCCCTTTGCCTCTTTCGCCAAAGCTCGAAACTCCTAAGATTTTTCTCTCATACTTTCTTTTCCACGTTGGAAAAAGGGAAAGAAAAAATGAGATTAAATTTGAAATAAAAGAAAAAGTTGAAAAAAAAAATGTTAAAACATGCAACCCAAAGATTATTGAGCAAAAGGGCTTTGTAGCGGCTTACTGGCTCGCATGAAAATACCAAATTACAGAGGCTTGCCTAGTCATCGCAGCTTACTCCTTTCGATTCAATCGAATTAAAAAAAAATAATAATAATTGCACAAAATAATAAGTAAATAGTAAAAAAAAAGAAGTAATCTTTCCTTCTTTCCTTCCTTAAAAATACCTTCCAAAGATCTGTTCTCTATTTTTACATTAAAAGACAAGAAAATGAAGCAGTAAGATCAAAAAAATGTTTATACTGTACAGTTGAATTGAAGAATGATTTTCTCTTAAATTATTTCTTCCAATTACAAAAAAAAAAGAATTTTCTATTTGTGACAAAAAAAATACTTGCCGGCTGTAGCTAGTGTGTCTATCCTTTCCAGACTCCCCAAGAAATAACGTCCGAACAGCGGAAGCCCAATGCCAAGAGGGCTATTACGTTTGATACATTCGACAGTCCAACTATCAGCCCTCTGCTTGTGAGACCACAGAAACGGCCAAAGGTGAGTGGCAATTATTTTTTCTTTGCTTCCCTCTAAATCTCTTGAATATTTATTCAAGAGAATCTTCTCTTAATTGATGTTTTCTCTTAACATCGAAATGTAGATATTTTTTAATCTGAAAGAAATTGAGAAAATCTTATTGAGAATTAAACCTACGTGTAAAGATTCGTTTGAAAACTCTCGGATCTCCATTAAACATTGAGATTTTCACTAAAAATTTTTTTTATCAAAATTGAATTATTTTGTTTTGAAACCCCGTTCGGATTTCTCGGAAAGTAACTCGAAATTTAAGAGAGATTCAGAAATTTAAGAGAAGAAACGATTTTTCTTTTTAGTTCTGACCCTTCTCTATATCAAATTCTTCATGAAGTTTTCTCTATTCTCAGCCATTACTAAAATATGTTTCAAAAGAAAACTGCGAGGGGCAAGCATTAACATAATTTTTTAATCCATCGAATCATTTAGCTGCACCTTGAAGCTCAATGGACAATGGTGGCGTGCGGTCGTACCCAGGATCAGATTGACATGACTCGAGCTGCTCGTAATTTCTTGAACATCCATGGTCTGCCGCCCCTACGACCACGTTCTCTAAACTTCTAACTTCAATTGAAAGAATAATTGGAAAGAAAGTGTTGGGAATAAAGCAGCAATGAAGACTTCGAATGGCCGATCGTTCTGGCGTGAGCGATATTTGGAACTAGTCTTAGCACGTTTACGTGTTTTAAATTTACCCTCATTCAATCATAAATAATAGATAAAAAATACATAATTAATGAATGATTTAATTGTGAAACGATGAGAAATTGAAGGAAAAAGATTTACAAATTGAACAAAAAAAAAAATATTTTGTTAGTCATAGAGTAGAGAATATAAAGTTCTATTTTAAAGAGCTTTGAAATTTCATCATACAGTATTTGTAAGCCAACGAGTAATTCCTCTCGTCAACAAATAAATTTTTCGAAATAACTTTTTTTTTTAAATTATATTTTAGGAAAAATATGAAGAGAGAAAGCCATATTGTACACAGAATTTATATAATTTTTTTCCCCTATTTTTCATGAATTGAAAAAGAATAAATTAAAAAAATTGTGTAATGGAGTGTTGAATAGGTCACAAACTATAGCCGGTTTATGTCATAGAATATTATATATATTATAATATAAAACACTATTTGCGGCCATTACGTACAAAGAGCCTTTGTAATTGGTATTTAACTTACAATTTTCAACATAATAAATCGCACAAAAAATAATCATAAAACTAAATAATATATTTATTTTATTATCTCTAGTTTATAATGTTTGAAGAGGAGGAAATTAAAATTCAGGTTTTCTGATTTTAAGAAAAAATTATATTTAAATTTTCACGCTACGGAGTGTAATTGAGAAATAGTTGTTCCATTTTTTTAAATCATCTAATCCAAAAGCTCTTTGAGATTAAAATTCCACAAAATTTGAATAGCACATCTCATGTACAATTTCTCAAGAAAATTCTACATTTAGCATAAAAATGTGAAAATATAATTTTTCAGTGTTACCTGAGAGGAAAGAATACTCAAGACTAGGAGAATTCTTATGTTTACGTTGAATTCCTCATTACTCTCCTCTTTTACAAAGTGTCTTCGTTTAAAAAAAAAAAAAAAAAACTAAATGTCTTTCTCGCGAATTCTCACTCGTGGCATACAAATTAATTTTTCCTATATCAATTATTCACATGAAATCTCAATCTTCTTTTAGTCTGTGAGGATTCAATTTTTTTAAATGAAGAAACTAATTTTTCAATGATTTTTCGGTTTAGCGCAGTCTTTTTCCTGACTATCGTTGAAAAAAATGGCTTGAAAGAAGAATTTCGAGAGATTTTTTTCCGCAGAGTACTTTATGGACATTTTCGAAGGAAGATCACTTGAAGAATCCTTCAAAATTTGACAATTGCTGGAATGTTTGCAAAGTAAGTAAGGTGTTTTCGGGTTATCAATCTTTAGAGAATATCTCGGAATTGAAGTGAACGTAAGTTTACTTGGAGACCTTCTTCCTGGACCGGAACGAGAGCTTCAACAAAGCTCCTTCAAAAACATTGTATCTATGTTACATTGCAAACAAAATAGAGTGGAATACATTTATTTTTTCTTGTTCTTCTTTTTACTGAATTTGATTACGCGAATTGAGAGCTATAAAGAATACAAGATTCTATTAAAACAAACACTGTTACTCTTACCAATTTGAAAAAAAATATAATTCTCCGCATTTCTCATTCATTTCAAGAATTTGAGAAGATACTTCGCGATGAAGAGTTTTCTGATTAAAATTATTTATGGCCACGGGAAAATACATACAGCCACATTTTGTCAGTTTTAGGAAATAAATATTTCCGTTTCATCTCCATTGAACGGAAAGTCTTCCTGTTATGTTTATGTATCTTCTAAATGTTTTACAATTGAACTCAATTTGTGAATGAGCTAACTATCGATCATTCAGCACGAAAGTAGAAGTGAACCAAGAGGAATTCACATCGGTTTGCATATATCTTTGGAATTAATGATTTTAGAGAAAAAAGTTGCGGCGACCTTTCACACAAAATTCTTCGCATTTTTATTACATATAATTACGATAACATCAATATAAATTTCTCAATTTTTCTACTAAAAGTTACGACTGCTGTGCTTTCTCAACGTTATTCAACGAAATAAAACAATCAAAAATTTATTGCTGATGGAATGGTGAATTCTCAATAAATTGTGTGAAAAATTTCAGTGATAAATGGCTAAGTGCGGATGATTTACAAGAAATTTACTAGTGAAGAGGTGGAACCAGACTGTTCGATTTATCCTTCTGATCATTCTGAATCGAATTCCTTGGAAATTAAGTCAGATAACTCCTCTCTTTACAAAAAAAAGTTGGAGAACATTTCACTGTCTTGCTTAGCTTATGGATATTTAATTCAAATCATAAAGATGAGTCAACTAATTGTGTTCTACCTCTTTACTGATAAATTCTGTAGACTCTTCTGCTAATATCTTCAAAATCAATAGATTTGCCAACAAATGTCAAGGCTCCTTCGTGTACAAAAGTCTATGCACTACAAAAAAGGTCTCTTGATGAATTCTCCCAAACCACTTGTTTCCCAAGATATTTCTAAAATGAACCACCCATGATTTTTCTATTTCACCGCCTTTATCACTTTATTCTCAATATTAATAAAATGGATGGATTTTCAAGAAACAAATTATTTCGCCGAAGGGAACGGAAAATTTTCACCGAAAAATCGTGTAATGCATTTGAAGTTCATCCAGTAATTGCTAAGATAATACACGAAAGAAACTGAAAATTGATTTAATTTTCAAAATATTTGAAAAGTCAGCCGGAAATTAACGTTATAGCGTTTTCAGCAGAAATTTTCCGATTTCACCAACCAAAACTTAAAATTCATGTTTTTTTAGTACAAAACCATTAATATAAAATTGTGCAGAGTGAAATCTTTTACAAAAATTAATTGTGATGAATATATTCGAGAGATTTGCATCTCTCATTATATATAGACTAGCCGCACAATAAAACACATGATGTCATGCATTATGGAAAATAGTAATATTAATTACAAAAATATACCATCCCTCAGGATGGCTTAAAAATGACTCCCTCATACTTCTCATGTCCTTCTGCATTTCTTTTTGTTCTCGAATTTGGTTTTCATTTGATTGCACTTTCTTCTGTATTTAAATTTCATGGAGTTCTTGAACAAAGAGAGTTACGAGATTTCACATCGTAACTTTTATAGTTCATGAAAGAGACTTCTTTTGTGAGCTATTGAATTCTCTACAAAAAAAAACCTCGGCACAATGGCGCTATTTCTCTTCATCTCTGAAATCTTCCACGAAAACTGAGAAGTAAAATTAACATGATCTGGAGATTTATTCTATTCCGATGACAACTTTTGGGAAATGTCTCGAAATAGAGCTAGCACACGGTTTTTTTTTTCTATTTCTGTCTCTGATAAGAAAGAAATTTGTGTAAATTTCAATCATTTCACCTGAGTGAATCTGTCTCTACTCGTAGAAATAATTTTCACAAAAATTCCTATGTCTATTAGATTCCTCAAAAACTGTCTTTCAACATGCACGTGCTGCAGATATTTGCAAAAAACTACAAAATTCATTGACTCATCTTATCTCACCAGTTCATTATAAGTTTATACGAAAATTAATTGAACGATAGCTTAAGGAATTCACTAATGTAAGCCGGACAAGTGAAAAGAGTATTAACAAAGATTTTGTCCCATTGGAATGTCGATATTTTCTAAATAAAATTCATAACAATAGAATTACTAATCCATAAAATATGTTCGTTATATCGAACGTTTTAACATTCCATGAGTCTTGCAATTCGCGGAAAAATTCTTAAAAAAGAAATTCGGATATTCTTTTTTCTCTAATGATAATTGTTTCATCATCATCACCATTCGTTTTTCTCATTTCCTTGTTACTAATTTTTTTTTTCATTAAATCCAGCACCAAACTTTATGTAATTTCCATTGTTTTTCTTGGAATGTTGAAATTTAGATTTTTCGTTTCTTTTAGTCTATTGAGATCCTTGCTCTTGGGACTGTTCTTGATCACCGGCTCCACTACCACCAGCTGCTCCATCTGGTGCATCAGGGTCTGTGCAGAAAAAAACAGAATTATAATTCATTTTGGAACCAGTAGAATAAGGAACATTGGAAGCGGATTCGCCACATTCTTTATGATTCATATCTTTTTCTTGCATATTCAACTGAAAGTTTAATGGAAATAATTACCAGGACATGGAGAGCCCTTAATCCTACACGTATTGTAGCTACCACAGTTGAGACACTTCAGTCCTACCACATGAAACTTAACCGTTGATTCCTGAAACGCAAAAGATGAATTTCCCATAAATCAAACTGCAAGGAGCCTGTTAAATCAATTACTCTAATGTTATTTATCGTGGAATTTCCACACATGAAAAAAAAAATCCTTCATTTGCTCCCTCAGCTTCTGAGATATTTAACGAAAACCAATCATCTTTTTACCAGATTTAGCAAAATAAAATAGAAAAATTACTTCATGACAATCCTTGCAAAGAATATCAGCTTTGTAATCCTTATACTCTGCTGGCATGGGTGTTAGCGATACTTCGTCATCCAAAAATCTCCATAAATCAGTCATATCAAGTAATGACACTTGACAGGTCGGACATGCATAATGTCCGGAATGTAAAAGCTCCTCGAAACAAGTACGATGAAGCAAATGCCCGCAGTCAGGAATGTGACAGGGTATACGACTCGTGTGGATGTCTTCGAGACAAACTGGACAATTTGCATGTGACACATTCTCCACACACTGTAATAACAAATGAAATTTTATTATTAAAATTAATGATTAATTGCATAATTCTCTTGATCATTGCTCTACAATTATTCAGGTTTCTATCCTGTTATGCAGATGTATATACTTTTTCTCTAATTCTCTAAGTATGACGTAGTGAGTGGAGACACATCTAAGTTACATTGTAATCATGAATTTTCTCGGCTTTCTAATTGTCCCTGCATCATCTAATCATTTTCTGAACCAATGTTTTTTCTCACCAACGTAATGACATCATACGAATGTAATTACATTGTAGTGATATTATATTCATTTTTTTGGCGAAGATTACTTTTTCCTAGTGATTGAAGTGATGAGATGAAAGTTAGTTCCTGAAGTTTAACGTTTACATATTCTACAAGAATCGAAGGGGCGATTCCTGTACAGCTACGAAAACTATTCACTTTGTTCAATGTGAATAATAATATTTTATCTATGAGTTATAACTGAATCTTTTTCAAGTCCACACGAAACATTGACTATCATTTAGCATAAATTTCTATCGAATTTCAGTTAATCCTCGAGTTAATTTGGAAATATCTCGGAAATGAAGCAAGATACGATTATTTTCATGGATATTTTTCTTACAGAGAAGAGAAAAACATACATATATTGAATTCCAAGTTACTTCCAAGAGAGCGACAATCAATGTGAGAATAAAGAATACGAAATAATAAAATTTCCCATTTTTTTTACCTTGTGACCATTTTGTAATTGAACTGGCAGACACATGTTGCACTTAGCACAATGAAAAAATCTGTCTTTACCACCAATCCTGCATATACCACATCCATCGCAGTGATACTGATTTTTATCCTCATCATCAAACAAATTACACTCAAGGCATGTATATTTTCCAAAACGACAGTGGCAATTTTGACAAGTGGCTTGGACAGGCTGGCGTGTATCACACAGTACACAAATCAACTCAGTTACCTCTTTACGATTGACCGTATGTGTCTCCTGTTCGTCGTGACAGAATCTGCATGTGTAAACTTTACTGCAGCACGGTGTCTGAAGAATTTGAAAGAAAAAATATATCATTTCAAGTTCATTAACTTTTGATTGATTAATTTATCATCAATTAATTAGTGTATTTTCATGTATTATTTGATTCGTAGATGACAGTGTTGTCATTGAGTTTCACAATATTCATAATAAGATAATGCTAACAATTTCGGTATCATTAATGTTTTGAATATTAAGGAAAGAGATTTTTTTCTCCCTAATTAACGAAAAACCTTCTTTTCCAATGGATTGATTTTTTTGACAATTCTATAAAAAAAAGATGAAAGATTTTAGCTATAAATGGCTATACTAGCGTCGATTTCCTATCAATACTTATGGACATAATATGATCCCATAATCTAAGGGAAATTTCCAGATCTCACCAATGAGCCCAATGAAATTCTTTAAAACCGTCAACTTCATTGATCCCCAAAAGCATAAGAAACGAAAATAACATTTTTTTCGGGGCAAAATTTTGAAAAAGAAGGAATTAACAATCATAAACTCAACTCATCTTATTTATTACATTCTATATAAACACGCCGATCGATCGCTTCCACCATTGACAAGACTCTACATGATGCGGAGCCAGGGGCAACAATAATACTGATGAACTCCCCTTGATTGAATCATTTTTGTCTACCGAATGAAATTTGTATGGGAATGAAAATAAAAATTAAAATGCTCACCACAAATTTTGATTTTCTTTTATAATGTGCACATCCATAGTGTTCCTCTTCTTCATTTTCCTTGAGCTCACCCTCTCTGTCCAGGTCGACGTCATTGGGTATCGTTTCTTCTTCCTTCTCCATTATATTAAAACTGTGATAATTAAGCCAAGAAAGAAGTCACTTCAGCTTCGGCCTTATTTTATCAAGAAGAATTTTTAGTGAAAACAATTTTTCTTCCTTTTCCCCACCAATTTGATGATTTAATAAACAGGCCTCAATTTGTTCGGTCAATTAACACAAACTCGATTCTCTTTTTCTTGGGTTAAGAAGAAAAAAAATTAAAAAAATCAGGTTCCACTATGCAGGTTATATTGAAATTTTCTTGAAATTTAAAATTCACGAAAAAATTTATTCCAATTAAATTGATTACTGCTCAATTTCAGTTGCTCCGAATGAAAATATGTTTTCTAACTTCAGGACAACGGAGAGTATTTCTCGTCCTCTGGACGACAGTGTGACAGATTAAATGATATCATTTTATTGACTCATGTATCAGCAAAGTGAAACAAGTGTGTACACCTGGGTAATGACGTTGCCGGGCCATTTCAGAATTGATTAAATCAAAAACACACTAACGTATTTAAAATTGTTCAGCGTTCATAACTATAATATCGAGTTAAAATAAAATCATTTCAATACTTTAATGAATGCTGAATAAAATATCCCGCGTCTCAAAAATTGTCTGTGACATACATGTCGGTGAGAGTTTACAATGACGACTTCGACGACGCTCACGACACTCTTTCACGAGGCTGCACGAGGCCACACACACATTTACTTTTTTTTTCTACTGTATGTATGTCCATTTGTTTCCACTCTTCTCCCATGTTTGTGCGTTGAGGCGAGCATGCGCCGAGAAATGTCGTGAGTTTCCGGTTGCCCGGGACTATTCAAATAAGTCACAACTGAAATATTGGAGCTAGAACTAAAAAACTTTGGATATTTTAAGATTTTTAAATTGTTGTGAGTGATATTTTTCATTGTTTAAAATTACAAAACTCCATCCACCTATTATAAATAACATTAAATAAGTAATGACGCCCCCCTCCCTTCGCCCTTTGCTCAATTGCCCCAGAAAATAACTCAGCATTGCAGAGCCCTCTCGCGCACGGCCGTGAAATCTCTCGTTTACTATAGCCGTCGGTATGCCGAATTTTTTACAAATAAAAATGAAAAAAAGTGGAAAAATAAAAAACCAGTGATTTTTTTCCTCAATTGTTAATAAGTCATTGTGTAGTCAGAATGATTGACAGTTGGTAGTTTGATCTAGTAATAAGTGGCGGCAATCGCCAACCACAACAAAAACTCGTGGGAAAATCGATCGTCCCTCTCAGTGTTGGTGTGTTTCAAAATCCTGCACGCAGATACTCCCACATTACGTCAGTATTTCTACTACTTCGACAGAGTGTAGCCTCTAATTCATAAATCTCAACGGATGAATTATGTGAAAAATGAATCTATAGAAAATTGAACAATTGATTTGTAAATTTTGAAAAATAATGTGGTGTGACCCAAAATGGCGGTCATATCCTCGACCCGTAAACGTCAAGTGCCATAGAGTTCAATAGATAGATGATTGAGTTCCGAAAAAACATTTTTTTTTTTCATTCATCTTCTCGTCAATTGAGTTCAATAGTTGCGGGCTCGTTTAATCAGTGAAGTTCTTAATCCAGTGGATTCATCGTTATCAATGCTGAAATGAATCTTTATCGCGTCATTTATGGCGCCTCAAGGATACTACGCGGTAGAAAAACGCAGTACGCCCATTGCGGGCTGTGTTCAAATTATTATTGATGATCAATGGCTTTATTTGAGAAAAAATTTACGAATAAAGTGTTACTAGATGATACAGAAAAATTAACAAGTGTCATTGAAAATGCAAGAACAATTGACGGGCACACGGTAATATTATGCGCCATTTTTCCTTTTATTCCGCCTAAATTTCTCATTTACCTCAGTTTTTTATATTTTTTTTCTCCGTTGCAGGAATACGTGATAAGGACACAGAGAGGTCCAGTACCTGAGCGATCGTGGCGTGTTAGCAGACGTTACAATGACTTTGTACAACTCAATACATTATTATCAATATCGGGGATTGAATTACCATTGCCCCCAAAGAAAATTATTGGTAATATGGATACTGACTTTATAGCTCAACGACAAATTGGATTACAGAACTATTTAAATACGGTACTAATGAATCCCATATTGGCATCATCGTTGCCAATGAAACACTTTCTCGATCCTAACAACTATACGGCACCGCTGCATGGTAATTTCTAATTCACTTTTTCATCAGTACTTGTGATTATTGAATACTTTTTGTTCCACTGTTCGTGCAGTTTCAGATTGTTTTGATAATATTCCGTGAAAGTCGGTGTTGAGAGCTCTTCGAGAGATCATTTTTGTGAGAAATTTATTCATAAATTCTTGTAAATCTGATAGATTCTTAGATATTTATCAGAAGAGATGCCTGAGGAATAGCTTCAGATGCAAAAAAATAGATAATGTTCGTTAATGATCCTTCTAGTGTAAAATTTGGTGAACTGCATAAATGGCTCCTTGGCAAAGTTATACGTAATATTGAAGAATTTCTAAACTATTCTTCAACTTCATGTCATATCTTCGAATCGAAAGGAGATGGAGAAAATTTCAGTGAGAAGCTATTTTGTTGAACTCTCATGGCCGGCGAGGAAAAAGTCTTCGAAAAAAATTATCATCTCCTCTCAAATCTCAAAATAGACAAAAAAGTTAATCGTTAAATTATTTAATATTTTGACGGATCAATACATACTCTGATGTCTTAAAGAGAAACTCTTTAACCAGACCATCTGTTTAGCTGGAACGGAAAATCCCCGTTCCCGGGAAATATAATTAAAGGTGTTCTCCTTTCGTTGACGATGATTGAAGCGGTAATAATACAGTGGATGATAGTAATGAATAGGTCACTTTAGATCTCATCAAGTGAGAGTACAGAGCTGATAATTTCAGTAGTGAGTTGATAATCGACTACAAATCGACGCATCTTTGTGATTATCCTCAATGGAATATTCTAGAAACTAACTAAGATACCAAGATTTTGGTAAAAATCATTTTCGTAGGTCATATTTTTCTTTGATAAAAGATTGAGCAATTATCTCACTCGATTCGGAAGACAGTCCCCACAGGTTAACTCCAAAAAATGGATCTATTTTGTTTTACTTTTTCAGTAGTTAGTTAATGAAGTCCTTTTGATGGAACAAAGCGACTCGTTATTTTGAGAGTTATCCAACTTCATAATAGAAATAAAAATTTTCTGAAGATTTCTCTAAAATTTTGTTAATTTTCTTCTAATGAATTTTTTTTTTTTCCAGAAATAGCCTTACAACAAGTGTCTCTGGCTCTACGTAGTGATGCAAATTACGAGATTGGTAAGCCCATTGCTGACATGGGCTGGCGATTGAGGAAGCACTATTACACAGTTAAAAATCGTCAAAATCCAAAGCAAGAATTACTACTAGCATGGGTTGAATTTGGGCCAGACAAACATCTCCAAGACAAAGATATGCAGGGGGTATTCAAAAGTTTGAGTACGCTAAAGCATCCACATATTGAAACAATTGTACATCAACACGTCACTGACAATGGTGCATTAACGATCAGAAATTTTCATCCAAATGGTACACTGCGTGATTTATTATGTAATACAAAACCAAAGCAGCAATTTATTAAGAAATATGGTAATCCAAAGCAACCAAAATCATTGTCATCAACTGATATATCAATATATTCCTATCAACTATTAGATGCACTTAGTTATTTAAATGAGAAAGGACTGCCTTATGGACATTTACATACTGGTAATGTTATTATCACGCAAAATTGTGCTAAATTACTTGATATCGAGAATGGATTACTGGGTTTGCCAACGTTCTATCGTCCTTACGTTGTACAAAGAAGAAAATTACATGCTACGTCACAAGTTGATGTTTATTCACTTGGTCATGTGCTCTATGAAATGGCATTTGGTAGGCCACTTCTCGAGGCAACGTGCAATGAACTGCCAAATTGCGATGGCAATTTAAAAAATTTGCTGGAAGTCATCCTGTCACCCGAAGCACTTAAGCAAGATCTTCCAACGTTCTCCAAGCTACTTGAGCATCCATTCTTCGATGCTGCGCGACGACATGCATCGGCCAGTGGATCGATTGAAAAACCACATTTCAAATTGAGCAGTCACTTGAAGGAGGCACTTCTGGCGGCTGCTAACAAAGCTGAACAGAGACTCAGAGATGAGCAGAAAGTAGCTAGGCATCAGAAAAGACTTGTCAAAGTGCAGGAGATGATGAGCTCAGAAGAAGAAATGAAGAAACGTAAACAAAAACTGGTGAGTTGTGGATTCTATCCTTCTATATTTATTGAAACTGTAGTATGTATTTTTTGAAAATGAGTAGACTTTGATGACAATGTCAAGAGAACATTTCGTGGATTATAACAACAGTTTCCTGTTGATTTTTATCTTCAACGAAAGTGGAATTAGCTGTGTTAATATTTGTTGTATTTTGATAAGTATTTAGGGAGCTTTTTTTTACATTCGAAAACGAAGTAATCTTCATTCGTTCATTCATCCGATGAAATTTCATTTAATTTTTGCAAAATTGAACAGAAAAAGGAGCAGAAACTCGCCCAAGAACAGAGATCATCGAGTCAACTCGGAACTAATGGAGTCAAACAGATAAATGGAAAGAGTCCAGAAAGATCGGATAGTCCTACAAGTACATCCACAACAACAAGTGTTGGTACACTGACACCTCCATCTCATGGTAATGACTTTTCATAAACAATCAATCTAAGAAAATTAAGCCACCATGAATTGTGAAGAAAAAGCTTTATCTCATTTGCTATTGGTTTTTCTGAGATTTCCTGGAATCTGAGGGAGATAAAAGAATTTCAGCAAGAAAGTTTCTGTAGCTCTCATTGTCTTCCACAATTTTTTGAAATATTCAAGAAAAAGTTCTACATTGAAAATATCTTGGAAACAATGAAGCTTAGAAGAATTCATGGAAAGATGTTTTTTAAATCCCACAATTTTTTTCATAACAGGTCTCTCAATTTTTGGTATTCGCAAAAGATTCTATACCAAATTTTCTCAGACCTTCCCTTTTACCATATAACTGATTTTCGCATTGCCACCAGTTGTTTCCAATACTGTGAAATTCATGCGAGAGAAGATAATTAATTTTCCTCCGATTTCAAAATAATCTAGAAGAACCAATCAGGCATTAAAGTCTCATCCTTACGAGAGACGAAGTATGAGAAAAAATATTCTTAAAATATTCAAATTTCGATCCAGCTGGACACAAAAGTTGATGGCGCTTACTGCGCTCGATTATTTCACGTAGGTCATCAAAAGGTGCATTCTCATATTATCATTAAAGAACAAAAAAAGCATGACTACTTTTTATTTCATGATTTATTTTTTTGTGTTTCCCATTTCGTAGATGATGCTTGAACTTGAGAGGAAATATTGTCCTGTAATAATATTTGTGTTCTTGCATTTTTTTAAGGCTCTAACGAACACCAGAACCAGGGTCATCGTGTTCGAAACAACAACAATATAAATAACAATGTGGGACCCCCACCGCCGCCAATGCCAGTGCCATCAGATCAATCGAAATCTCAAGTAGCACCGCAAGGTATAAACGAAAGAACTGCACTGCTTGGCAGTATATGTAATTTCAATAAATCGAATCTTCGCAAAGTCACGAATGGAAATCATTAGAAAAAAACATTTTAATTTTTAATTTGAGAAAAAAAAACAGTCCTTTGAAATGAAAATTAGTGGGAAATGTATCAATTTTGTTAGAATTCTGTTAAAAAATGTCCGAAATCAAGAGAAATGGAGGAATTTTAGTGAGATACTTTTTGGTAGAGGGAAATCAGAACTACGAAAAAGTTATTTCGAAGATTCTTCCATCTCTTTTACATCTCGAATTATTTCCTGAAAACCGATTTTCGATTGGGATTCGTGAAAAAAAATAGTTTTATTGGAATTATCGAGATATTTTCAAATGATCAATGAAAAAATTGAAGTAATCTCTTTCAACCTCATTTTCTAAATTGAAATTCTGATTATATGGCTCCGAGTGAGTATGAAATGCAGTGGCCTAGGCGTAGATAACGTCGGTTAGATTCCATTCCAAAAGAATAAATTATAAATTTATCATAGAATACCTAAGAGTATTATGGTCCCGAGTGTTTAAATATTAAAACAGTGTGTTAGGTGATAACAAATATAGAACAAAAATTAAAATCACACATTTTGGGGTGTCTCGAGAAAATATTTATAATAATACGGAAGTTGATAAATTTTGTGCCAGCGATATGTTCCAGCAAATTCAATGACAAATATGTACTTTCCATGAACATGCGTTTGATGTTTTTCCTGTGCCAGGTAACACAACTTTCTGATTCCAAAAATGTCAGTAACAGATGATATGATTTCAATTTTGGAGCTTCGAAAATGTTGTAGCCGTTGTAGAGCACAAAAGATAAAGATCGCCATGTTAGTTCCATACTTATTGTCGAATTTTTCGGGAAATTATATATTTTTCCTTGAGACACTCTGAATGAATTTATTCCGAAAAATAAGAAAACGTTGGACTTATTTCTTGCTCTGTTTCTCTCTACCTCCTTTATTTTCTCAACGAATATAATAATAATAATATTAAAAAATTACAAATATCTTTATGTTGCTTGATTCGATTTTTGTGAATAATCAGAGTAATGGAAAGATGTTTAATAATGAAGAGAAAAATAAATTAATATATTGATTTCAATCATTGTTATATTTCCATCGTAATAGAAAAAATTAAACGAAGGAATGTATAAAGAAATATTGTGCTTCTGTTGAGTTTATATTATTTTCAAATGATACCTCCAAGGTTTTATGTAAAAAAAATTGTTAAGGGATATGAAAATGTAAGAATAATTATAAAAATATATACATATGAAGTCAAACTGAAAGGAATCAACGTCTATTCATAATTTTAAATAAAGTATCTGAATAAATTATGCAATTATATCCTTGCACACTGAGAATTTTCAGATAAGAAAAACAATTCAAAGTACATCCATCTGTAATAAAAATGAATAATGGAAGAATCAAGAAATGAATAGATGATAATAATCGACCAATTATCGAGAGATTGATTGAAAGAAGATTGAGCCAGCTGCAATTTATAGTACATCAGAGTTCGTAGTTATGTTTCAATAGAACTGAGATGGAAATATTAATTGCATTGAGATTTTTTCTCCTCTCGATTATCATGGATTTGAGGAAATTTTAAATTTCGTATGATTTCATTGGAGAGAGTTGGGAATTTTGAGCTGATGAATGACGCGTAAAACAATGGGCCGAAATCAATTATTTGATAGCGTTCTCCAGTGCTATTGCCCCGCTCTTTCTGAAGGAATCATGCATTTTTTGAAATTCCATTATGGTATTGTCATCTGCAATCATAAGAAAGTAGTGTGGAAGTGGTAAGGAGGATGAGTCAGAAAAATTCATGTACTACATTTTAAAAATATATCTTTAGAACGATTAGATTCATGAAAATTCGTAAAAACATCGTTCTTGTAGAGGATAGCATTTTCTACTCAAGCGAATTGTTCTAATTTCAGACATTTTGAAGATATTGGCAAAATTCTGACTCCTTCCCTTT
This sequence comes from Aleiodes testaceus, assembly GCA_963565655.1. Lineage (NCBI taxonomy): Eukaryota > Metazoa > Arthropoda > Insecta > Hymenoptera > Braconidae > Aleiodes > Aleiodes testaceus. The sequence goes on from OY751415.1 coordinate 1,851,486, forward strand.
TATCATTTTATTACGCAAATTGGATTTTTTCCTTGAATTGCGTTGCTAATTTGTTCAATAAATTATCGTATGAATACCAATGTACATCGTTGTATTCAATTCTCCCCTGAACAAGATTGTCCACGATTTTATCAGAATGAAAATGAATATAAATGTAATTCTTTCGAAAAATGTGTATGTTTCAAGGAAAATGTGCTTTCGTCGATGATATGGAGAATTGTTTACGCATTAAAAAAAAAATAATCATAAGTTTGACGACATTGTATGTGCTGTGTATCTGAACTGTGAATATTAAATAACAAACTGCGTAATGTAATTCTGTTTATTTTAAAAAAGAACAAAAAAATTATGTACATAAATTTCAAAAAAAAAGTAAAGAAAATTATTCAGATGTCTTCACTGGAATTCAACTTTTCCGAGCAACAAGAAATCCAAATTGCTGTCGATTTTATTCCGAAAAATTATTCCTTTTTTTCAAATATTTTCAAAACGCGTAGTTCTAGATGATAATGTCAGGAGACTTTTCTTGTAGAGAATTTTGAGGCTACAGGAAAGATCTCTAGATAAATTCTCCTTAATCTATTAGTTTCTGACATAATCAAGCAGATAATTACCTGGTCAGAGAAAACGAGACATAATAATTGCTTTGGAAAGATTCCATGGATATGGCCCCAACGAGTGAGCTAAGAGCAAAATGTCAAAGATTTCTTATTGGAAAGAATCTCATACACTACAAAAAAGTCTCTTCGTAAAATCTGCTGAGCCGCGTCATTCGTGAGATATTTATAAGAATATTGATTGATGAACTACGTTTTAATTGTGACCTACCGGATTCTCATCGAACTTTTGATTTTTTCATAAATTTAGTAAGAATATCTATTACAAAAACGTCATCGGCATTTTTTCTCTAAGAAAAGCTCTGCTGTCAGCACGATTTGAGCTGAATGTTTTCAAAACAATTAGAAAGAAGTTCTTCTAGCAGCGAAGAGTGAATACATTTTTCTTTGCATATTGAATAATTAGAAAAAGCTATTCACGTCATATTGATTGGCAATCGTTGAATTGAGAAACAATTTAACGATTGCTAAGTCTTCAGATTGCAAAATGAATGAGTCGAAAAAAACTCACTAGTACTGAAGAAATAGACTTCTTACTTTTTTTTATTTCATTAAAGCATTGATTTTTACTTTAATTTAAAGCATTTCCCTAATTTCTTTTTTTCTTCATTCTGTCTCAGTTACATCATTCAGTTTCTCATTAATTTAAAAAGTCATAAAATCTCTAACATACGTTTTGTATAGAAGCTTAAATAATTAAATTCATTTCGGAAGCATTCGTTATGTTTTGGATAGGAGCCTCGTTTCATTGACACAGTTCTCCAATTCTAGATTGCTCTATTAATAGCCCCTTTCCATCCACCGTTCCCCTGCCACCTCACTACAAGTTAGAGTGCAATCTTGCACTTGAACATAAACACACGTAATCAAAAATATACAGAGTACATTTTATTTACATCTGAGAACTTCACAAGGCCTAATTGAATGTGACATATATATTGGCTGCACTCTACTGCACTCGCATGTGAATGAGAAAAATAATGATAACAATGAGAAGCGAGTAGAAGAAGCCAATAAACTTCTCCATGATTAACGACCTTGTGCACTCTAATTGCATTGTACTTTTTTCTTCTCTTTTTTAGTTTCATCTTCCTCTTTCATAATTTCATTATTTATTCATTAATAATCCATGTAAATTTCTTTTAGTCATGGAAATATATTATTTATAAAGATTATTCATTATTTATAAAGAATTTAATCCTTTTTTAAATCATTAATCACTTTTTGCTTTGATAATTTGACTTGATTAGAGTTTGGAATTTTTCTTCGATGATTCTTGACGATTTTATTTGTTGACGATGGTCTTCTCTCCTTACTTGATACTTAAAAAGAATTTAACACTAAAATGAGTGACGGCGTGAGCCGTCACTTGGACGTCAAGATTTCACGTGGAGATCTTCTGTTATTGTTTTTAACCTGAAATGATAAGACAAAGTTGAATGAATTTAATTTTCTTGACATCCAACAGGGTTGTAAGAGAGAAGATAGAGCGATTCTTTTAGAAAATTAATCTACAAAGTCTGAAGATATTTCCGCAATATACTAATCTCATATAATGGAAGGAAAAAAAGTGAAATTAACCTCTGAAGTTCAGCATCAATTCGTTCGGTTATGGCTTTTCTAGTTTCTATCTCAGTTGCTTTCAATCCCCTCATCTCCTCCAACATATCACTGAAGTCAATTGGATCACCATAAGCCATTGTAACTCTTTTACCAATTCTAAGATAATATGGTGCTTCATTTGGTAATACATCATCCATACCAACGTGGAATACTGGTATAACGAGTGGTGTAACTGGTGACTCCATTATCAACCTTCCTATGCCCCATTTTAATCTGTAAATTTAAACTAATCTGACTCTTATCTCAATCTGGATTCCATTCACATCGAAACTGAGATGCTCATAATTTTTATTGAAGTATTTGAGTCGAGTGAAATATTGAAAGATGAAACGAATATGAACAGAGTTTTTAGACTCATCTTTATAAAAAAATTCTGTATTATATCGTAGGAGATAAATTTTTATTTATGAAAATCAAAATCGGAAGGAGGGATAGAGATCTAATGAGATATCATAAATTATCAAGTGGCATTGATTTTACATTGCTATGCGGTGGATATCTCGAAAAAAAAGAGAGACTGCTGAGGTTTTAGGAAAATTTCTCCATCCTCCTTATTTTCTAGAAAGTAAATGGGAATACCGATGCCCAAAATTGTCATAAAAGATATGTGCGGTTCTGATTAAAAAAAGAAAGAAACTATCTCTCTTATTTTTCACGATATCTCATAAAGTCTGAATTAATATATTAAAAAAGAATATAAATTTGTGTTCTTCTTTCACTCGACATAACAAATAACTAAGAACAATACGATTCAAACCTCATGTGTTCCTTAAGCGCATTGACTTTTCCCTCTGGAAAAACATGTATCCAATCACCACATCCAAGTTTTTCAATACAAAAATTAATGGCCTCTTGAAAAACACCATCGCCCCTGACTGTTGGTATACACTTACCAAGCATAAAAAAATAAGAATGCCACACATTTGTAAAACAAATATCATGTGCAGCCAAGGACCAGCGCATTCTTTTTCGGCTGAAGGCGTGTCGCACGTCGAGCGTTGCTGTAACAATGAATAAAGGAAAAAATTAAATGAAATGAAAATTAATTGATAAAGAGTCATTGTAATTCATTAATTAACGCTAATGTAAAATCGTCCGGAATCTGTCAAGTCACTTTTTGTTTAGTCGCTCTAGAATAATTTAGCATAATTGAATTTACAAGAAAAATTATCGATGATTATGTTAATCAATAGTTTCTTTATTAAATAGGGAGCTTTTTTCTATCGCAGATATCTACAGAAAGAAAATACATAACCAGCCCCAGTAACTAACGGAGATTGGAACTTTGTCGTAGAGAAAAAAGGCATTCATCAAAATCGTTATTTTCCTTTTTAATTCCGAAATTCCTTGATAATCAATCTTTTTTTTTCAAAATCTATAGCACATGTAGATTTTTTTCACGAGGACTTCTTTTCACAGAGGGGACCGGTATCTACAAAAAGTTCCCATAAAATTTTTCCAACTACTCTCCAATTCCCAAATTATTTCACTTCACCTTCTGACTCAATTGGAATAATTAATAATTTTCATAAATGGCATGACATACCCCACATTCCTGGATCATCGAAGCAACTGTAATGATTTGAAACTGTTATTAATGGAACATTCTTCGGTCTCTTGTCCAAGGCCTTTTCCATTATGTGTTTGTTGAAGACAGTAGTTTTGTTCAGCCATTCTAATTTATTTTTTAAAGAAAAAAAACGAAGAAATAAGAAATAAATAAGATAATAAGGTTTTTTAACATTTGACGAAACCAAAATTACGGCAGTAATCTGCCACAATTTTTCCACTTCTTCCATTTCTTAATTACACTGAATAATCTTTAAGTTATGAAACTTACGAATAATTAATTTTGAGAAAATTCCAACAGCGGCGAACGTTAAAGAACTAGCAAAATGCCATAAACTCGTGGGTCTCCTCAATTTTGGTATTATCCATGTTATATCGTAATTCATTTTATTACATTTGTTTCTGTATGAACAAGACAGTATTAAATTAACAACTGAACGATGTTTTTTACCAAGCGTTGTGGCCTTGCTCGGAAAATATCCCCGGGAAAAATCTTCAGCTCTTTCGTAATTCGAGACTGCCATCGCTGATCACGCCATGTTTTATACTAACAGCACTGCTACCAACCACAGGAATTGTTTTGGTAAATTGAGTACTTCAACTGAATGAATTTCAATGTTTTTTTATCGTGTTCCGTTACGACCACTGTGTGGCGGGATTTGAGAGCTCATTCAATTTTCATTAAAGTTACTCGTAATCAATATCTCAAGCAAAAACCAAAATTAATATCAACAAATCTCTGCAAATATTTTGTAATTGTGTAAAGTTTAAATAATTTGAGAGAATATTCATTTTATTTGGAAAATTAAATTTAATTGACAAATTACATAGACATATTTCTGGTATATCTCGAAAACGATAGAATTTCAGTAGAATTTATCAAGAAATCATTTTTGGATTTCGGAAAATTCTCTGTAATTAAGGTCTTTGGAGAATTTTTTCTGAACCGATTCTGAAGAATGGACTAGAGACATTAAAATTAAAATTCGATATTTTTTGAATGAAATATATTTTTATTTCCCGGTTGACAAACAAATTTCTTGAAAAATTTTCATCCACCTCATATCCACTAAACAGTGTATCACTAATTTTTTGACTTAAACTAATTTCACTCCGAAAGAATGTTTAACAATCACGTGGTTCTCATGAACAATTCATAGTCCCCGATTTCCTTTCCACTTCAAACATTCTTTAACATTTAACTGCATATAAAAATATCCTGATTAATTCAATAATAAAGAAAAGTAATAAAAACTTAACATCAAAGACTTATGAGGCAAATTTTGTTAGCTTCAGATTCCTCATTTAAATCATTACATTTGTTCATTTTACGAATGAACTCCATCTCTTGAAATTGTTCCAAATTATCAGGCTCAACTGATTTAACTTTCTTGATATTACATCCAATATTATTCTGCATCTTCCTCAACTCATTAGCGGCAATGCTCATATTGTAATTAGAATCTCTATAAGTGTTTGTGATAGTGTCGTCACGAATTCCGTTGAAATGATTGTGGAGAAATGTCAAACAAGTTCTATTATATTGGCATACACGATTTCTGTCCATGAAACAATGGAAAGCATTGTTGCTTCTCTTCAAATAATTATCAACATGAAAATTGCTCGATGAAAATGTTTTTTCCTCTCTGATTTTAATTCCTGAATATTGTTTTTCATCAAGCATCTTAATTTTCGAAAGAACGACATTGTTGTTTTTATCGTCGTGAGATATTGTTGAACAAGTTAATTCCTTTGAATTTTCTGTTTTCAAGCATTTTGAATAATCAGGATTTGCATCGAACTCGGATGAGGAATTTACACAATTACTTGCTTTGGATTTTTTTCTGATTTTCTTCCCATTTTTCGAATCAGAATTTTGAAGAACAAGTTCTCTCAATATTTCGTCTATAACTTTCGATGACTTAGGTTTGTTGTAAATTGGCTCATCGTCGTCTGATGATTCTTGCCCAACTAAAATGATTTCCTCGCATTTTTTAGATTTTTTCGGTTTATCAAAAATTGCGGAATCTGAATTTATTTCTACAGATTCTTTGAATTCTTTTAATTTCGTACGGGGCTGTGGCGTTATCTCGATGACTTCCAGCAAATCATCAGAGTCCTCGTATCTTTTTAATTTTTTTGGTTTATCAAAAATTGCGGAATCTGAATTTATTTCCACAGATTCTTTCAATTCTTTTAATTTTGTACGGGGCTGCGGTGTTGTCTCGATGACTTCCAGCAAATCATCAGAGTCCTCATATCTTTTTAATTTTTTTGGTTTTTCAAAAATTGGGGATTCTGAATTTCTTACCACTGATTTTCTTAACTTCATCAATTCCCTAGAAGGCGGAGGCGTTGTCTCGATAATTTCTGACAAATCATCAGACTCATCAGCATCCAAGTCGATCACCTGAACTGCTTGACTTCTTCTCAGCTGCTTAACTCTGTTTCTGTCGATTGTCGGGAGACTTGAGAGCAAGAAGGGATTTCCAATTTTTAAGTGATCGAATATCTTGAATCTAGAGATACTTTCTGCTCTGACAATTGGACAGGGTTTGAAGCTGACGTTTGGCGATTCCACCTCTTGATGAATGTCTAGTTGTCGCACAGAGCGACGCGGTTTCGCTTCCTGGTTGACCGAAAAATTCGGTGAATTTCGGTTCAAATGTCTGTCCACTAGGACTTGCATGGGAACCTGCGGGAGATAGGGAGATTAGCATAGAGAGCTTTATTGAAAGAGAGAATTGGAGCTACAAAAATATCTCCAAAAGAATGTTATCTACCACGCGTTTTCTATCTTCAATAATTTTGTACTCATAATTGTTAGTTATAAGCAAGCCATCAATTTATAATTTTCCAAATACAATACTCTCCGTTACCCTTTGAATGTGAATTTAATATTCAGTTGACCATCACTATTTCGATATGGTAATATCTTACAAAACTTTTTGAGCTTCAGACGCGATTACAATAAACTGTAATTAAGACATTAATTGCATTTGTTAGTAATTGGCATTAATTCCCAAACACCCTAACTATAAGCTACTAACAAGGTCGTTATGATCATTGCGTTATTCCACTGAGATTCCGTGATAATTTAAGAGAATTCATAACAAGCAGATATTTACTCATTCATTATGTTCAGTTAATTGCTTAATTTATGCTGAATTAATGATTTTAACGCTGATTGAAGTAAAATCTGGTTCTTACCATTGTTAGCGGACGTTTGTGTGTCATGACTGGACCTGCCAATTGCTCATTATCACAAATGCTTGAGGATGTTTTTGACTGAGAATAAAAAATGAGATACGACTCAATAAATGAATTTGGAATTGAAAAATAAAACTCTAAAAATTCGAATTGTTTGAAGTTTTTTCATTTTACTTAATTAATGAAAAAATTTGATTTTTGTAGGAAAATATTGTTCTTGAATTACCAGTGGGATTCAAAATTAATTCATTATTGCTCTTGGGAATTTTGGCAAAAGAATTTGAAAAGGTGGTAATTCATCATTGGAAATACATTGAAAATATTTAATTTAGAATCCAAATCAAACAGAATCAATCAATCATATTTTTTACAAAAAATCACATCTTTCCCTTTTTTCTAAATTCGATGAATTGATTTCTCAAAAATAAATAAATAGAAAGATTAAGAATTGTTGTACCTTTGACTTTGGCATTTTCTTTGGCTCTGTGCATTTAGAATTCTTGTAGCTCAATCCATTCTTGGATTTCGGAATGGCTCCATGAAATTTGCCGGGACTCTGGATTTTATTTTCTTTTCTTGAAGAAGATACTCCATGATAAGCTTTCCTCCGATCTGACATTAAATTAAGGCGAGTCTCGAGATTCAAATCATCATCATCAGAAAGCTCATCTGGTGGTGGACCAGATTTCTTATTACCTTTTCTCGACAGATAATCTCCCATTTCGTTCCAAAATTTTTTGACAATCCTCATTGGACTCATATTCAATCTACAAATGAAGAAAGTAAACGATTTACAAATAGATAAGAAGAATGGGAATGGAGTGGATTATTTTATTAATTCATTTTTTTGTGAATATTTTATGATTGAAGCGATTTTCCATTGGATTTTCGAACGTTTTCTCTCGTGAAGCAGATATAGATTCCGAGATATTCACAAGAAACTGCGTTCCAATTAAAAGCCCTTTATTCTACTGTGTAGATAATTAAAAAAAAAAAAAAAAACGGAAATAAGTGAAGTAGAGAAATTTGGAGAGGCCTTCTTTGTAGAATGGTATGTAAACCCTTTTTTATGAAGATACTTATGAGAAAAATATTTGCTTTATATTATGTATATTATATGTTTTGACTATGGACAATTATCAAAATTTAACTCTTAACCAAAATCAACATGTCAACATATGATAGACTACACAAAAATCTATCTTCCGAAAATCCGGTGGAGTAGAGCGAAAGTCATAAAACGTTTGTAGAGTCGAATGAACTTTTAAAAAAAATCCGCGCCTCTCTCAAATTCCGGAATATTTCTCAAAAATCAATTCTGCGAAGGTCATCAATCTCATCCCACGCTTCCCAAACGAATCAAATAAACTATAAACGTTAACTGCGTTAATTAATTAAATTCATACACATTACTTCTTTTCTATCCTCTCCATGTTCGATACTTCGACTCGTCATCTACACTTTCACAAAAATTATGCAAGACACTATAATGTAATGAATAAATGAAAAATAATTAAAGTAATAAATAAATTGTAACTCAGAATGAAAAAATGATTTCAAAACATTTTCAATTATATCTCTGAATAATCCTCGCACCGATCGACATTCACACTGACTCTGCTACATCCTACAAAAACAATCTCTTTCTCTCTCTTCTTAAAACGATTTGTTTACATTTCTCACTCTTCAATCCTGACTTCTTCTCAGTTTGCATTTTGTATTCAAAATACATAACGTACATGCGCAAATGAAAACGCCGGACTTTACGTTGAGGATTATTTGTTGTTTTTATAGTTAATTATTCAACAAATGAACTTGGTGATTGTGCGAAGATCTCCTTTTTTTTCTTGATTCAATCAATTATTATGCAAAAATATTTTTTTTAACGGAAATTTCGTTTCTTCTAGTGCATTCATTCAGACTTGATACAGTTCGCCACCTGTAGTTGTTGGTTTGAACTCAAAAAAAATTACCGACCGACACAAAGTGAAGATGGCTGCTCGAGCTGTTTAATAAATCGTTCGAATTCCTCTCTTCTCTGTCAGCGGCTACCCACGAATTTCCACGAATTCAATGTTAAATTTCCGGATTCTTCAACCTGCATTTATCATTTTCTTGAAGATAATTTGCAGAAGGCATTCGCAACATCCGCTTTTTAACTCAAATTCTTTGATTTAATGACATTTTTGTGTGGGAGAGAAAGAGAAATTTGGCCAAGAGAAAGACAAAAATTCGATGAATTCAATGGTACTTGTGAGTACCAAGAAATACGATCGTGATAGAGAGTATCGAATGCCAGTTTTCTCAGTATCATGTTACTCTTGAAGTATCCAGATATGACTCTCAGTCACTCATGTTCTTAAGCGGATGAAAGTCGGTTTTTTCGTTTGTTTTTTTTTCGTGAAGTGGAGATGGGAGAGGCTTGACACTGAGAGCATGAACGTAATGTTGAAGAAAATGCATTTTTGCGATCAGTGCTGCCTTTGCACATTTAGGCTAGGAAAATAGTGATTAATTCTCTTTTCTTTGATTGGGAGAAGAACATGGTGGATGTAAGTGAGAAAAAGAGATTCGTTTCATTGTCTCGGGAGTTTCAAGGGAGTGAAGACTTCCAATGAACTTGACACGTCTGTACAGAGACTCTCTCTAAAGTTACCTTTTCGTTCTTAACTGCGCTTCTTACGTGGAGCTGTCTTCTCTGCGCAGTTAAATGCGCAGAATGTTGAAGAAGAGAATAATTGTAATGGGCGCAACTTTACTGAAAGTTTACTATATATTGTAATTCATGGTATTTTTATAGGGAAAAAGGAGAGCGAAAAGTGAAAATAACGTGGCATGGTTTCATCTTGTTGATTTCCCGATTCCATACAAGAGTTATTGCATTCATTTCGGAAACCGGGTATCAATCTTTTATCAGATTTCGGTGTTTGAAAGTGTCGACTTTTTGACCTCCATGCCGCTTCGTCCCTAAGCTATTTTATGAAAACAACAATGTGGACTTTTTATTACATCAGTAAAAAGTCTTCGAGTTCGCAAACAAAGTCTGAAAATCTCATTCAATCTGCACTTCGGCAGGGCATATCACTGTGGAAATCAGTGCTTCGAAAAGAACCGAATCGGTTCGTGTTGAGTTTATGGAGAATCTTCATCTCCATGCGTGACGAAGTCCGCAGGGGGTACGAGTTCAAACGATCCGATGTTTATTACCAATCTTAAATGAGTAAATAAATCTCAATTTCATTTTAAAGTCATTCACGACCTGTTATATTACGGAACGGACCAGTACAGTCAATAATAAATATTGAAGCCGAAGAATATAACCATTTCTCCATTTGCTGTCTTTCTCATTTTTCCCCACTGTTTGGAAATTTCAATTGAATGCAGCAACTGTATGCTTCTAAATCTCAAATAGGGTGAATTGTCTAGTGTTCGAACAGATAAGAGTCGTCACGTGTCGAAGATCGAACCCATGAAAGTCGATAATTACTGATATATTGAATAATTTCATAAGTCTCATTGAGTTGGTGAACATAACATTCTGTTTCCAAAATTAAAAAAATGATATTCGGCTGCATCCCAATAAAAGAAAGATAATTTTTCAACTAAGAAGGTTCGACACCGAAACCAGATGGACCAGATCATCGCGAGCCTTCAGGGACACTTACTGCTATATATATTTTATATATTAAGGACATGTAGGAGAGAGAGTCAGCTTTCTTCACTCTTAGGCTGGAGATATTCCTGAAAATGTACATATCCTTTCATTTGTTCTCTTCTAATCTACATGAGTTGTACGGAGTGTTGGATATTTGCCGTGCATATGAGGAAGTTTAATTTTAATTGGAATTTGTAAGGTTTTTGTTTTCGAGAAATATATGTTATTCACATTTTTTCTGCAGATTCATAAAAGTTTTTTTGATACTCTGTTGATTTGGAAGTCCATTCCAAAATTTCCAGACTTACTTTCTGAGTCATTCTTTAAGAGAGAATAAACCAGAAATCAGTATGGGAACACAGAATTCTCATTTATTGTATTATTTGGTTCAATTTTATTCCACTTTTCGGATGGTGCTATGTATAGATAACATATTGTGAAATTTTTCCATCACTGCATGTTTTGCAAATCGTGAAACACGTGCAGAAAATCGAAAGACAATCTCAAATGTGAGGAATTTGACATTGAAGTTTACCAAATGTATTAGCTCTATATTCATTCTGATTCGTAAATGACCAATCCAGTTGGTATTTTTCCAGGACTGTCCTCAACCACAACACTAGGTTTAAAAAATTGTGAGGACGGTTTCTAAATTAACCGAATGTCCCCAAAAAATACTTCACTCATGGAGATATTCTCCTCATAGCATGATACTTTTATCAGCACATTACATTATTTACCAAATAGATCCGTGAAGATAAAGTTTTAGCTATATATATTTTATATATTAATGACATGTAGGAGAGAGAGAGAGAGAGAGAGCAATGTTGAACAAATTACTCCTGCTTAATCCTTTTTTTAATGAATAAAAATTTGAAAATCAGTAGTTTAACATTGATCTTTGAGAGCATTTTGAGAATTGATCTATGTCCTAGGGTAAAACGGTACATTATTCTTGGATCAGACTCAAATCCATTCATATATAGATAATATGCCTAGATGTATATGCATAGTGATTTGCGGTGACATGGGGAAGGGCCATCTTTTTTATACAGAATATTCGTAAAAGGTGAATGATGAAAAGATAAATTTGCCACGTATTTTTTTTATCTCTGACTAGGCTGAATCACGCGCTTCGAGCGCGCATATCTTCGCTCCGGTTACTACAATAAGTATGTGAACATTTTTTCCTTTATCAAATGGAATATCATTGCAATTTTTTAGAAAATGTGTTCGGAAAAGTTCTTGATTTGTAATTACATTTTATTTGATAAAGAAAAAAATGCTCACATACTTCATTATTTCTAATCACATTTTTCCTCGTCAGTAGTCGGAGTTAGGTCGGTTCTGGATCAACGTTTCCGCCATCTTGGATCCAGAGCTCGGCGAACGGGGTGTACCTGCCCGTTTTGGACCCCGTTAATTACAGGTGAGTGGGTGTCGGGTGGAAAGTGGGTGGTGGGGTACCTGTCGGATTTAGACCCCGCCAATTACAGGTGAGTGGGTGGTGGGTGGTATATCCCTTTACATGGGTGGTCGGTGGCGGGTAGAAAGTGGGTGGCGGGGGTACCTGCCGGATTTAGACCCCGCTAATTACAGGTGAGTGGGTGGTGGGTGATAGGGGTCTCTATCCATTTTAGGCCCCCCGTTAATTACATGGGTGGTGGGTGGGGGAGGGGGGAAAAAACATTCCTCGGAGATTTTTTTTTTTAATTAATTAATTAATTTATTTATTTATTTTTTCTCCTGCGGGAAGTTGAGGAGCACCTGTTGTGATCGGGTTAGGTTACACTCGTGTTAGGTCAGTGTGTGGGGTACATAGGAGAGGAAATAAGTTGATAAAAAAAAAATAATTAAAATATATGCTATTTTTATTAAATTCTGGAATCAATAATAATAATAAAAACACAAAGTTCCAATAAGTAATTTTTTTAATCATGAAAATTATTTTTATATTTGAAGGAGTATTTTAATAACTATACATTTTTTTTCTTTAACTTTGTGTTTTTATCATTATTGATTCCAGAATTTAATAAAGATAGCATATATTTTAATTTTTTTTTTTTTTTTATTGTCTTATTTCCTCTCCTATGTACCCCACACACTGACCTAACACGAGGTGACCTGACCCGATCATAACAGCTGCTGCTCAACTTACCACAGGCGAAAAATAAAAACTCTGAGGAATGTTTCTTTCCACTTCCCCCACCCACCACCCAGGTCATTAACGGGGGGCCTAAAATGGATAGGGACCCCTATCACCCACCACCCTCCACCCACCACTCACCTATAATCAGCGGGGTCTAAATCCGACAGGTACCCCCGCCACCCACTTTCCACCCGCCACCCACCACCCATGTAAAGGGATATACCACCCACCACCCACTCACCTGTAATTAGCGGGGTCTAAATTCGACAGGTATCCCCACCACCCACTTTCCAACCGCTACCCACCACCCACTCACTTGTAATTAACGGGGTCCAAAACGGGCGGGGCCCCCCCTTTCGCCGAGCTCTGGATCCAAGACGGCGGAAACGTTGATACAGAACCGACCTTAGTCCTACTACTCTCGTCAAATATCTAGATCATTATGCGGAGAAAGAATTCTCTTTTATTCCACTACTTCGTTCAATTTCATTGCGCTTTCCAGACTTAATTACGTATTGATATCACATTTCTAGAATTTTCCATCACCGAATTTTTTGCAAGTCGTGAAACACGTATAGAAAATGAGAAAGCAATCTCGAATGTGAAGAGCTTGACATTGAGGTTTATGGAAATAGAATCGATTTTTTCCACAGAGCATTTTTTATTTGAGATTTAGATTAATAAAATCAGCTTCCTTCACTCTTAGGCTGGAGATATTCCTGAAAATGTACATATCCTTTCATTTGTTCTCTTCTAATTTACATGAGTTGTACGGAGTGTTGGATATTTGCCGTGCCCATGAGGAAGTTTAATTTTAATTGGAATTTGTAAGGTTTTTGTTTTCGAGAAATATATGTTATTCACATTTTTTCTGCAGATTCATAAAAGTTTTTTTGATACTCTGTTGATTTGGAAGTCCATTCCAAAATTTCCAGGCTTACTTTCTGAGTCATTCTTTAAGAGAGAATAAACCAGAAATCAGTATGGGAACACAGAATTCTCATTTATTGTATTATTTGGTTCAATTTTATTCCACTTTTCGGATTGTGCTATGTATAGATAACATATTGTGAAATTTTTCCATCACTGCATGTTTTGCAAATCGTGAAGCACGTGCAGAAAATCAAAAGACAATCTCAAATGTGAGGAATTCGACATTGAAGTTTATCAAATGTATTAGCTCTATATTCATTCTGATTGGTAAATGACCAATCCAGTTGGTATTTTTCCAGGACTGTTCTCAACCACAACACTAGGTTTAAAAAATTGTGAGGACGGTTTCCAAATTAACCGAATGTCCCCAAAAAATACTTCACTCATGGAGATATTCTCCTCATAGCATGATACTTTTATCAGCACATCACATTATTTACCAAATAGATCCGTGAAGATAAAGTTTTAAATAATTTTTCATTTCGTTTTCAAAAATAGTATCCAAAAATGATTTCGGAAATTGATTTATTCGATTTTACATCACCAAAGAATTCATATGAAGGAATTGGAAAGACATTCAAAGGCGTTAGAAAAAACATCCATTCATTTTCTTAAAAACAATACCCATTATTCTAGTGAAGTTTCCAGAAACGAGTCTCCCCTAAATCCACGGGTCTGATAAGAATCAAATCCGGAGAGACTTTCATATTTTTTAATTAATTTTTTGAATTCATAATCTTGCTAGTCAAACCAATGTGATACCCCCTGCTTTTATGAGCTTGTTATCAAATTCTCCCACTGCTCATATTACATTTCGTTTTCTGGTTCCTAGGACAGTATATAAAGAGCGAAAGAACGAGGAGCTTGGAAAGAACAAGTAGATATTCGAAAATCATTCCTCCAGGAAGCATTTTATCATGAAGTTTCATGTAATATCAGCGCTGTTGATCATCTCTATTGTGCATATGCATGGTGAGTAAATATTCAAATAAATTATTTCTCTTTACATGATATTCACATAATTCGATGACAACATTTGAGAAATGATTCCTCCATCAGAGTCAGTTGGTACAGTCGTATGGCGTGGAACTCCAGTAACCAATAATAAGTTCAACTGGGTAGTGAAAATAGTTGGATTCGTGGACGCAACGTACAACGCAACCGCTGGTGGATGGATGGTTACTTCGAAACAGTGTACTGGGGTTCTATTATCAGTGAATTACATATCATCACAGCTGCTCATTGTTTCGAATCTGTAGCACTAGAAAATATCACTGTTACTGCTGGTGTAACTTGCATAAGTGGTAGCTGTAGGACCGGACATAAAGTGAAAAAACTTAGCATACATCCCTTATACGAAACAGAGAAGATCGAGATATTACAGGCTAATAATGTCAAGGAGGACTTCAAAACCAGTGACATAGCTATATTGACTGTAAGTCGATGATAATAATAAAAAACTGAACATCATTTCTTATGAATCTCTTCCATTGGAACTACAGTTAGAAACTGCACTGATATTTGGAGAAAAAGTGCAACCAATTGCATTACCAACCAAGGAGCCAGATTTTTCTCCAGAACTTTCAATTTGCGACCTGGCTGGTTGGGGCTCGCAGTCTTCCTCTACCGTTAATTCTGGGAAATTACTGTCGACTTCGATTCAACTGGAAAAATTAGATGATCAAAAACTGTGCCAGATTCGCAACAAGTTGATATGTGGTCGGAATCCAGATCGGGCTACACACGTAGAAGAGGTAAGTTGCTATGAGCCAGAATTACATCAGTCGTACTAATAACTGATTCTTCCAGGGTGACAGTGGTGCAGGCTTGATGTGCCAGGGTGTTTTAACTGGAGTATTTGTAGGATCTGGTGATAATGTGCACCACCCATCCATATTCCAGAGTGTCTACAATTTTCTACCGTTCATACATAGCATCTTGGAAGCGGATGCGAGAGCTCTCACCCTCGAACGCAATAAGCCAAAAGAAAGGAACCCCAGGCCATGTATTTGTCTCTAAACAATTGTTGTTACAATGATCAATTGGCTCTATTGGCTGGCGTTTTTCTCACAGAGTTTTTTCCCCAGTCTTAGACAAATGCAGTACAGGTCAAGTTAATAACAATGAGAAAATAGTCTATTTCGATACAGGTGCGCCCGACGCACATTTGTCGAACGTTATTTTTTGACAGTCATGTTACGTTCTACAAGTAGCAAAATTTAGCCGTCTTTTTTAACTTGTGAAGAGAAAAGCCGTTTATTCAAAAGTGAAAAAAAACGGCACTTTCTTGTACGAGTTGAACGTAGCTGCAGTGTCAAAAATTCAATTACGTATTATCTATGCATATTTGTGACTCAATATATTATGTATCTTCATTCTTTCTCAATAAATCAGTGAGTTCACTTTACAAACTATGAGTTAATATTGAAATTATCTGAAATCCCAGGATTCCTTGTGTTACTATGTATTTTATTGAATCCACTTATAAAGATCAATTTTGAACAAATAATTTTCGGATTTCAATCCATTTATGAGAGAATTTAGCAGGATTCATTCTTTCAACATTGCTCTCTCTAATTCGAAAATATGCAATGCATAAAATGCCCCTGAAAGTTTGCGATGATCTGGTCTATTTGATCTCGGTGTCAATCCCTCTTAATATATTTAAGTTCAGGGATTCTCTTTTTTTTATTGCAGTCTGAAATTACGAGGGATTTTTCATCAGCTTTTTTGCAATTCACATTTCTATGTGGAATGCGACATTCCACATGGCCTATTCTCCATGAGAACAATTCGATTTAAAGAGATGAAAACCAAATTCTCCGGCTTAAAAGACTCTAGTTGGCTTCTTACTGACTTTCCGATTTTCGCGAACTCACCAAACGTAATGATTGCGATGCATGAAAAAACTTCAACATTCAATTGAGAGAGAGAGAGAGGAGCCAAACATTGAAATCAGTATTGGAACGAATTTTCAGGGAATGTTATCTCGTAATTTTTCCTCGACGTAGAATCTTGGAATTGATTAAATACACATGTTTAATATAGTAGTAAAAGGAATTATATTCGATTTTCTTTCATATGAAAAGATATTCAGGTGGTTGACAAACCGACACTACCCTTCTCACACTCACTCCTCATGATATAGGGTTTCTCATCCGCTTTCTCCGGTACAAAACTTTATCCTCTTTCATCCATTCGTTAAGTTCTTCAAACACACTTAAGATTGTATGCATAGAAGTGTGTGGCTGGGGACAATTCTGTCCTAATCAATACGTCTACACTGCTCAATTGCGATAATATTGTTCTATGGTAATACTTTAATTTCTGGTAATAAAAATTTGTTAATAATAATTCGATTTTCGAATATTTGAGTTTTTCATCCCGTGGCTGTCGAAATATCTCTCAATATTTCATTGTTTCTCTAGATATTCGTGGAATTTTAGAATTGTGTTATGTATTTTCAAATTTGACGAGAAAAGCAACGATATGAAATATGAGGAGAATTGATTTAGAAGAAATAAATGCATGAAAAGAAGAAATGAAGGTCTAACTTTGGCCTAACTTCTTTTATGAATTAAAATCAATAAATTCGATGTTTATGTGCTGGTAAAGATCGAAGAATTCGCATTTCAACCGCATTTTTCCGGCAAATGAAATGATGAGAATGCATTAAAATCATTGAATTTCTGACCCCTTTTCATTGATGAATAAAATTTATCTCGTGAATAACCACCTTCACTCTTCAAACGGAATGAATTCACCTGATAATGACAATTTTCATCCTCAAAATGTTCCAATGTTCAGCATTAATAGAACGCGGCAGCGTCTTACGTAATGCGCACGTTTGACTCGTGCACGTGCTTATCTTTTACATTTACCATTAGACGGTTTTTTGAAAGAAAAATATTTAAACACTTGTTCTCGCCAAAAAAAATACTATTTATTCCTTTCAGTATTTCGATTGAGGATAAAAATTTAAATTATTAAAAAACCAATTCGATGAAATGATGATCCAATGTTGGCATCATTGTTTAAAGGAGACAAGCGGTAAGGAACATTGATTGGTTTAATCCTTTCGAATTCAGCTTTTTTGAAAAAAGTGAGAATCGAGGCGAGATAGAGAATTTTTTATTGAAACTTTTTTTTATTCAGAAAAATCTACTAAAAAAATAATGACAGTTACGCAAAATTCTTAGTTGAAGTGATTTTGCCTGTAATAATGCCAAAAAAAGACAATAGCAGCGCACGCAGATTGTATAGCTTAATCGCTGATATATGAAAGATATTCACAGAAGAGTGTTTTTTCTTCAATTTTGGAAAGGGTTATCTCGTCGAACCTTGATTCATAAAAGAGAATTTTTCGAAAATTGAAAAAATTAATTCAATGGAATCATCAGAAAAACCTATCTCTAATCGTTCAATTGGCATGTCCATTTTACCACACTCGCCGTTATTATTGAATAGAATTCGCCCATAATAACAGAGCAGTAGCCAATTTCAGGTGGAAATCATTCTTTAAAAGGTCGAATTTGACTGCAAACACACGTGTCAAAGTTTTGTCAATACATAGATATAGTTCTGTTGATTGAACTATCATAAGCTTATGTTATTGCGGCATTTCGTCTACGTCAGTAAAGCCACATGTACGTAGGTTTCATTGGTTGCTTGCGCACGATCAGTTGATGCCCTTCACAAGTCTTACTGACAAGCACTCGGTAGTTTAACCTTTGATTCTCTCATTAATCCCCTCAGTAGGCAGAGAAAACCTATCTCTAATCGTTCGATTGTTATATCCATTTTACCCCACTTGCCATTATTGTGGAATAGAACTCACCCATAATAACCGAGCAGTAGACCATTTTAGGTCAGAAACATTCTTTAAAAGGTTAAATTTGAGTGCAAACACACGTGTCATAATTTTGTCAATACATATATTAAGCCATGTTCATTCTGCTATCATAAGCTCATGTTATCGCGGCATTTCGTGCACTTCAGTAAAGCCGAAGGATCGGTTGATACCTTCACAAGTCCTACTTAGAAGTACTCGATAGTTTAAACTTTGATTCTCTCAATTATCCCCTCAGCACGCATTCATTCTTATCATTTAGTTTTCAATTTCATTCTTTGAGAATAGTACTTAATAACATATAAGTATGCTCGCTTGTATTCGATCACGGCAATTTTTCATGCTAGTTGTCATTGCTTGTTGCTTCAAGGAGCACTCCACTGATCAAGGTAAGTTGAATTGTGATTAGTTAATGAATTTGAACACTACCATTCCCGGTCTATCTCTAAAAGTTATTAATAATTTGACATATAACAGCCTATTCTGATGCCCGATTTTCTAATGCTATCAATTTTTATGATAACATGCTAATTCGTTAGAAAAACTCTGCGTTCAATTTCGAAAAACTAAAGTCCTTGATGCATTTCAGTTTTCATCGAAATCAATCATTCTATACTTGAGGCTGTACAAGAAATAATTCGCCTAGTCATCTCAAATGGATTTCCAATCTTTGGAATCCCTACACTCGATCCACTACAGCTTGATGTGCTTCCTCTTGAGTACATCAATCCGATGAAGGACAAGTAAGTAATTAGTCTAAATAGGATGGAAAGCACAGAATAAATGTTGCATCACTTACTTATAGACTAAATCTGACTCTACAAAATCTCACAATGCATGGACTGAAGTCATTCACGATTGATCAGGTGAAATTATCTCTAGATGGTACCCTTCTAGTAAGCATAACGGTGCCGAAAATAGATATACATGCACAATACACCTTGGTCACCGATATAGGAATAATACATCATGTTACTTTTACTGGGCCATTCATCGGCACTGCCCAGAATTTGCATGTTTCCATGAGAAGTGAAGTTGAAGTCAGTGCTCTAATGAAAGTGAAAAAATTGAAGCTTCAATTTACCCAGGATAGTCTCGATGTTCACTTCGATAAGTCACTGAATAGTCCGCTGCTCGATGGGGTAAGAATATTTGCATCTAATAAGTGTTTATAATTGATATAGGAGAAGAGCTAATGTTTCATTATTCAATTGATATTGAATTTCCACTTGATGATGTATTCTTAGGTGCTGAGGATCCTTTCCCCTGTTATTAGCCAGAGTTTTCAGCCAGAGATACTTCCACGCCTGGAGAATATCGCGGTCGAGGCAATGAATGACGTACCTCATCAGCTGCGAAATTATATTCTGCAACTTTTCAAGATTTCGAAGTGATTTTGTGAATATCTATATTTGTTACAGCCATAAAATAGATGAATAGATAGACAAATTCATGTGATAATGAGTACTTCATTGTAAAAAGGGTAGATTTCAATTTTGCCTGGCATTGTGATCATGATCAATCCCGATGGTTATCATAGAATCAGAATGGATCTTATCACTTGATTGTTCATGCATGAAAAGATATATTCTTCTATTAATAAATGTTGTTCCAGCAAAATATTGTGGAACCATATGTATTTTAGAACCCAATCTCCCTAAATCATCGATAGTTGCAATGGCACTAGCTCTCTCCTGTTTCGTTGGAAGTGATGCAATTTTTCCTTGAGATACGCCGTTACTGATCTTCTTCTTATGTGTGTTGCGCACGCGCAGCTGGCTTCCAGCTTTTCAGCTATACAGCCAACGTTACTTGAGAGGATTCTCGATCAATTTTTATTTCACAATTTTTGCTCAGAGACTTTTTCTGTTTTTTTGAGCTACACAACTATCTACGAGTCGGGATCGAACCCGGGTCTTCTGCATGTGAATCTACAGATCAATCTACTGCGCCAGACAATCTGGTTCGTCGTTACTGATGATCATAAGAATCAGCATTGCTGAACAATAAATTCGAAACGACTGACCTCTATTGTTCGTTAGAATTGATAAAGATGTCAGCAGCCTCGCCGGGACAATAGCCGACAAGATCAAAACTGGTTAGCTCCATATAGGGTTTTTTCTTCTAATGTTGATATTTCTGGATTCAATTTCACTAGTGTAATCAATGCGTCTATGTTTGAAGAATAATGATTTTAATGTAAGCCACGCATCTTTCTGACGTATTCTTTCTAATAGGAAAAGTCTGTAAAATATTTCGTTGCAATGTTGACAGCAATGTCTCATGATATTCACTTGACAGACCCGATTCGATGGAATGATGATCCAAGGTTGGTATCATTATTTGAAGGAGAATAGCGGCAAATAACATTGATAGGTTCGATCCTTTTGAATTCCGATTTTTTTATATAACTGAGAATTGAAACGAGTTAGCTCGTCTCAATTCTGAGTCAGCTTTTTTGGAAAAACGGAGAATCGAAGCGAGATAGAGAATTTTCTATTGAAATTTCTTTTCATTTAGGAAAATCTACTAAAAGATCATGATAACTACGCGAGATTTTAAGTTGAAGAGATTTTGCGTGTAAAAATGCCAAAAAGAAGACAATAGCAGCGCACGCGGATTGTATAGCTTAATCGCTGATATACGAAAGATATTTACGAAAAAGTGTTTCTTTTTCCAATTTTGGGAAGGGTTATCTCGTCAAACCTTACTTATAAGAAAGAATTTTTCGAAAATTAAAAAAATTAATTCAATGGCATCATCAGAAAAAACCTATCTCTAATCGTTCAATTGGCATGTCCATTTTACCATGAAGGGAAGAGGGCCCTTCATTGTGAAATAAAATTCACTCATAATAACAGAGCAGTAAACAGTTTCAAGTGAGAGGTATTGTTTAAAAAGCCGAATTCGACTGCAAAAAAACGTGCCATAGTTACGTCAATACATAGATATAGTTATGTTGATTGAGCTATCATAAGCTCATGTTATCGCGGCATTTCTTCCACGTCAGTAATGCTATGTATACGCCAGTTTCATTTTTTGCTTGCGGACGATCAGTTGATCCTTTTCACAAGTCCTACTGACAAGCACTCGGTAGTTTAATCTTTGATTCTCTCAATCCCCCCCTCAGTGTACGTTCATTCTTATCATTGAGATTTTAATTTCAATATAGTTCTCCTTCAAAATAGTACTTCATACATGTAAGTATGCTCGCTAGTATTCGTACACTGCAACTTCTTATGCTAGTTGCCATTGCTTCTTGCTTCTACGAGCACTCCACTCGTCCAGGTAAGTTTAATTATGATTAGTTGATACATTTGAACAATACCATTTTCGGTCCACCTCTAGAAGTTATTAATATTTTGACATATAACAGCCTATGCTGATGCTCGATTTTCTAATGATATCAATTTTTATGATGACGTGCAAATTCGTTAGACAAACTCTGCGTTCAATACCAAGAAACTAAACTCCTTGAGGCATTTCAGTTTTCGTCGAAGTCGGTCATCCTATGATTGAGTTCGTACAAGAAAAGATTCGCCCATTCATCTCAGGTGGATATTCAAAGTTCGGAATCCCTAGACTCGATCCACTACAGCTTGACGTGCTTCATCTTGAGTCGACCAATCCAGAAATTGGCACGTAGGTAATTAACCTAAATGGGATGGAAAGCACAAAATAAATGCTGCATCACTTACTTATAGACTAAATCTGACTGTACAAAACTTCACAATACATGGACTGAAGCAATTTACGATTGATCGAGTGAAATTAGCTCCAAGTGGTCCAATAATTTTAGCAAAGATAACGGTGCCGAAAATAGATATGCGTGGACAATACACCTTGGCCGCTGATATAGGAACGATGTATTATGTAACTGGCACTGGGCCATTGACCGCCACTGCCGAGAATTTTCATCTTTTCATGAGAATTGAAATTGAAGTCAGTGATCCAATGAAACTGAAAAAATTGAAGCTTCAATTTACCCAGGACAGTATCGATGTTCACTTCCATAACTTACTGAATGGTAGGCAGAGCGGTATCGTCATGAGTGAGGTAAGAATATTCGCATATAATAACTGTTTATAATTGATAGAGGAGAAAAGCTACTCTTTCATTATTAAATTGATATTGAATTTTCACTTGATGATGTATCTTTAGGTATTGAGGAGGCTTTTCCCTAAAATTATCCGGATTTTGAAGCCAGAGATACTTCCACGCCTGGAGAATTTCATGGTCGAGGCCACAAATAATATATCTCAACAGTTCAGAAATCATATCCTGCATTTTTTCAAGTTCTGGGAGTGATTTTGTGAATATCTACATTTGTTACAGCCATAAAATAGTTGAATAGATAGATAAATTCATGTAATAATGAGTACTCCATCGTAAAAAGGGTAGATTCAAAGTTTGCCTGGCATTGTGATTAGTGATCATGTTTGGGGTCGAGACGTTGGTGTAAGATTCTGACTAGGTTGAAGTATGCACAATATGTATATAATATGTAAAATCCCGAAAATTATTTGAAAAAGAGGACTATCAAGGGGACCATCGAAGGGACCTTCAAGAGGACTACGGAGGGGACCATGACGGGGAACTTCAAGAGGACGATCGAGAGGACCTTCAAGATAATGAAGGGGACCTTCGAGGGGGTTTTTAAGGGGACCATCGAGGGGACAACTGAGGGAACCATCAAGAAGACCATCATAGGGACCATTGAGGGGACCGTCATGGCGACCATCGAGGGGACCATTAAGGGGATGAGGCAATTGTCACTGAAACGAAAAGAAGAGAAACGAAAATATGTCAATTTTTTCTCTAATTTTTCGAGTTATTTATGACGAACTGTCACTTTTGATTTAAAAAAACACGTGTATACATTCTACATGCACAACTTCAGCCTAGTCAGAATGTTACACCAACGTCTCGGCCCTCATCATGATCAATCCCGATGGTTATCATAGAATCGAAATAAATCTTATCCCTTCTGAAATTTTCTTTCATATCAATTTTCAATGTATCTCTGCCACGCACATATGTAATTTTTAAAATTCAACGGGTTTCTGCCATGATGAGAGCCTTTCCCTCTCAATTTCTCCACGTTTCCGCATTGGCCAGTAAGTCAAATTCATCCGTTAAAAATCAACAATAGCGGATTCGATGAGTTTCATGATCATATCACTCATTCTATTTTGAAGGGGCCGTGACACTTGAAACTCTCATATCCTTCGTTCACAAAATCTTTGATATTCTCCTCATCCATTTCAATTTCCACTCTCCCATATAAATTTTTATCGATTGTGCATGCATGAAAAGACAAAATCTTCTATTAATAACTGTTGTTCCAGCGAAAATATGTATTTTATATCCCAAACTCCCTAAATCATCGATAGTTGCAATGGCTAATTTTTTCTTGGGATACGTCGTTACTGATGATCATGTCGATGATCATGTTGAAAAATAAATTCGAAACGACTGATCTCTATTGTTTGTTAGAATTGATAAAGATGTCAGCAGCCGTGCCGGGAAAGTAGCCGACAGGATCAAAACTGGCTCACTCCATATATAGGAAAAAACTTTTCTAATGTTGATATTTCTGGATTCAATTTTACTAGTGTAATCATCTGCGTCTATGTTTGAAAAATCATGATTTTAATGTAAGTCACGCATCTTTCTGACGTTTTTTTTTCGAATAGGAAAAGTCCCTGAAATATTTCGTTGCAACGTTGACAGCAATGTCTCATGATATTCACTTGACAGATCCGATTCGATGGAATGATGATCCAATGTTGGCATCATTGTTCAAAGGAGAAAAGCGGCAATTAACATTGATAGGTTCGATTCTTTTGAATTCAGATTTTTTTATATAACTGAGAATTGAAGCGAGTTAGAGAAATTTTTATCAAAACTTTTTTCACTGACACAAATTAGATCTACCAAAAAAATAATGACAAAAAAAATCTTGAAACGTTTTGTATCAGTGGCTAGTGTTAAATCAACTATTGGATGAGAAAAAAAAGCATTATCTGAATTTTTGAGCTGCTTTTTCTGGAAGTACATATATCCTCTCTCCTATTGCAACACTCGGTTCCCTTATTGCGATTGTTTTTGCGTTGTGATCCGTCTGCATTGAAATTTGTTTTTTTTTTGAACACTCATCCTGTGAAAAAGAAAACATATAATTCACAATTTCAAAGAATCTTCAAAAGCTTCGTACTAATAGAAAAAACCACCGAAACTTCTGTAAAATGAGAGAGTAAATCTTGGTAACCTGTCTCACTGCGGAAGAAGTAAAAGACGATGGTGGAATAAAAGAACCGATGAAAAAAGCAAATAAAAAAAGTTCAGTGGAAGAGAGATGTACAGAAGGCGAGAGACTGAGAGAGAGGGAGAGAGAGAAAGAGAGAGATGAATTTGCGAGGGCCCTTCCACTGAGGCAGGTGGAGGTGGACGGTGTGTGTGTTATGGTGGGGAGGAACGCCAGGGGGGCCTCATCTCGAGACTCAGTCCCGACTCTTCCATGCCACGGTGAACGTTGCCGCGTGCCTTATTCGGCCTCACGATTCACCTGCCTCTCTATTTTTCCCGCAAACTTCATCAGATTTTCCCTCCAAAGAACAGCGAAATACCCAGTCATCAATTTATTCACTGATTAATAAATAGGTGAGCATAGGAAAAATGAAAATCATGGTTAAATTAGTGGAATTGTTTATTGAATATACGTGTGTACGCAGTGAGTTTCTAAGAAGGCTCCACCGGTGTGGAATGCACGATGTGTTTTAATGCTCCTGGTAGATCGTCACGATAAAGTAGCCGACTGTTGCAACTTGCCTGGATTATAGGCAACCTAATAAATATATATATATATATACCTTGCGTTTGTAAAATAAGCAAGTGGCTTCTTCGTCAAGTGGTAGACCCGATTGTTCTCCGCAAGACGAAGCTCGAGATAAAAAAAAAAAGATTGTGAAAAATCAAGTGAGTGATACTCGAGTGCATTCGGTTTACTTTCAACGGTTCAGTGACACCGATCCCTCGATCTTCATCGTGATTTTTTCTTATTTTTCTTTACCTTGTTCACCAAAAGGGATATAGTGCTGCCTGGACAATGGCCAGAGTGAGAAGAGTGTAGTGTTTCTTCAATCACAAAAAATGCCGGCGAAAACGTTGTTTCTCAGTGATACACAACGACGCGATCGAATACAACGGATTATCTATCCGAGGTAAATAACACAGTGACACGGAGTGCTGTGTGTGTGTTTTGCTATTTTCATTTGTATTCTCTTGTGAATGAATGGAGTGATTTTGTTTTGTGCTGAGTGCATTTTGGATTACTTGGATTATTCAGGGACGGAGACACTGGTGAAAGCTGGGCAAAATATTTGAGGTAATGATTGCTTCTTTTCTTAGTATTTTTTTCCTCTTTTTGTTCTTTGAAGGAAGGACTTTTTTGGGACGATGTTTCATCGTTTCAAATGGACTGTTTGTATCGCCACTGTAATGAGGGTAATCTTGGAGGACATTGTTGGAGAGTTTTACACACTCAATGACGTGGCATTATATCAAGCTCTCAGGTTGGGATGGACTTCGGTTGATCCTTTGGCGGAATAACCGGAATTTATATTTTTATTCCATTCGGTTTTTCGTTATATTTTTTTTTCCTTTCTAGTGAATTTAATCATTTTTTTCTGTAAGAGTTTTTCTTTGTTTTTTCATGCTCTCGAAATTCGATGAGAATTCGCTCGTCGCCACGGGATACACTTTCGTGCGTTAAGATTAGCGTGATTCCAATGTATCGTAATTATCGTATCGTTGACAAGCCGACTTGAGTGGTGGGTTTTGCCTTTGGTTCGCCAATGGCTTGTGATAATGCGAGAATTTACTTCCTAATTTCTTTAATTACGTGGTGGAATTTATTTGTAGTGTAATGTCCAAGCCATAAAAGGACGTTTTGAAGGGATTTAATGGAAAAGATCGTTCTTGATCTTTTTTGAGACTTTAATTGTTTTTTTTTAGGAATTAAATTGGTAGACAGGAGAGATTAAAATGTTCAAATAAGATAGAGTTCAATTGAGATAGAGAAATTTTTATAGTGAACTTTTTGTGGGGAGAAATACAGCGACGAAAAGCACAACTGCGGTTCTCAACAATGGAAAGAAAGTAAAATATTTATTTTTTATCCTGATGTTTATTGGAATACCCCGGAATCCAAGAGAGATTGAGATATTTTCGTGGAGACGCTCTTCATCGAGCAGAATTTGAGTAGCAAAAAAGTTTTCATGAGCATTTCTGTTTCCATAATTTTTGAGTCATTATCAACCCTTTGCTAGGAGCGATTGGGCGAAAGATCTAGTTTTTTTTCGATAGAGAAAATTGGAAAAATTACCCAACCAAGTACGCAAGTTGGAGCATCTTCTCGTCTTCTTCCAGTTTTTTTCGCAGACTTTTTTCCTCTGAGAAAAAATCATGGATCATTTATCTGCAGTTTTAGTTTCAAATTTCTAGGAATCGAAGAGAAATTGCGTGATTTTTATGAAGAGTTTTCTTTCATAAAAATTCCTCTATCTTCCATAGATCGCGAGACATTCCAGAAAATTCTATGCAAACGTCAAATGACTTATGTTGTTTCACTACTCTACTCCCGTAAAATTTACACACTTCCTTCCAATCTGTGAAATAATCTTCTTGAATAATTTCCACATAAATCTAGTTTATTTGCAATCGATAAATTATTGGAGTAATAAACGTAATAGTACGATAAAAATATGTAATGGAGACGTGAAAGTGTATCTTTGAAAATTCCAAACTTTCTGAAGGTGGACGAGTCAGAATAATTGGAATTTACATGAAGTTTTTCTTCTCATCCTGCTTATGGAGTAATCTATAATTAGAAAACGAAAATACCTGTAATTTAGAGTAGAAAAAACATTGAACGGTAATTTCTGTTGTCGTTTAACTTCAAATATCGCGGTAAATAATTGGAAGTAAAGGAAAAAATTGTGGTTAAATTTGTTCAGTCAGACGAAACCTATAATTTTTTCTGTAACTGTTTGTATTTGTTATATTTATCTCAACACACAATTGAGCAGTAACGTAATTCCTTTCCGTCTTTTATTCGTATTGATCTGAATTGATGGAGAGAAAAAATGAAATATTTCATGAGCGTTACATCATTCAGAATCATTAAGAACTGACAAAAATAAATTAATACGATTATTCCATCAATAACGAATAGGAAATCGTGATGTCTCAGTACTAAGAATTTTGAAAAGTAAGACGGCATTTAGAAGACCAGTGGCCCTTTTGCCTTAACCATTGAACAAGGCGCTTATATCTTTCTAGGAATGTTAATTGGGCGTTTCTCGAATTACCACCACACACATACACATACGGAGTAACTGAGTAGCTCTCCCGTTTCACATTTGAGAACAGAGAAACAACAACAACGTGAGAGGAGATATAAGTAGAGAGAGACAGTGAATTCAGAGAGATGAAAATGAGAAAGGAAAAAAAATAAAACTAAGAAGAATAAAATGAAACGACCATCTTCATATCGCGCCAAGTCATTAACATTGCACTGAATAGTTGGTAGTACATACACTATCTTCTAACTTAAAGAACTAATGAACCGGCAAAAAGTACACTAATTACATGAGCACGCACGCGTTTAACTTTCTTCACGTGTTCCATACCATTCCGTTAAATATATATGATACCGTGTTTATTATAAGGATTGCACTGTATGCCACACGAATATATCCTTCTTTTATTCCTTCTTCTGAGTTAATATTGGGATTCAGGAAAACTGGCGGATGATACACTTGAGCACGCAACGTATGACGATAATTTTGCGCATGGGTTATTATTAAATTGTGACATGACAGATATGATCATGCTTCGGGTTATTTTTAATTCGTTATTAAGAGTTCACATTAATCTCAAAACATTACCTCATGAGCGAGATAAATACTTCTTAATGTACACTTAATTTTTTATTAAACTATATTTATTGAACGGGAAAACTTTTTTTCGTTTTATTGGAAGATTAACATTTCCATGAGGTGATACAATGGAGGATGAAGGTGATATGTAGAGATGCATTTTATGATTCTCGTTAAATTCATAATGAAATGCAAAATTTCATACTTCAATATCGAATTAACGAATTTATGGTACATCAGATGATGATGCTACCTTAGATGATAACACAGAAGTTGAGTGCAATAGTGATTCCTAGTCCGTAGTTGTTGTACAATCTTTTTGATACTGACATAAAGTGATGTTGGAAGAGGCAAAGTTGAAACAAAACGGTTGAAAACTTTTGAGAGTTCCCCTGATCGTGAATTTCATGAACGTAGGTGCTACAGTCATTACAGCTCGTTAATCTTCCGCCGAGTGCGGGACCTTAATAAGCACCTACAACCTTGCGCTCTCTACCATCCTCTTTTGAAACTCTTTCTCACCCACTCTCCAACTATTCTTCTCCACTATTCTCAG
This sequence comes from Aleiodes testaceus, assembly GCA_963565655.1. Classification (NCBI taxonomy): domain Eukaryota; kingdom Metazoa; phylum Arthropoda; class Insecta; order Hymenoptera; family Braconidae; genus Aleiodes; species Aleiodes testaceus. The sequence continues at coordinate 1,880,588 of OY751415.1, forward strand.
CATTCTTCGAAAATGAATAAAAAGGCATGGAAGGAGAGAATGAGGGAGAAAGAGTAAGGAAATAAAAAAAAACAAACACACAAAAATTTCAACGATTTTAGCATGTTATTGCATGTATCTTTCCTCTTGTTCACCCACGTAGTTACCATCAAAAAGCATATGTACACTGTCCATGGGTGGTTTCGATTTGCATCGTTCTAAAACACGCACTTTTACAAGCTACTAAAGAAACCCGCAGTTGCACTTTGTAGAATCGTTAAGGACTCTTATTTATTACGTTCGCCATTCGTCTTATGGACTCACACTTTCATTCTTATTCTTCACTGGTCCCTTTTGGGGCTGTTGTGAGAGAGAAAAGTTGTTGGTGACTTAGGTTGCTTGCGAGTCGTTTAGAGTTTTTCATCAATCGCTCCAACACCTCTTACATACCCGCTGACACTGCAACAATTCAATGTTCACCAAGGTCCAGAATTCGATACATCTACAAATGTTGGAAACCGTAGTTGAGCCACAGGAATTAATGAAGATGTCGGACCATATACAAGTGTTGTTCAACTTATGCACTTCAAGTTAATTTCCTTAAATTCATAACTCAGGATAAGATACGAGGTGGAATAATTTGGTGCGACAAAACCTGTGTATCAACTATGCGTAAAGAAAAATCTGATAATCATTTTCATTATCACAATAAGTGGAAAATTGTTCAGTTCCTAGCAAGATTGTAGAACAAGTAGAAAACGAGTTCTCCAATCGCAATGGCCTGAATAATTCTTCTGACCAGGTGCCTAACAAGGTTTTTGCGCACGAGGGCTGGAAAAGGAGGTTCCGAGGATATCAAGTGTTCGAGAAAGTCCACTTTCGCGGATCGAGTGCGGAAAAAATATTTCTGCTAATTTAACCTCATTCGGATCATCTCATTGAACTTCGGGACTCATATTCATAGGTTCAGTTCCAAGGAACAATCATTGGTGGTCATATTGCGGCATTCTGACTAATAAAGATGAATTTTTCTCGACACAGAGCATATTCCATATCACCAATTATACATTTCATTTTACTCATTGCATAATTTATACAGAGGGACAGGATAAAAGTACTATTAGACAGTATCATTCGCATCGAATTATTGTGAATTCTAATTGCACATGTCAACAAATACAAATTGGAGGATCGCATCAGAGAATTTTTGAAATTGTGCAAAGTGTAATTCAATTTACACTAAGTGATAATTCACAAACAGAATCGTCAATTTAGCTATTCCATATCAGTCAGAGTGTAAAATACTTTTATGCAGTACCAATGGAAATAAAATTTGAATTAATTCACAAACACAATGTGTAATTTAAATTGCGCACAGTGTGCTCAACGAATCGCACGTATTTCACTTTTCCAATTTGAAATGCACATGGTGTACAGCATACAGATTCCAGTGCAAATAACACTGTAGAGCAGAATGAATCTGTGGATTCAAGATGCGTTGAATGAAAAAATTAAAAAAAAACAAAAAAAAAATGTACAATAGAGTCCGTGTAATCGGGAAAAATCAAGAGTTCTATTTGACATGGTGTTGTTCCTCCTGAGTCTCTTTTCTCCAAAAGAAAAAATTAAAAAATTTCGTCACAATCTAAAGTGTCGCGCCAATGGTACGCTATTACACTATGATTCTGTGTAATTTATGCTATGAATAAGAGGACGTGTATAACTGAGATGAGATTATATGAATTTCAGTACAATGTTGAAAAAAATAATGGTCATAGGCAAGTATGCCTCAAATTCGAAGACATTCCCAAGAAAATAAACTTTCTTGCGATTGTTTTGAAAATTTTCATATGAATATTCATTAATATATTTTATATGTAGGAAAAGTTTTAATATCCTCTGCAATATTAAATTTGTAAATTTGAGTTATCACAATTTGTATTTTTTCATGATATAACAATGGCAATTTCCTTAAAATTGTTCGAAAGAATTAGGAGCATTCAGTGAGAGCATGATGAATATTTTTTGGTGAAGAAGATTACAGCAAACGGTATCTGTTTCTCCAACAAATATGTTGGAAATCGACCACTTCCAACAGTTTTTACCTCTCTCCGCATAACTCGGTGAATAGAACATCACGACTTAACAAGGTCGTTACACTGAGAAAAAAAACCGGTATGAATGACCAAATATTGATACCGTTGATCTAAGTAATTTTTTTTTCAACATAATCTCAAAAAGTTATTGAATTTACTAAATTTAATCAACTCGAACGGTTAATCAATTCTAATTAATTAAATTCAGTGAATCCAATAACTTTTTCCACTTTAAAAAAAAAATCGCTCTGGACCGGATTCACCACTCCTTCTTTCTCAGTCTATTCCGGAATTTTGACAAATTGCCTTGAACTTCGCACATTTCTAACTAACGTTCTCAATGGATAGCATTCTCATCAAAAATTTCGAATGAAACTCTTTTATTGATAGTTTGAATTTCCTTGTGTTTCACATGAGATGTACATGCTAATGCTTCATCTATTCCAACAGCAGCTCAATCATGAAGTCATCGTTTATATACCAAGGTTTCGTAAACGAGTTCAAATCCAAGTTAATGCAGAAGTGAAATCATTATTCTATTGATAAAAGTTGATCTGGAGTATAGCACTCGAGTTACTTGCAATTAACATTTTCTGTTCCCCTCATTTAAGCTAATGTATTTATATTTATTGGTACACAGTCCTCAAGGATTTCTTCAGAAAATTATCGACTGTAGATGGGTTTATGCAGAATATCATAAAAAATATGATTTCTGCTGTGTAGTTACCAAGGAGGAAAATTATTCACAATAAATTTTCAACGAGTACGGTTGGAAGAATTCAATTGCTCGTGACATGGTAGTTTCTAACTATCATATTGATCGTTTAACGCGAGTTTCAAGAACATTGAAACGAGATATGGGAATATGTTTGCAATGCTGCCGCTATCTTACCATGAGCTGCTGTATAATAGTGTGCAGATATTTGTATAAGTCCAGGTATTATGGCAGGAACGTATGAAGTCTTCTCGAAACATTCAAATGGAATGATTCATTCCTGAAGTTATTAATCTTCCTATCATCAAATTCCCCAGTGGCTGAAAGTATAGAAGATTGAATTAATATATAAAATAGGAATTAGAAATATATGTATATATGAATTTGTAGTTTGAGTTTTGATAAGATGATTTTGTATCTCTGCGCATATGGGACGAGATGGGAGCCCATTGAGGACAAAGTATTTTTTATTGTATGCCTGGTAGTTTGCATAGGAAGAATTTTCCTGTAAGTTGAGGATGACTGCGCTTCAGGAACGTCCTTAATGAGTAACTATCGATAAAGGAGTTTTACTCGATAGATCAGTGAAATTAGTATGCAGAGCATACCTCTGTAGAAATTGGAGTCCCTTTCCTGGCTTTGAACTACCTGCAACGAACTCAAATCCAGATTGTCCGTGGAATTAGAATTAAACGGAACTCTACTACTCAAAGCCTAGTTGGTTTTGAATGGGGAGATTCCACTCAATCCTAATTGAGATTTGAGAGAAAAGCTCCGTCAACTTGAGAAATTTAACCTCAAAAATGATTGTTGATACTTTACAATCGTTTGTAGTAGAGAAAACAACAAATAGAAAGGTAATGTAAAAAGATAAAAAAATTTAATCAATTTTGGGAAGAGTCAGCGTTTCACAATACTCATTACCTCACGCAAGCTCCATGGTGATGAATACAGTACAATCCCGCATTTTGCCACTTCTGCATAACCTACTTGCTCCCTCTACCAGAGATTGAGAGCGCATGCGTAACTTCGCAGATTCAAATTTGTAGCGCGCTGCTCTTTTTTTTCTTCATTCTTATTGGTTACATTATTATGACGAAGTTGGATTTGAAGGGGATCGGGAGGAATTGCAGCGCCAGTTGCAAAAACGGGGTTTTACTGTAAATTTCATTATAACCAACTGCAACTGAATGTAGTTACAAACTGAAAAGTCTGATAGACATTTCAATGTCATTCGATGGAAATCTCGATGCAGGCACATTTCAAATGGTAACATTCAGCTCATTCTGAAGATCAATTTGGTTTGAATATCCCTGATTCGGAGATGTATAGTAAAAAAGTCGCCTACTTTCCAGGGATTCCCAGATATTTAATGAATACCAGATTCCATAAGGATTCTCCATTTGTATATGCTCTGAGTGATTCACATATCATTCTACTTTATATTCAATGGATAAATTGCGTGAAACTCAATTTCCTAATTCCTGCATCCATAATTAACAAAATAAATCAAATAAAATGGTGTCACACTCGCACTCCACTATTCCATTAATTACATTTCATTACCACTGATTAATTTCCGCTGCCAGTTCATCATCATTCAACGAAAAATTCCTCTGCTGTATTCCCTGTCTGTTCTCTTACCTGCAAAACCGTTTAACTACACTTTATTTATATCCCATCTGCATCATCATATTTTCCCAAGCATTTTATAAATATTTAAAAAAAAATCTAATATTTTTCTTGCAGCTGAGAACGTTACGTCTCTCACAGAAGCAAACTGCAGCATGTAAAATAGTTTTTTTTTCCGTTAAGCCAGTGGGATGAAAATTTATCGCAGTGCCCACGGGTACGTATTTCATTGTCGAAGGATGGATCGATATGCTCGAGTCGAAACAGGCGTGATACAACAGGCATAGGAGATGCATCTGCTTTGAAATGAGACTCAAACGGAAAAGCAAACAAAACGAGAGAGTGAAATAAACTGAAACAAAACATTGGAAAAAAATGACAAAATAAACGAGTGAAAAGAAAAGAGGGAGAGAGAGAGAGAGAGAGAGATAGACAGAAGGAAAAGACATTGACTGGCATCACGCACGCCGTGGCGATCTACGGGAGCGCGTCGAGATGAGATAACGATCGTGCAAGCCGCTTAGACATTTTTCAGTTGAGGGATGAAATTTAAAATGTAAAGAGAATAAAAGTAGTTAGAAAAATATTGGAAGGATTAAAAGACAAGGAGGAATACATGGGCAAGGACGCTCACGTATAGAGGGAGGAGAAACGGGATAATTGCCGGTACTTGCACAGTACTAGTACTTAACTTCTCTCCTTCTTCTTCTTCTCCTCCTTCTCTCTGTTAATCGAGCACGATCGAAGGCCGTCTTTAGGTTCTCTTCAGGATACTTCGCCTTCTTCTTCTACTGCATCTCTCTCGATCTTTTATTCGCACAAGTTTCATGAACACCAACGTAGGTTTTCACAACGGCTAAAAGCGTCAGTGTTAATTATACGCTTTTATTATTAATTCAAAAACGCGACGCACAACTGCCACTTTCCCCGCGTTAACGCCGGCGTCTTAATTAATTCCAATCACCCTGAAATTATGCGGAATGTTCGTTTTTTTTTCGTATTTGGAAGATTTCATGGGAGAAGATGAAGATTGAAGTAGAGAGGCGAGAAAGTATTGGAGTGGTTGAAGTTTTTATTATTCGGAGTAATTACAGAAAAAGATGATGATGAAATCTTAATTTTGTATTTCTTAAGGGTTTCGTTATAAGAGGTTATTTTTCTAAAAGAAAAAATTCCAATAAAAAGAAATTAATATAAAATCCGAGATATTTTTTTTAAGATTGCATTCCCTGTTCTAGCTTTTACCTCAATAGAGACTCTTATTAAATAATTGGTGAAAAAGCTTTAAATTTAATCCTTCCTTCGTAAATTAACCAAAGTTCGATTATTGCATTTAAGAATCCATCGAATTTACTCAATACTCGTGATAATTTAGATATGATTTACACGAAGTGATTATCGAGAGACTTTAAGGAAGGAATTTCGTGAATCCATTATCTACAAAGTGTACCATTAGAAAGCTGAATAAATTTCCGCTTCCGTTCACTATTATCGAGCCCTCTCCAATATATTCTGTCTCGTTATGATGAAGAAATTATATTATTATCATCATTATTATTTTTTCAGAATGAATTTCTGTCCCCAGGAAAATAATTAACCTGAATTGATTTAATTCGGTTAACTTCTTAAGAAATCCGTCAGGAAAAAAATATTTCTTCAATTCTTCCGGAAATGTATTTCATGATTTGATTTTTCGCGAATTCCATGAGTTGAGTTTCTATACAGGAAGTTGTTTCTAACTATTTGGATGGAAATTCCTCAGCTTGTGTATGCATTGAGATGAATTGTTTCCAATTCAAACATAAGCTGCTTAGTAATGTTCAACTATTGGAGAAGTTTTGATGGAATAATTGCGGAAAGATGCGTACTTCTTGCTTCAAGATTCACGGAGATTCCACTAACCTTAGATTTTTTTGCGATTATTTTATCATCATCCGTCTTTGAATAATTCCTAAATTAATCCTTCGCAACTGAACGACTTATTATGGACGAGTCATAACAGATGTAGATGAGCGCACTGAATATTGAAACATTTAGTTTCACTAGTCGTCGTTAGAACCTCAAAATGGCGACTCAAGTTCTCTCCTTCTCTATCGTCTTAAACTCATGAGCTTGAGCAAAATTTGGTTTTCACAAAGATTGATATCTCGTTGAATTATGCCGAATTTATTCGATTAAAACGTGAATTTTTGTAATTTTGTAACGAAGATTTGCTGAAAAAATCCTGGCATTCATAGAACCAAAAGAAATCACAACGAAATTTCATGGAAATTAAATAATAAATTACCATAAGTTTATTATAATTCTCCGTAAAGGAATAAATTTCGAAATTCGTCAGATTCACGAATTCTCAAAATTTTTGATAAACTGATTTGATGGAGAATTTCGTTTGATTGAATTGAAAGAATTTGTGGAAAATAATTTAATATTTTCCCACTTAATTTTACAGTATGCTGTCAGCTGGACAGAGTCCAACCTCCCCCTCGGGCCTGGGGCTATCTTCAATTCAAGGTGCCCCGTGCACTCAATGCAGAGAGCTCTGTTCAACTGGTTACGTGCCCCATTTCTGGCGGTGAGTTCTTCATCAATAAATCCTTTTTTATCCATTTATTTAATTTTTCCATAATTTTGATTTTTATCCTTTTTCTCTCGTCTTTCCTCTTTTGCGACATTCAAGCACGTGTTCAACTCTCTCTTATGCGGTCTTACAGTGTCTAAACGACTTCACCAACGTGGTATCTCGCATGCTATAAAACCGCCGACTGGATGAAACAGGAAAAAAAACGAAATGTTGAAAAAATTATGCTAAAATGGAGGAAAAAAAATGTGAAAACGAGTCTGGCAGATGATATCAGATGACTCGTAATATTTTTACGCCGATCGTTTGCTCGTTATTACAAAGTATACTCCTGAATAGTAGCCAAGTAATAATATAACTGTCATACAACCAGAGAAATGCTTCATTCAAATCATATAAAGTTTCATTCAATGCAATAAATTTCAACGATTTCTGGGGGAAAAAAACGAAAAATTCATTGGAAATATATAGTTTTTCCTTCTCGATTATATCAATTTAATAAACACTTACGTGCGATCAATAATAGCCAATTGAGCATTAATCGACTGGTCGATAATCAATTCATTAGTGCAGAGATAAAGCAAGTCGATTTATCTTTGTAATCATTTTTAATTAAATGGTTGAAAAACTACGAGAGATTTTCATGAAGATTTTTTTGTTTTGCATTTTCTTGCTTAATTTCCGAGATAGACTTTGAGAATTAATGACTACTTAATTGTCATATCCTGTTCTATCTCTTTATTACTGAACTGTGTGGTGAATTCAATTTCATAGCATTTTATCTGCAGAATTTTGATTGGAAAAGATGAACAGATTCGGAGTTATTGAAGAAACTCTTTCCGCCCAAATACTTTTTCTTTTTCGAATATTTTGGAAAATAATTTTCGCAATGTTGGTGATTTATCGTATACCACCTTTCTCATTTCCATTTTTCAATTTACTGATTATTAATGACTCTTTAAGATTCAATAAATGAGGAAAAAAAAAGTATGAATGGAGTGCTCTAGCCATTAATTAGAATATGATAATTCACATTATGAATAAATGAAAGAGAATCCGTAGTTTTATTTGATTTTAATCAGGTATCATTTGGTACCGTGTCGACACAATAAAATCTCCATTTTACCACAGCCACCATTCATTTGGATCTTATATTCTATTAACCAGTGTCAAATTACACTGACGATATAAGCCGTGTGTTGATACCATTGAGCATGCTCGATGCCACAAGTTTGCTGAGATTGTTAATTAAATTCAATAGAATATATGGAAAAAAGGTACGAATCCATCCCAATGACTTCATTAATTATGCGAGAAATATCTTCTCACGTGATTATTGATGATGCCGATGAATATATGAGGACGCACAGTAGTTATTGCTTGAGGAAAGATATTTATTACAATATTAATCTTTCAAACATTTTTTGGTGGATTATCATGAGGATGATAATTCATTACTCTTTTTAATATATTTCTGTGTCTTCTTCATGAAATTCCAGACATGATTAAATCTAGTACTTATGATTAAATTTATTTTTCCTCGAAAAAATAATTTTTAATGAGTTTTTATTAATTAAAAATATAATCTAACAAATTTAATTAAGAATCCTTCGATATAATGGAGGTTGAGAAAAATTGTTATTCGAGAAATGAAATAAATTGAAAAAAAATATGAAAGCAAATAAAGTGTTGGAATCGATGGAGCGATATCTTCTGGTCCATGTTATATACCTTCACCTTTCCGCCAACGTGTCTGTACTTATTTCCCCTCTTGTAACCCATGGTCTCTGTGGTAATCGCTGGATACACGAGACCGCCTGTTTCCCTCTTCAAACCCTGTAACTATCTCCTCTCTTGGCATTTTATTTTATTTTCTCTTCGAACCGAAGAAGGAAAGAATGAGAAAAAAAAATGATACATCATCGATAAAAATGAGAAGTTAAAATCAAGAGCAAGAGAGAATGCGCCAATCGAAACAGGAGAGAATGAAAGTGCTGATCAAGTTTTGAGGTACGATGGAGAGGAATGAGGGGAAAAAAATTAAAAACTTGAAAAAGAAAAATAAACGAAAGATCGTTTCCCATGAGGTCGAAAGGTCGAATGTTACGAGTGTGCGTGTGACTGAGAGATGAATGGAAATATATATATATATATGTATATAGATAGAAAGAGAGGGGAAGGAAAATAAGAGTTAAAAATTGTGGAAAAAAAAACTGTAAGACTTCGAGATGCTTCAACGTCCACGACGAATCGCGTGGTGCCTCATGCGAGAAAGAAACCCAGACGGATGAACTCTGTAATTAACATACCAAACCTCCCTTGGTATATAATACTTTGATACAGCTTTACCCGTCTTGGGCTATCTCTATTATTCCTCAGCATCTTGGATGCTGTAGAATTTAGATACTTTCATTGAAATCGTCAGAAGCACTATCCGGTTGATCCCATATTAGGACACTACAGATGAATATTGGACAAATAGAAGATAAACTGCGCAAAGTTCAACAAATGTTAACAAATACAGGATACTCCGGAATCAGTTCCGTCCAGGAAAGTTTCGATGCTTTTGCGGGCGAATCCGGATTCAGTTTCAAAGCGCGCTATTTAAAATGAACTTTTCAGCATATTTTACTGTTCAGGTAACTGATAACACTGAGCGATCCCTGATTTTTGGAGACGATTTTTGGAGATTTTAATACTCAAGAATATTATAGAAACCTGTCGAAAAATGAGTATTCCACATTGTTGAAATTTCGTTTTCTTCTCTAGCATAAGAAATATTTCTGACATTTACTAACCGCGTCTTTTTGGCTAGAGTCTGCGGACTTCGTTTTTGCTCATTTAAAGGGAGTTTCAGGGAAAAAGATGAGAGGAAGAAAATGAGATTTAAATTGTTTGGATGCATTGGGGATAAGGAGAGGACATTTGGAGGATAGCGGGCGGGGTTAGTCTCTTTTTTTGAGGGTCGGTATCAAGATTAAAGGGGAGTTTTTGAAGGCAATAATTGCCGATTCGTGCGAATCCTTTCAGGTGAGAAGAGGGATTTAAACTGTGTATTTTATGATTTTTTCTATCAAAAAAAGTTGTTTGAGGAATTTAGAAGTGAGTTTTCGAGCATATCTCATGGAAAAAGGGGGACAAGTGGAGTTTTCTGATGATCTTCATTGGAAGGGAAGGAGAGAGCTACAAAGGGGGAAGAACACGAATTTCTTCACCATCCTTAAATTTTGAGATATTCCTGTAAATCCGGTTTGGATCATCCGAACAATCCATAATGTGGTAATAATCGTCAAAATTTCGATCTTCCTCGACCCTCGATAGAGAAGCTACAATTGAATCCTCCGTTCAGTTCAATCCTCCGAAATAGTAGATTCTCTGAGAGATCCAATGATAAGAAGCTGATTAATGGCCTCTTCAGGGTCCGATTGTACAGAATCGGACGAAACTTTCGTCATCTCCGCGGCCTTCACTAATCCTTCACTGGCGTCCAATCTGGATTTCCTCAGCTTGAAAAGTTACCCATAACAGCAGTTGTTCAGAAAATTTCGCACGTAATTTTTCACTGACTAGCGTCAATTTACGCGATATTCGTGATGGCGTGTTGTTCTAAACGGATTGCTACAATGCTTGGTACTGCTGAATTACAAATAATTTGTGATTGGATAATTGTGAATCACACCATATCAACCAATCGGATGATAACTGCATAATGAAACTACCGAATGCAGGTGTCATTCATAGATTCTAAGTATTATTATTAATAATAAAATTGGAAATAATTTCCGAGTCGTTGGGTTTTACAAGGACAACCCCCTGTGGATTCTACTTCTAAGAATTACCCCCTGTGGACTGATACGTCAACCACATTTGAATAAATTGTCATAAATTATTTATAGGGCATTATCCCACGTGTTACAGCATCTAATTCGAATAAAAGATCAATTCTGACTCTATGTACTCAGCGGTGAAGAGCACTCAACTTACGCGCTAGTGATCACGTGCTTTGCAGCGAGAACGTTGTGCTTATGCGCAAGGCTCTTCCGAAGTGGCTGTAGCTCGTGCAAGAACATCAAAAACATGATATCTTGCCAACGGTCTAAAGGAGTTAGAGAAAAACTATCGGTAAATTTGGAAATAATTCAATCTTCAATATTTTTATTGTTATTAATAAAAGTTATAAATATCCCATTTACACAATTTCAAAAAATGTAGATGGTTCTTCCTACTCAATTTTTTGATAGAATGTTCTTCCATAACTGGAAATTATTATGAATTAAACGATTCTTTTCTTCTATGATCTTTGATGAAAAAATGAACTAGCGTGGAATGCCGCATGTAGATTCCGTCTACACAGCTAACTCGGCAAATTTTTTCAATGAATTTTGTGAAGCATCTTTTTCCATGTTGATAATCTGTGATACTGATAAGTGAATAAGGAGGAAAATTGTGACACAGTGAAAAGATAATGCAAGAGCTTTTGCCTTCGTATTGAAACTGGAAGCACACAACGTATGCCCAGAGCCCCTAAAATACTCCATTGTCTCGAATCAGGACTATTATCTATGCCTTCTTTCCTTCTTCTCTTTTTTTTATTATTCATCTGGAGCATTTTAATCTTCGATATCTCTTCAAGTGGTTAACTAGAGTGCAGTGCCTATACACTCGAGTACAGCTGACTCTGGTGATGCTCAAGAGCATCCAGATGCCATCACCCTTTTATATTTTAACAATCTTCATCTTCTTCCTTTCCTCTTTATTATTACTTCTCGTACTTTTTCATAACTTTTTTTTCTGTCAATTTATTTCGAGGGAAAGAAAGAACGAAATAAGAATTCAGGACATCATCTAGACCATCGTTGAAAATTGACCATCTCTGTGTATTTGTATGAGCATTGGCATTGGTTGGTTACTGCCTCTCTTTCTCCCTGGATGAAAGAATCGAGGGAAAGAAAGAATGTCGTTTGTATTTCGGACCTGACAAAAACCAGAACCCCTACTACCTTTCCTTTCTCTTTCACCACTGATACTTTGATCCAGAGAGTAAGGAGAAGAGGAAGAGTAAGAAGAAAGGAGTACTTTTATATCGGGTGGTACCATCCGATACAATTCTTTTGTAGGCCACACGGCCTAAAGAAAATAAAGCAACAGTCAACTTCATTTTTTCCCTGTCGTTCATGCGAAAATTTAACAAAACACGACTTTAGTCGGTTTTTATTTTTAATTACTGAATTCATCTCTGTTGACGAAGAGGCGGAGTGAATTAAGTATTTTCGTGGATAGAATATTTGAAATTGAAGAATAATTTACGCTTTCTCTCACGGACCAATGAAGAGGAATGGTTGAGCGTTATGCATGAAGTTGGCTTCCTCCTCGATTGCGAATAAGATAATGCGAATATTTTATTTAGTGATGTAAGTATTTTGTAAGAAAAAATAGTCGGAATTATCGAGAATTCGTTCTTTTAGACATATTCAATCAGGAATGGGGAATGAAAGTTGTTTGTGTTGGTTTTGAGTGTTGTTTCTCACGAATTTCGGTGAAAGAGCTATAATCAATTATTGCTATGATAGTATGCGGGTTTTCAGAGGAAAATATTTCAAATTGGTAAGAAAACCGAAGTAATGCCTCAATTGAAAATTTTCTGCAATGAGATATTCCATTTAGTGGAGAAAAATTCAGGAAAAATCCTGCCCATCAATGCAAACCAATGACCAATGAGAATCAAACATTATGCCATGAATCTAGCTCCGAGTACTTTCTTATTCACTTTGACGAGACCAACTGTGCGCATAAATTGAACTGCACCAATTAATGTGAAAATCTCAGATCAATTTATTCAGGTGTTGTTATTATTGGAATAATTTAATGGCTGATGAGGAGAATATATCATTATTCAGTGGAGAACCCATTCTTATCATTAACGTTGAAAAGTTTTCAACGTTAATTATAAGAATACTTTTCAATGAAAACCATTAAAATTTAGTGCTATTTTGAGAAGTAATGAAACAACCAATAAGGAATAGGCTTTCGAGATAATCGATATGAGGTTAAACTTTTGTAGAAAGGAGGAATGCAATTCAATATTTCATGTATAATAAAATGAACGTTTTTACGAAAAAAAAATAATTGAAATTATGGAAAAAATCTGCATTTTAATTCCATACCAATCTGGGATGAGCATGACGTATGAAGTTAGTTTAGCGAATCTCCTTTTTAGTATGGAGTCAAAGACTTCGGCATAAAATTACTGATTCATTAATATTCCAGATAAGAGAGTGAAGATTCCACTGTTCGAAAAAAAATAAAAATCTAGAATAAAAGAAAAACTTTCGGTCCAAATGCTTGTCCAAGTCTAAACCAGTATCGTTTTTAACCTTGGAATTTCGTATGATTACCAAGAATAAATTTTCGGACTGGATGGTTTTACTCATGTGTGTGAACTATTCACGCACATACAAACCAACACACACAATCACTTACAATTGGCTTTGGAACATTCTCAGTGTATCTTATACATATATAGGTATCGACAAAAGTCTTCTTTGAAGGGCCTTTCTGCGTTCCTCACAACTCTTTACGAGACAAAATACCGCCCCGTAGTCTGTTAATTAGCCTGTGGCTTCATTTTTTTTTCTTCCCGCTAATGCACATTCTATATTTCGCTGATTCATATTCTGTGAAAAGTTGAAGCAGAAAAAATTTGGGAAAAGAAAAAATAAAGCGGATGGATGGTATTTTATTTTGGGAGGTCGAGGGATTAATTCATTTTATTATTTTTTTTCGGTTTCATCAGAAAGCGAGGAACATTTCCGCACGCATTATCATACTTGAATATTCGAATTTTCGAGATAATGCAGAGAAAGATAATAGCACCAAAATCAATTGCATTGGAATTGATGAAAATTTGAATTCATTAATTTTATTATCAAAAAGAAGCAAAAAAATGTTTGGTTAGATATTGAATATTTGGACGGTAAAGAAACGACATAAAAATACAATTCTGAGATTTTTCGCGTGTGTACAAGAAACCGGAGGGATACTGTGGGAATCGTAAATTTTATTGATGCCAAGCGTTTTCTCGTCCAGAGGGACGCATTCCTCGGATTGCCTGGGCCGTGTGGCCCTATCCAATACTCAGCAACAAGTGTAACGTTGTTGCGACGAGGCTCTCGGGATTGGAAAAAAATAAAAATCAAATGAAGAAAACTGAGGTAAAGAGAGGAAATAAAAAAATTAATTCAATCTTTCTTAAACAGATTCAGAGTGTTGCATTACGCTAAGTAAAATCGTAAGTCGTTTAACGGTAAAAGTATTCACTACGTTTCGTACGTGTTTCTTTTATAACCAACTCGTGCTACGTGCCAATGGTCCCTCCTTGCCCCAATGGAAAGCCCAATCAGCCAGCTAGGGTCGCCCCAGGACAAACATCAAGGAGGAGGAGAAAATTGAACGTGATGATGTGTCTTGGGCTCTCTTGGATCATTTTTATGTCTCCTTAGGTGATATTTATTTTATCTATTTATTCGTTAGTTTATTGAACCTCCGTCGTACGTGATCCTTCAATTAGTTTTAATTAAATTTCGTCTTGTTATGTTTCTTTGTCGAGTCGATAGCGTTTTCCTCCTTAATTAATGAAAATTATTTAGCCGAGAGATCAGAGAGTGAGATACGTTGTAATATCCCGGAATTTGAGCAAAGTAGATTAAATTATCATAATCTCCCTATGATTTTGAGATATCTCAAAAGGCAGATCGGTACAAATTTGAGTCGTTTGTGAAATGTGATTACAGTGATTTCAATTTTAGCAAATTACCACTTTTCATCAGAATCTAATTGCTTGAAAATAAACAAAAAAACTGTTTTTTCTTTGTATTAATATATTTTGTTGCATAACTTTTATGGCAATTAGTCACTCACAATACTCAATTGAATCATGAAAAATCCGACCCAGAAATCTCGACGCTTTTTCTCGTTAAAGAAAAGAAGAAAAGAAATAAATTACTGATCTGGTCGTTCATCAGGCTAATGGCGAGATTTATGTAGGTGTTTTTTCCAATTTTCCGAAAAATTCACCAAACACGTCCCAGCTCGAGAACTCATCCTCCCCCGACCGTTCACCCTTTTATTCCATTCTTTGTCGCACTTGGAACATGCTGTTTACGCAGGTTATACAGTTGCTCGTTTGTCAACCGTTAAACACTCTCCATGCCCTCCCAGAAGGGTGCAGGAGACTGGCAAGAGGACAGGAGGGACGGTGGGCAGGCGAAGAGGTGAAATTTCCCCTAGTGAGGCTACTGGTTCTATCTCACCCTATCGCAAAACCCCAGTGGCGATACCCCGGCGCCTCTTGATTAACGAGCCATCACCCTGCACATATCCGCGGGCTTTCAACTGGCCCTATGTACATTCAATACCTCACTCTCACACAGTTTCATTGTTGCATCTGCTTGTTTACTGCATATTGCATCGAATGATACTCAAAATCGGAATCGAATTCCAACGAATTTTATGAGAACATTGGGGACTCTCGTTGAAAAATTGTACCCATTTTACTGTCAGGGAAATGAGAGAAATGACACAGAAAGAAGAATGTGGAAATTTCGCTTTTTTTGTCACATTCGATATTTTCATTCAGCTAATACCTTTATTCCCATAATTTTTTTATTCATGAAAATATTACGAGAGGGAATTTTGCAGCGATGCATGAAATTTTATGAGAATGTATTTTAACTTCTCTTTCTCTTAGAATTACTTTTTATTGAATATCTGGAGATTTCAAAGAAGTAGAGATTATTTCTCTCATTCAAAAGAATTAGAATTTGTATTATGTGCAAAAAAATTGGTACAATCAACGAAAATTGTTTTAACATACTTATTTTTCTTCACGGATAAATACTTGCCAAGAAAACATTATCAGTTCATTAAAAGGAAATTTGTATGCTCGATGATGAAATTGCCAATTTATCAAAATTCAGGCATTGACAATCGAGGAGGGTCATCTCTGTTACGGAACGCTATATTACATTTGACTACCCCATAATACTCTCCAGGATGATTGAAACACCGTCCAACTACTGTTGATGCAAAATGGATGGTATCACCGAGTTCATCAGTGGAATTTTTCGTGGCTCTCTAATGGCACAAACGCAATTCCCAAACCTCTTGAGTTTTATTATCTTTCGAAGAAATTCTCCACATACTTGTTTCTCTCGCCAAATTCTCATTAGAGAAGAAATAAAACTACTCCGTTATTCAATGACTATATATTTTCGACCGTAGAGTTAGGAGCGATTATAATCGAAGGACTTTTTTCAATTTTTAGATTGAAAGAATTAATCTACTTTAAAAAATTAACGTTTAGCGAAGAAGATGAAAGAAATAGAAACAACATTGAAGCTCGTAAAATGAATTTGCGAGTATGTTTAGAATATGAAGAATTTAAATGGCATTCCCGAGGTTCATACACAAAGTCCCAATAGCCGGTAGTGTTGTGGACAAGGTGGCCGCATAAATTAACATAAAATCATGTGGAACTTGGCGTGCCTCACTATCTCCGAGTCTATCTCTCCTCTCTTTCTTTTGCTACTTCATATCTCAATCTTCAACAATTTTCTCTTTAGCTGCGGTCAATATGGGAGTATCACTTTTCACTTTATCCCCAATATAATCATCCCCGTCACGTTTGTGTAGTCTGAAAATGTGCCCTTTGATGACTACCATTCAGCAATAGTTGGCAATGGAATGGGCAGACACCAAGAGCTTTCGGCTTAAATCCAACCATGCATCCCAGAGAGGACAGTGAAGGGGTCATATACATGTACAGATATATGTGTTTCGTTTGTGAAGAGAGAGAGTGGAGGGCAATCGATCGGTATCTGGCAAACCCCATCGGTGGATTCATCGGTTTAATGCTCCAGAGCCAAGAGGACGAGACACGTGGAGCTTTTGTGCACATATGCGTGTGTTTCACATGCCACAGTGTTAATCGATGGCGAGAGATAAGCTCAATAAACTATTCTACATAGTCTACTGTAGGAAATTACTTTTTGTTTTTTATTAATTTTTTTTTTTTTGCAAACTGGAACCTGCTGCATGAGATCTCTGGTGTTGGATTTTTTTGATGACTTCATTGAAGAGGCCGATAACTCAGAATGAAGATTAAATGGGGGAATCTAATTTTGGATAATTGAAAATACCTTCACTTCTTTTTCACCAGAATTTTCAGTTTTTCGTTATTTTTTTTCCAAATTCTATTTGTTGTAGCTTGTTGGTTCAACTTTTGTCAATTACTATTCATTAAAAATTGCTGAATTTATTGATGAGTCTTGACGTAAAGATTTCTTAAAGTCTTTGAAAAATTTGAAACATTTTTTTCTGTAATGAATGTTAATATATTCTTTCTCATACGTTCCCCATGTTATTTTGCAGCTCTGAAAACAGGGAATCCTTATGCCTCCGCTCGCAATCGATAGAAACTCGCGTGGAAATACATAAAAAAATATAGTGCCAATACACATGCAATAATGTTGGGTTGTTGTCCTTAAGAAATTGAAATTGATTTTACTACCCGTCTATCAGTTCTTCCTTGACATTTTCAGAGAAATGGAAAGGATCAAAGGAGGCCGTTAACAGCCTTACGATCTCATAAATTTGACTGCTCTTCTTCCCTCGGTATGCTTAGTGCTTCACGATTTAATTGCCCTTTTAGATATGAGGTTCTGAGCTTTATCAGCTATTGGATGATTGTATAGTTTTAAAGTTATTTTCTACGGTCACTACCGTTGCCTCATCGAACTCCATAAAATTCTGAATAACTGTCCGTCTTGTCGACAATCTTTAATGATTTTTTTTTTTGGTAAAACCAGTGCTCTGAGAATTAATTTCACTGCATCAAAAGTGAATGGATTTATTGAGGTGGTGAAATGAAGTAGGGGTAAAAAATGTCTGAAGGTTAAATAGAATTTATTTCCGAAATATCTTGTGAACTACTCATGAGTAACAGAAAAGGTATTTTCTGCGGTTCATTGCCTCTGTTCTTTTGAAAATTCTCTGAGGAATTCTTCCAAAAATTCCGTGATAAATTCGTCATCCAAACTGAATTGGGTAAACCGGTGCCATCTCTGCTGCACTCAACATCTCTAGGAATTTCACGCGGTAACCTTAATTTTCATCAAATTTTGTCCACTTCTAAGAGTAGGACGCCCCTAATATCCCCTCTTTTCGCGGGATAGAGAGTCCCTTCCTTTATTTCACTAGCTCCCTCGATGTCTGTCCCTCCGAAGAAAGGAAATGAAATTCTGAAACTAAACTCTTAGTGTTGAATTTCGCCCACGAAATTAAAGGTAACTTCCATCGAAGTCTTGAAAAAAAAAGGAACAATGGAGTAGTGAATATCTTTCTTTATTCGATTCACTGCACCCAGGAGGAAATGAAAGGCATAAAATACCATGCGAAAAGAAGCTAAAGAGAGAAGAAAAAATGGCAAGCTTGGTCTTGATGATGACTCCATCCACGCTTCGACGAGTGACAGAAGTATAAAGGGGTATAAACAGTAGAAGGGTCGAATAAGTCACAGGCACGACGTCATTATCCGGTACGTTAATCTTAACGTCGGGGTACAAGCCGGTGTGGCACGCCGATGATGGTTGTCATCTTTCCATCCTTTTTCCCTCTCTCTCTCTCTCTCTCTTCATCTCTTTTGTAATTCAACCGCAGCAGTTATATAGCAGTCGATGACGGTGTTCTGAGCATTAAAGTTTTCTCTTCCCTCTTCCTTTTCTGCCTGCGTTTGGAATTAACCTTCAAGTAGCATAAGAGAGGCAACACGTGATGGGGCCTCTTGTCCTAGTCAGGGAATGGCTGCATCAAAAAGATGAAGAAGCATTCATTCAGCCCCATGCAGTTAATCGCCTGCCGATATTTTATGATGATAATTCTTTAGCATCCACAAGGCGGAATGGAAAATTCATTCATTCCCTCACATATACTGTCGTTATGGTTCGTAGATTGTACCATTGATTCGAGATGTGGAAGATGGTTCAGCAATGCTGAGTGCTCAGTTGAAATGTTACTTATTTTGTTAGAAAAATCATAGTTTGCTCCGTAAGTAGTAAAGATGCTTCAGGAGAGAGCAACAATTTTGCATATTATTTAATTATCAAAATCTATTCAATAACTATTATGTGAAGTATACATTTTTTTCTTCTTGTATCATGAAGTACTTAATTTCGACCAAAGTAGTTTCTAAATTCATAGAAAATGATAACGATTTTTATTGGAAATAATGTCTCCAAAAGAGTAATTACTCATATGAAAATTGAAGAAAATGTTTAACACAGAAAAAACCTTCAATAATCTCCATTAGATGATGATGACACGGATAAAGTTCCAATATTTTTTTCAATTGTTCAAGCACTCGATGAAAATCCATGTAGCTGAAAAATGTGAGTGGAAAATGTGAAGGATAACGAATGATAAAGTATAGAATGAGAGGAAGGGGAAAATTAAATGGAGACCAGACTCTTGATTAGTTTGGGCTGAAGTTGCCCCACACCATTTGGATGCTCCCACAGTTAATCCAGCATTATGAATATTTCCTTCTCCACTGGTAGCTCAAGCTCAGGGGACCAACGACCCTTTCTCCCATTTTCTCCTCTATTTTAACCCCTTTTTTTTCTTTCTGAAAGAAAAAAAAAACGTTAACTCAATTCACGAAATCATCTCACGAATCGTATTTGGGGAATTTCGTGGAATTAGAAAAATGAGGGGTTAGAGTAGGGGAATGAGAGTATATATGAAGGTTTTCTAGTGACATTTATGACAGCGTCTGCTACTGAGTTACGGTCACAATGCCGTAATAAGTGTTATCCGCACGGTTCTCTTTCTCTTCTTTTTCAATTTTATTTCACCATTTTTCCCACATGTTCTTATTATTTTTCTTTCTTGGAGTGATTCAAGTGGTACTCTCATTACTCTTTAATTGATTTATAAATAGATGCATCTTCAAGGTCTGACAGCTGAAGCCTGAAACTTAAATGCAGGTTGATTCGGATATTCCTCACAATGTATGTGAAATGTTTTACAATAAACGTATTCTGAACCAAAATTGGGAATGAGAGTTCTCTGTGGAGCAAGAAATGCGTAAGTCCGATATCTTACATCTTTTTCACCCTAAATCGTAATAGCTCCAGTTTTCATTCTCATCAATTGTAATTCTTGTAGTTTCTCTTTAATCGCTTCTATGAATTTTATTATTCTTAAAATAATTTCTTGATGGTACAACAATCCACACAGACTTATTCGAAGGATAATTCTCCACCGAATCTCGGAAAAATCCCGCGGGATCTTCATGAGGATGCGATGAATATTTCAAGCATCTCTGAGTGAATTTTCAATGATTGTGACCATTTCTATTGGCTCTAGAAAAAAGATCTTTTCTGTAACTCCATTTTCCTTTCACAGGGAAACTTTTCACGAAATTTCTACCTTCTTGAGTTGCAAAGGCAATCCAATTATCTGTTTCTACTTGTTCACTTACAATTACGATTTAAAAAAAAAACAAGAGTGGCAGACTTTTTGTTGTGATGTTACATGCTGCCTATAACCTTTGTTTCTTCTTCGAGAAATCAATAATTGAAAGAAACAATTTATTTCCAAGAAATACCAAACCGTTATCCCTTGGCTGCTACTGTGGCAATGAAATACTCCTTATCGCCAAATTTACGGGGTCTAAATCGAGCCATACTCAAGGCCCTCCAAGGAGAAAATATTATTTAATTAACGATAGAAAGCCCCGAACTGGCTCCTGGAAGTTGAGACCTTGGGATTCACCCAACTACCACACCAGTTGACTACCATCAAAGTCGTTAATAAAAAGTGGTCTTTCCTCTTTAATCTTCTACTCTCGTTCTATATACATCTACGTGCTTTTTTTCATTTATTTCAGTTCATATACTTTTTATTTATTTTACCCATTGGGTTTTATCAGCTCTTCTCATTTTCACTGTTGTCTCATTTTCGCTTGGGCTCCTTTTTCTTCAATTGTATTTTATCTTATTCCATTATGGATTAAATGTGTAAAGTCAGGATATTGCAGGAATTTCTATGGAAAATTTGAGAATTAACAAAAAAAGGTGAGATTTTGTTTGTTAATTTCTTATGGCAAAGAGAATTTCAAGATTTTCCGGTTTACTAATCATTATTCACCGTACGTAGTAGTGGCATGCAGTTTGATTTGTTCCACTTGCTAATGAAAAAGATTCAGTATTGGAGTGGTGAAAAAAGTAACAGAAAAACAATCAACTCCATATGTATATTTCCCAGTGGACTCATCTGTTTGCACTACTTAAATAATAAATTCTTGGGAGTTCTTCCAACTAGAGTATTCAAAGATCAATGATAATGTTGCATTCAATCAAGTATCTACGGTAAATGTGTATATTAGTATACCTACCATTACCTACCACGGCATAGGTATGCTAATACACACATTTA
The DNA here is from genome assembly GCA_963565655.1 of Aleiodes testaceus. Lineage (NCBI taxonomy): Eukaryota > Metazoa > Arthropoda > Insecta > Hymenoptera > Braconidae > Aleiodes > Aleiodes testaceus. The sequence continues at coordinate 1,902,081 of OY751415.1, forward strand.
TCGAATGTGTCATTGCCTCAGAAACCGACTAGCATTATAATCCTTTTTCTAATATTTGATCAATTGAAGTATACATCAATGAGTTTCCAAGGAAATTTACTTGATGGCACAGTCATTGCTCAATTATCGCTGTGCTCTTCTTCCAAAAATTTTGATAGCTCGTTTCAACTCGCTCTAAACGTCATTTTGTGGTGCATACTCCAGTATTTTCTCCTTCACTTACAGGAAAAGTCGATAAATCAACTACTATAATCTCCTAAGCATTCGATAACTCCCCTGGGTTCCAGGGATGTTCAGTCATTTTTTATTTAATTTTTTTTTCTCCTGATCTTTGTTCCCCTGTGTATATTATCATCGGTACCAAGAACTTCGTAGCCACGATTTATTTTCCACTCTGTATATGACTGAAGATAAGCACAATAGTCTGCAAGTTAGATTGCACGTGACAGTTGGACAGTTAGAATTGCAGCGGGTTAGTGGTGCATCAAAAAAATTTACTCAGTTAAATCATTACGATATTCTTGTCATATGATTGCTCTTTTTGGTTCATTCATGAATTTTCAATCATAATGATAATATTTATGTTGTTATGATAATGTGTGAAAAGTGTACCTCAGTAATGAAAAAGTGAAAAAGAAAAAGTTGCATGTATCGAGAAAACTTAAGAATTAATTAAACAATTTCATGAATAGATTCTATCTTTAATTCGCGAACTTCTCTCTCGATTTGACGAAGAGGTTGATGAAATTCAGTAGTAAAGAGCGGGAACAGATTAATTCCATTTTTTGTCTAAATAATTTCCGTTTCGTATCATCAAAGAAGTCGACATTAAAATGAATTATCTCATTTAGTGTTTGAGGTATTGTGGAAAAATTGGAGGCACAAAAAATTTACGTATCTTGTATTTCATGATGAGTATCCTACTGTGAACGCTTCTAAAAGTGCTACTAGGAGAAAATCCTACTGATAGTTTTTCTGATAGTACTGGTAGCAGTCCTGTTTAAAGAATTTCCCGCGCCCTTCTGCTAAAGATCTTTCTAACGCTGTTAGAGAGAATATTGTGGGGAATTGAACATTTGGAAGAAAATCGGTTTCCATTTAGTTTCCCGGCGATACAGAGAAATTTTAGTTATTGCTTCCTTTTTTGAGTGAGAACAGAAGGCTAAAAAGAATTCGATTAAGATCAAGATGGTCATCTTGATGGCTATCTTGGGATTCTTCGGGACCTATCGGATTCTTAAGATTTTTGATTTTCGAAATAGTAGTTTGGAAAATTTAAGCGGGCTAGTGAAAAAAAAACAAGTGCTCCAATTTCTTAATGTGACAATTCTCTATAATATCTGCGAATCTATAGGAAATAGAAGAATGTTTACGGATTTTTTTTTGCTGAAAAGTGACTTCTGCGAAAGTTTCCATACCTCCCTCCGATTTCAAAATATCCTCGGGAAGCTGATAACCATTCAATATTGGAGTGATTTCCTCTTGTGATTACTTCTATCTTATCACATCATTATTCGTTATTTTCATAACGTAAATCAAATTCTCTCGAAGAGGGCCTCCTGAAATTTTCCTCCGGAGTCCAGACCTATTCAAAGATACAGGATGCATTCGCTATGGGGAAAATTGAAAAACTGATATTGGACGAGAAAACCTTCCCCCATTAATATTGTTTAACTTGTCAACTACTACTGCTTTTTTAGCTTGCATATGTTGTGTCAGTCCTTCGAGCCCCACTTCTTTGATAAGCAATTAACGTTTTTCGTCTATTTATGTACATTTAGTTATGAGTCTGCCAGTTGCGATCAGACTCATGCGTAGAGTATATAAAATTGGAATTCTCAGAGTTACACAATTATATTCCTTCCAAGTCACCATTCAATACATAATGTTACATGCTGTTTAATGAAGCATAATTATTTTGATTAATTATGGTGTTTTAATGAATTTGAATAATGAAGGAATGCACAGTCGGAGGGCATCATTAACATCATTTGTCTAGTACTGAATAGACGTAATGTCATTGCTTATTAAAGGAGTAGAGCATCAAATTGAAGTAAACATTCCAGGAGTAAAGCTATCATTTCGTAATGCATGAAAGAAAAAGTAGGGGAAATTGCTTATAACCACATCGTATGCCATTTAGAGATCCACGAGAATGAAGCATTATTTTTGTTTTGGCTTTTTCCGTAGTTCTAATTTCTCTCCGCAACATTTATATCTCCCCTAGACTCCGAGATATTTCACACAATCTGATTCCGAACTGAAACTCACTCAGCCCATTTTACGGCCCTACGGTTCAATTGATGAATTAGAAATTGATCCAAATAAAATCTCATCTGGTTCAATCCCCTCAAGATTCCCTACTCGTCACTCAAACTACGTTAATTTCATCAAAACTTAAATCCCACCAATTCCATCCCCAGGGAATTTAATTCAAATAAATAACACAGAATGCTTTGAAATAAAATTCCTATAAATTCATCCCGCTCTTAATTATGCCATTAAACAACTTCCCACGAGCGCCATCATGAACTACTCAAGATGATGAAAATGAAAAAAAAAAACCAATGTTAAAAAGCTTCATTTATAAAATTCGTTCGGCCTGAAAACAAAAAAATTCTTTGCTTCTATTTCTACGTTATGATAACTCTGCTGCAAAGATAATTTCGTGCCAACAAAACAGATAAATAAATAAATTAAAAGAAAAAAAAATTCACATCATCATCACTTCCAGTAGAGATGCTACCCACTGCTCGATTAGTCCCTGTGGTGAATTTAAGTTACATTCTGAATTGCTCCCTTTTGCGTGAATTCACATTGTTTTTCATCTTTCTCTCCGTTTCTTCACGAGAATTTGCCTCCTTTAATTGTTCATGGCCACCTATCACAGTTGGAGAATAGAATAGAAAGGAGTAAGGGAAAAAGAGAGGTAGACTTGTCTGTCTCTTCAACTTGTTCAAAAAGAGAGATAGAGAGAGACAGAATTGTAGAAGGGAATCGAGTAAGAAAGTCGAGAGGGCGCTTAAACGACTCCGGAAAGTAATCTGCCTAATTACCCCTGGAAAAGATTCATTCCATGAGAAATGTGAGGGTTAGCATTCAGTGATGATGCGCTCGAGGACTTTTTTTCCTTCTCTCTCTCTGTTTCTCTTTATCTCAGGATTCCGTAGAATTATTAGTTTGGGTGGAAATCTTCCGGTTGAAGTTTACTTTCAGAGGAAAATACTCAGTGGAATGTCTCTTACGAGCTTTAAAATTGGGGTGGCGGAAATTTTGAATTTTTTATATGAAAATATATTCAGGTGGTAAATGCTTGGTTGGGGTTTAATAAGCAGAACCACATGGCGTGATATTACCCTGTCACTGAATCACATTTTCACCCTCGAACATTATTTATGACTTCTCATATTCTTTTTATCCTTCCTTTGGATGCTGTTTTTTTTAGAATTACTTTCTGGTGATGACGTTTATGATTCTCGAGCTTTTTATTCATGGGTATTTAATTTTTTCGAATAAAAAAATGATGAGACAACAATCAAATTTTTGCGTCACTCTTTTCCGATGATTTTCGAAATTTTTGCCGGAAGCAGAAAGATTACCTATACTATTTCGAGGAATATCTTAGAATGGAGTTTTCGTTATGAACGTGAAAAATGCAAATTCAATTTTATCATGCACTGAGAGGATTATTTCTTACTCCCATGACTATCTGGTGATATGCGAGGTCAAAACAAACTATTAAATTTTAGATATCGCACCTAGAACCTTGAAATTATATTGGAATAACTGATGATTGATTTAGAGAAGAAATCTGGAAACTAATTGAAATAAATGGAAATTATATCTATGGGAATTTCTCATTCATTTCTAAAAATTCCAACGAGTTCCTTAGCAGAAAAAAAAACATGGAAAGTGAAAATTTACTAATCATCACTTTTTAGTAACCATAGTCAATTGTGCATCACAACGATAACCATCGAACTACATATCACGAGAACCAATGGTTCATGATCGTGTCTACTATCTGATAGTTAGAGTTGATGCTAATAAAATTAATGTTCGCAATAAAAATGCTTGTTTTCCACCACAATATTCACTCAAAATAATTCTATAGTCAAGGTATTTTTCTACTATATTTTTTAGTTCGAGAGTCAAAAAAATTCTTCTAGTGTTTGACTAGAATAATTATTTCCGGTTGAGGCGAGTAGAAATTTCTTTATTATGAGCTCCAATCAAAATAATTGATAAAATGAATTATACGACCACTCACCTTAATTCGGGTGTTAGATTTCTTTCATTATTTTGACTCTTCAGGCTTCCTCCAAGCAAATCATTAAAGACAGTAGGAAAGATTATAAACCCATTTCTGTAGAGTTTAAATTTCTCCATAAAAAAGGCACTGATGGTATTTTTCGAAACTTAATAATCAATTAGTGAGAACCATGTAACGGGAAGACCGAAACTCATTGGATCTATCCCGAGATAAAAATTCTCCATCTCTTTGGAGTTTTTAGAGACGTTCACAGGAGGTAGTTCGGAAAACCAGCCGGAGAATCTCTAGGTATCCTATTAATCGATTTTTTGCTAATTAATTATATTTTTCGTTGCAATTGCTCTCATCCGTTTCATTCTTTCTTGAAATAGTTGATCCAATCTTAATGATTCATTGCCTTATTAAATTAAGTTTTACTTCCTCAAAAACTTTGTTTTATTGCTATGAATTCACTCAATGATTTTCATTTTTCCATGGATTAAACTTTACGTAATTGATTATTCTTCCATTTTTTATGAAAAAAACGTTCCTGAGCCATGAAGAGTCACATTCTGTATATTCATTATAAGTTGAAGGGAAACAAGAAAGTGCTGTAAAACAATCAAGAGTCAATCAGAATAAAAATAAACGGTATCAAGTGGTTCAGTATAGTGGCGCTGGCTAAATTAACCTCGGGCAAATGATCCCCAGGTTTGAATCCAGACAACAGCAAGAAAATGCTTGATTTCTCGAGAACCGCACGACCAATCCGTTTTTTTCGGTTTCAATCAGCGTAAGAAGCTGCAAGCGATGGACATTATTCTGATTGCAATCAAACTACATATGGATTGGTTGAGGATAGTCACTGAGCGTCTCTTAAGCAGAGACACCGAGGCAATATAGTAGTATCTCCACAGAGTTTCTGTGCCTTAAACAAGTCCAGTGACGAAACAATTATCTTAGGGGATTCCTAAAGTTTAATTAATAAATTAATGAATTGTCATTTCATTCAACGGAAGATGAGGTGACGATAACTATTAATCTCTTCAAATGAACATCCCTAATATTGATTCGAGTGTCATGGAATCTTACTTCGAGATTCAACTTTCATTTCAAATCAACTTCACTCAGATCACTAAAGAGCTTCGCTCATTTTCATGAACTTTGAGACCTGTACACTCATATTTTTCCCAATTTTCTTTTTCAACAATCATATTCGATGGAAAACTGATAACACTTTGAATGTGAAATCGAGACAACTGTAGCCTGGTTTAAACCGAAAACCGTTCGAATTTCTACATAAAAAAACATCTACCTCTCAATTCGAGTTATTCTCCAGCAAAACCGGTTCCGATTGGATTGAAAAAATTTTCATCTGATCGAGTTTAATTCACGGTCACATCGGAATGCATTACGACAAATTATTATTCAAAAAGTATTCCAGCTTAATGATTTTACTATTCAAGAAAATTTTTTCCATTGAATCGCTAACAATTCTATTGAATGCCCTTCAATCTGTTATCTCCACCATTATCATCGCATCCCACGATTTTTCGTGTATTTTTTCCACAGTAAACCCAGACTAGAGAAGTCAAACCGTCGCCAACAATGGTCCTATCATTTTCCCTGTTTTTCTCTCACGTTTTTCCAGGGGTACAATGCCCTCTACCTCCTTCATGTTTCTCCTCGTCTAGAAAGCATGGCGCCAGGCGTCACGACGCCGCATCCCTCTCTGCTCCTCGTTCGTTGCACCGTTTTTCGGCAATAATCTACCCAAGAATTCCATTTGCTCATGTCCAAGAGAGTTTTATCGCATACCAGTTGGACCGTCACCACTTAGACTTTTGAGCATGCATTCATACATTTGATATTCAGAAAAATTACTTTTCTCTCAACGTTTTTTTTCTTCCACCTCCAAGTTGTAAAATAAACGATGTCATTTTACTGCCACTGCATTACAACCAGCTTTCGTTATATGCGTTCGTGAGAGAGAAAAAAGAGAGAAGAAATATTACATTGACATAAAGGTAAACGGAACTTACTCACATACCACCATACCATGCTTGGTCATTCTTCCTTCTACTTTACCTTTTGAAATTTCTTTGATACTCACAAACAGGTGTAGCGCTCCACCTGTTAAAAGCAAGAAAGAAAATCATTGAAACACGTGTGAACAAACATGAGAGTGAGAGTAAACAAAATAACGTCCTTATACCGTCTTTATTTTTGAATTTTCATGATTTTACAAGAAATAATTTCATCGGAGAGCTAGCTAAAAATTTGGGATGGGCTATGATCTATTCCACCCTAAAATTTACCAAGATACATGGAAGTTTGCGACGAAATTAATTGATTTATATTTTTGTTCAGTGGCAGGTACTCTGATTTTTGGATGAAATAATTTTCAATTGTTGTAGCTTCAAAGCTTTTCATGCATCATTCTGTTGGCTGTTTGGAAAATATATCATTGAAACACGTGCGAGCCAACATGAAAGTGGATTTATGGAACAAATGAGCAAGGATTTTGTGTGCGATAGAGGGAAAAGGATTTTTCGAGATAGAGGGGATCCCTGGGTAGCAGTAAATTAATTACAGCTTAAAACATCGTTAGGACATTGGCGTGGCATTCTGCGCGGATTCAGTTATTAACGCAGTACATCATACTTGTGGCCTGACCCCACTACTCATCCCCCTTAATACTTCAGTTCTTTTTTTTTTTACTTTTATAATGAAATAATTCATTATCTCACTCGTACCAACGCAGGATCAAGATCATCCGCAGTTAGGGTGAATTCGGAAAATTGCGAAATATAATACAGTTGTGTGGAATGGTTTTTTGATACTTTAGAATTGGCAATTACACTCGTTCAATGTCCATGGTTAGCAGTTACGTTGAATGTAATCGATGATAAGGCTCGTTGAATTACTTTGTGGGAATCCACGCGCGTAAGAAAAAGGTGCTTGAGGATGTGAGAATGTCGAGGATAAATGGAATAAGAACCCGGTGAGTTTTATGGTTATTACGGCGTTGATGATTATTTTATTGGCAATTGTAAATATTTTCAGTGATTGAGACATTATTTTGTTAAATGATGGTTTTATTTTGAGGTTCACATTTTTTTTAAAAAGTATTTGTATGAGTTTGATCATAATAAATGAGTTTTCTCATTAAATTTGAATGATTTACATAATGAACTCTATAACAGGATGTATAACATGGAAAAATTTCCATGTGAATTAAATTTAATGAAAAACCCTGAACTTTCACTCGTATTCCAAACTCGTAGGTTATCCAGCGATTGTTTCTCGATTAAACCTAACACAAACAATTCTTTTCTGTTCACGTCGGTATGACAAAACACACGGTCCTCCACATGTAAAACATTTGTTATTCAGCTCGTTAACTCCTTCTGAGATTCACGATTGGAATATTTAACAACTGTGAAAACAAGATGCTTGTGTAGTTAATAAAATCAGTAGAAAAGGAACGGCTTTTCATGGCTTCTGAAAAAACCCAAAGGTATGAAATTCTTGGATCTTCGAAAAATCCTTGCATTCCTGTTTGAAATACCGGGATTTAAGGTGTGCAACTTCATGTTATGATGGATTACTGATCAATAATTTAGGAAAAAGTGTAAAAAATAGGAATTTCTAGATTTTTATTATTTTTATATTTGGGAAGTTTTTCTTTTATTCCTTCTCTATTTTGGGAAAACTTCTGGATAGTCTCCATTATTTTCCAACGTTTGAAAATCGAAGATAAGACAGTTTTCGATCAATTCCATATTCTCTTGATAACTTGTCTAATGAAAATTGGGGAAATTATGCTGTGAATGTTGCTCGTAATGAATTCATCAGCGAAAAAGGTGGAGTTTCGTGCTGAATCCTTTTGAGCCTTGCCGTTCCATTTTTAGAGTCATCCCACTCTAAGAATGATCAATCACTTCATTATGGAATTAAATTATTATATCTCCTTAGATTTTCATCAAAAATCAATGTAAGATGATAACGTCTGTGAAGCTTTGATGTTTTACGAAGAAATACACGCAATCGATAAATCCACCTGTCAAGACTGAGTTATCGTAAAAAGAAACATTTTCAATTTCACTTCGAAATTCTTCATTTGATTGAGTTTGATTTAACTGTCACATCTGAATTGATCATCGTGACGAATCATTATTTGCAAAGTATTCAAACCCGATGATTTTACTATTTAAGAAACATCCTGGAGTATGTGTTAGGAATGAGGTGATTTGGGTTTGGTGAGTGGTTCCTTTTATCGATTCCCTTTCGCCTCTACCTTGCGCAAAGTTTATTGCCTCTGCTGAATCTATCAGTCGCAATATCAGAGGCTGAGAGCTTGAAGAGAGGCAAAAAAAGATGATAATAAAGAAAAAAAAAAAGAATGAAGAAGTGGAAGAAAAGGAAAATATCCCATGGACTCTGCTGGTCAGCCAGGCGGAAGGCCACGAGTTTCTCGATCCGGTCGATCGATCATCGTGCGCCTCGTTTCTCATCTCACATTTATATGTATGTAATAATGTATGTATGTATTGCTTCTTCCTCTCAATAAGGAAAACGTTCGTATTGATTTCATTCTGAATCCCGAGTACATAAAGTCACCTATACACACATATATATCTCTCGATTCAACCGTACATCGTAATGATTTAACGTTATGGCACTTTAGTAGAAATTTTAAGGTTAGAGCGAGAGAGAGGATGACTTTGTATTTCCTTCCTTGGTAGTATAAAGGAAATTCCCGCTCGAGTATTTGCGCGATGCATTTGGATTATTTTACAGAAGGGGAAGGAGCAACGAAGACATGCGGAATCTCCAGGATTAATTATGAGAAAGCCATTTTGATTCGAAGATTCTTCGGAGTCATTCAAATTTTAGATTAATAGGTAATTTGAGAAATCATACCTTTCTTTTTACATCATTCATATTCTTATCTGAATTCATCATGGAAATCGTTCACAGGATATTCTCGAAATTGCAGTCGTGAGATCGAAGGCATCGGAATCCGCGAGAAATATCAAATTTCTGCGGTGATTGAAGAAGACATGTGCTTCAAAGTTATGTGATGAATGAACAAGACATCTGCTTCAGAATACAGAAAAAAATGCTTTTCGATACAAATATCGAGAAATATCAATTAAAAGCCTAACATGATCCATCATCATCTCCTTTCATTTTATGTCTTTAACGTATGAGTAACGGGAAAATGAAAATTGAGAAAATTGAGGGGTAATGGAGTGTCGCATGTGTCTTGAATTTGCGGATGAATGATGGCCTCATAGCTATTTACTTTCAAAAGATAGGAGTTCATTATAATTTTACATGGCGACGTCCTTAATTTTCATCAAAACTTCTTTCCCTTTGCAAATTGAATAATGATTTGTAAAGAGTTGTACGTCATTTAATGCCATTTCGTATCAATGAAGCCATTACTTGCAGATCAACATGAGCCTTACAAATATCTCTATACTAAAGGACACATCTCATCAAGGTTTCGAGATATTTCCGAAAACTGAAATAAAATGGATATTAATGCATTAATATACATTAAATAACGATATAATGAGATCAAAATCCATTAGGAAAAATGATAAGTATGCTCACTAGGAAGCCGCCAAATGGATCATGTGGTGGAATATTGGCATTATCATCCACTGATTGCCACTATCGATTCCAATAAATAATCTCCAAGCTTTGAGGGTGAGAATCTGCACTTCTCAGCGAAAAGCAGCGGGTGGTTGATCCATTTTCGTGTGAAAGTAGTGAGAGACATGGTGGGAGTGAAGAATAAAAGCAAATAAAAGTGCACAGTTATCCATTAAGAAAGTAAAGGAATCGAGGAACAATTTTTATCTGCGAATCCTTTCCGGTCTTTCAAGACCAGCCAAGTGAAGATAGTTGGGCGATAATGGGCTGCAACTTGCATTTGGCGAGAGAAAAGGAGAGATAAAGAATAACTCTCTCATTCTATTGCGGCATCCAGACGTATTCTGTGTATGTTTGCGTGTGCGGGTGAAGCGTAGGAAGGAGTGTCAGTGATTGCGAACACGGGGTAGTGGATAGAAGGTATGAAGGCATGCTATATAATACTGAGGCCCTCAAGCAGTCCTGGTTTGTGACCAGTGGCTCCCAATCAACTAGTTTCCAAGGTTTGACTTCTATCAAGTCATGATATTTTTCGATTCAATGAATATTTTAAAATCATGTTGCTCATTAAATTCACATAATAACGTTATTATTGTGGAATGTTATATTCATAAGGTAAAAAAATCAAAGTGGATAATGATTTGGTTATTTAAAATTGATGGGTGTAGATTGTAAACGTTGATGGAGAGATTAGCCTTGATTCTTGATTTGGAATGATCGGTGAGGGAATTTTTTTTTGCTAGTATTGTTGAGGTATTTTAATAGAATTTTGTCGATAATAAAGAGAAATTTGAGTTTTTGACTCATTTTTTTAATGAATTATCAATCATGGAGATGGGTTATATTTGTTTTTTTTTCTATATTTCTCGATAATTGGATTGGATAGTGGTTCTTTCATATTTCGAAGCAGGAGGTTTATTTTTTCCGTTAATTGTTTTCAATTCATGGAAAAATTATGATTCTCAACTTCTGCATAATACATTTAGTGGAAATATCGGTCATTATCTTGTTTTGCATCTCTGACTTGACTCTGCAAAGTTGAATGTTAATAATAACTTTGTCGCTTACGATTTTGAGATAACCAATGAAAGATAATTGTGAAAGTATAGCTTCATTTGATATTACCACATCACTATCAAATAGATTCATATTTTCTTTTTTGAATGAAAATTGTCTCCTCCATATAACTGATTCGTTCGCTCTCTCCTAATATTACGTATACTTTTCTCGATTCTCTCTTTGTGCAAATATTCACAAATCACACGATATTCTCGAATGCAAATTTTATATTGAGTTCTGCTGGAGACGTGACAAACTTCACGATCTGAACTCACAACTGCAAATAGCTAAGTTTACATTCTATTTTCGTGAATATTCCTCTAACGATATTAATTATATTCGCCAGTGATTGTTCGGTAATTCTGTAATGACTTGGTCATTACGAACTACAAAAAAAGGGATTGAACAAAAATGATCTTTTCTACTATTAAATTCGAATTACATTGGAGATATTCTAAAATAATAACAATTGTCGTTCTGCCATCATCCACTCGATGTAGCCTATAATTTTGCATCAAGTCAGAATTGAGGATATGCATTCAAACATGAATAGATTCAGTAGTCAAGTGATGAAAGGAGATGAATCAATTCCACTTTGGTAACGATTTTCAGAAGAGATCTCGAAAACTAAAAGAGATTGAGAGATCGAATTTAAGTTTTATTGACACTCAGTCCTTCACTGTAATCGAGGAAAATGTTAAAAATAAGTTCAGAGATAGAGAAGAGTTGTGAAAATAATGATTGGATTTCCATCACCTCATGTTCTTTATACAGTTTTCAAATTCCAACCTTGATATGAATGTAGATGTCATGTCGACATCAAAATTGTTCACAGCATATTGATGATAATGATCATAAGATTGAGTAACCTCAATAAACGCTTTGAATTCTATTCTAGAATAGCTTTGATTTTTTCTAATTATTAATCCATTAATAGTGATGTAGTTGAGATGAGATTCCATCTCATTCTTTTTTTGTTTCCCGCCACTATTCGATTCTTTAGTATTTCATTGGCCATTAGGACTCAATTTACTGCACCCCTTTGCCCGCACTTTTATTGAAATCTATTATTCTTCTACCATCCCACTTAAAGTCTCAAAAATAGTCATAATTAGCTTTGCTCTGTGAAAGGATCCCATACAAGGTACATGATCCTTTTCGACTCATCCCACTTTACTACTGTAATAATCCACTTCCTCTCGAAATCCCCATGAAAATAAAACCATATTGGTTCACCAATAAAAATCAAATTCTCGCCACAATAACAATTCACCCAACAAGGCCAATAATCCAATTCTCAAGCCCCTTCCCAATCGTGGGGAATCCGGGAATGAGTAGCTAACCAATGAGCCTCCCGCCGGATGTGCACACGATTTTCTCTCTATCACGTATCTTTTACCTTCTTCGCAACTCTTCACTAACCATCTACGTTTGTGCCGTGCTGTGGCATCCGGCTTGCAGACACTACCATACCTATTTATTGATCGTAACTCGTCTCTCCTAACTCTCAGGTTTCGTATCATCTTTCTCTTTTCATCTTTAGCCTCTTTTTTTTTCATCCACAAGAAAGAACCTTTCTCACTCGCTGCGAATTCCTGTGGGTTTCCATCCACCCTCTCCCGATTTTCCTTTTCGTCTTCCTCCTCTTCACCTTTTTTTTTCTTACGAATAAGTTTGTTAAGGCTGTTCGTGCTCACCAGCCAAGAGAAGGAAAGAATCTCCCGGAGGAGTTTGTGAGGAGTGACTTCGTTTTCTTCCCATCCTTTTCACACCTTTTTATCTTCTTCTTCTTCTCTGTCGTTTTGTTTCATATTTTCCTTTCCCCTACGATGCTTCACGCTGTAACCGTGACGCAGAAAATTAAGTGAACTTTCTTGCCCTCAAAACTCAACGGATAAACTATCACCTGTCATGTTTATTTGATCGTTGAGACTTCAGGGATAATTACTACTTCGGTACGTTTTTTTCCTCCTTTTATCATTTTTGCTTCTTTCTACTGGCGTTGCTTTCGGGTTTCTTTTCTTTTAACACGAGGTAATATCTTCGGAAACGTGTCGAATGGATGATGAAGTGCAGTTGCACCATGGTATACACGTAAGGAAGACACTGGCTCCTTCCCTGGGTAATATAATAAATGTGATGGAGGCAGAAGTAGCAGCCGGTGTTCGCAGTTCATTTTTTTTTATCTCTAGATAAAATAAGAGTGGAGGGAAAACATAGAGAAGAATTGAAGGCTCCAATTGCGTTCCACTACACCCCTGCGGTTACTAGTACTTGTAATACGTTGTTATGGAGATCATTTTTTTCCGTCTCCTCTTTTTAAAGAAGCTTCGATTGGAAAGTTCATAGAGAATTGGAGATAATTTGCAAATCTTTTAGTTGATGACTATTATTCAATTAATTCGGGTTTCATGAGATAAAATGAACCATAATTTGTTATAATTAGTGTTCCTATTTGTGTGATTATAACAATTCAGATGAGAATAATGTCCGGAAATTGATGAGAATTTTTTAGTTCTTGGAATTAAAAGAAAACAATGGGAATCAATACTTTGTCAATACTTTGGAAAGACTTTGAAATCCGTAGACATCGAAATATTTAGTACACACTGACTTCACTCTGAAATGAGTTTCATTTTCGAAGAAAATACTCACAATAAAGAGCACAGGCTATCAATAAATTCCCGAAATGCATCGAAAAGCAAGTGAGATTCTAGCCGTAAATCTCTATAACGAAATCCCTTTTCACCCAATATTTCTCAAAATATTGTGAAAATAGAAAATTATTAATACTTGATCCCTGATTTTTTTTATATCAAAAATTACTTTTTCTCACAATAAATTATATTTATTGAAGAAAAAAGAAGAGAAACTGGAAATGGTTTGAGTTGAATTATTAAACAGTTAATATTCAAGATGAAATACTATAGCTACTAGTGAGAATAGCGTTGAGTGCTCAGGGAAGATGTTGAGGAGAAGGTAGTTGGCAACATTATGCAGGGCTGATCCGCAATAGACGTTGTCTCATAGTTCCCCCCCAGGCACATCTTCTCTGTTAACAAAAGTCACATATACAAAGATATACATATATACTGGTATATTCCTCGTCGTCTACCATCGGCTTACACCCCATAAATGTCTACATAGATGCTGTGATATAACGGCCTACACGTATACGAAATCAAGCAGAACTCCGACGAAGATAATTTTCTTTGTCATGAAGGCATAGGGTACTTTCTTCGGATAATGTCCGTGTATGTATTCCTGTTGTGTCCGAACCTCAACGACTGACTGAGAGATGACTCTGCAAGAATTCATCAAAGGATTAAAGATTTTATGTCCTTTGTTATGGAGAGACAAGTGTTAACGTGCCAAATTGATTCTCAGGTAATTTTTTATCTTCCTTTGATAAGGAAAATGGAAAAAGTTTGGGAAAAATTGGAGACATGATGCTGAAGATGTGAGACTTGAGAAAATGATTTTGGCATGAAATTCACTTTGCATTGATTTCTTGTTTCTTGTTTTGAGCAAATGGGAAGACAATGAAGTGGTAAGAATAGGCTCGAAAAAGATACATAAATCTTTCTTTTTAGGATTCGAAAAATACTTTGAAGCTTCTAGAATATGGACGAGAAAGTTTATCATCTAAAATCCATTTTTTCTAATTACATTTTGAACTTTTCTCCAAGCATTTCTTTATATTTATAGTAAACATTGAAACTTGAAACGCTTTTTTCTCAAAAGACGATTCTTTAAATTGACACCTTGACAGTATATAGAAAGCAAAATTTCGAAAAGAACTACTTTGGGGTTTTTGAAAAAGTTAATTTGCACTTTTTTTTACTTTTTCAGTTATGAGCATGTAAATTGAGGCGATTCTTTTTCTCGAAATGGAAATTCGCACCAGTTGCACTGTCCCAAATGCAAAGAGCCTCACGAGAATGGCTCCGGTATCGGAATTTTCGATGACCCAAATATATGTTAAATGACTGCTATACATATTATTTCATTACCTTTTTTCGATTCAAAAAAATGTGAAAAAACTCGTGTTTTCGGATGGTTATGATGGTGCAACCTCTTAATTAACGAGCCATTCCACAAAACGATCATTACGTAAAATGAAATTAACTGTTCTATCGTCGAAGAGATGGAGATCTCCATCTAGCCAAGAGAAAGATGAGAGAATTTATTTTCGTCAATCAATAGATCGTAATTATTGATGAAACTGAAGTGATAACTTAGCTGATAAAATTCTGGAGAATACTTTGTTATCAGAATAAGAAAATTATTATTTGAAATCGAAAAGTTTACGAGTAAGTTTTTGGATGATAAATGTACTGTAATTTGACAATAACGTGAAAGTGAGGAAGGAAGTTGAACTGTAGAAAAGAGTAATATATCACCACTGGGACAACGGCTGGTTGGGAACTTTTGCGTTTAATAAGTTACAGCGATTTTTCAAAATGAAAAAAGAATGGTGAAAAAAAGAAGTTTTTTTTTTTTTAAAAAGGATGAAGAAGGGTTCCCTCCCTTTTCAACAATTTCAGAATAGGAGCATTCTCTTCTTTATTCCCGGTTTTTCACAGTCAGCTTCATGAGACAGATATATGTGTACCGGTGCTCTCTTTTTTTACGTTGGAAGTGAAACTCGCGTTCACCTTGGAGCCTATAAAAAACCTGGCAATGTCATTCGAGTTTTTTTGTTGAATTGATTCGGTGAAATTCATTAATGGACAATGACAGAATTCTCGAAAGTGTAATACTATTGGTCAGCCATTATTCATATGATGAAATTGAATTTTTCATTCTTTTCTTGCATCAGATTCGTTTTCATGCCACAGGAAACCTTTCAGATCACTTTCGAATTTTTGTATGAGAAGCAATCGACTCGATAATTTTGTGGAAATCTTGAGAACCACTGGGCTGATCGAAGTGAATCAAGAGATACTTTCTGTTAAGATTATAGATTGAAAAAATTTACATCCAGAGCAGCTTAATTTCCATCAGAGTAAATGAACCGTCAGTTTGATTCAGAATGTCGGTAAAATTCTCGACAACCCGAAAATATGCCTCAGACATATCCAAATTGTACAGACGGTAGGAAGATGTCAAATGATGAGATAGTAGAGGACAAACTTGGGAGGATGCTTTTGGAACAAAGGCGGATGTGATCGGAAAGCCAGAGTGGGTAAAGAGACTGGCTTCAGATACAGGGGACGTTGGAGAAGGGATGAGGGAAAGAGGCGTAGAAATGGAAAGCGGAATTCGCGGTGAATTTCAATGGGTTTCGAAATCGTGCCTGGAAAACTGCCATCCTCTCACTTTCGATGATACCTTTTTTTCTTTTATTCCTTCAATTTCTTACTCACCCACCCCTCTCGTTTCCCATCCCGTCGCTATTCTCGCCAAATGCTTCTGTGTCTCACTTTTCACTCGAAGGCATTATACAGGAGTTCATTTGGTAATAGGGCTGAGAAAAATAATTTTCCAATCACTTTTTTGAATTATTTTATTTTGAATTATCAATAATTTCTTGTAGTTTGCTTCAATTCATGCAAAATTTTCGCCTCTTCATGCTTATAGTTTCTGATTCACCACTGAAATTCTCGATGCGCTTGATTTGATTAGAAATCTTGAAGAAAAGTGGAAAGATTTAATTTTTAACTGCAGAAGCCAAATCCTAATCCATTACTTTCTTCCACAAGGCAATTCGACTGCTGATTCTCTTGTACTCGGATGAATTCACATCATGTGTTTTCCTTATACGGAATTAAGTTGTCCTCGGGGCGTCTACGCCCAACCAACACAACTATATATATAATACATATATATATGATGAAAGTCTTTAGTCTCGTTTGCCTTGGGCGTAGAAAACGCGTTCGCGTGTCTCTGTAGTTCATTCTCGTGTGTACCCATGAGAGGATTAAGACGTTTCCTATCTTGAGGGCGAAGAGGAAATTAAAAAGGATATCACCTCATTCATCCTTTTTTCATCCTCTTCTGCCAGAGTGAATTCCATTAAACACGTACAGATATTTTCCCTGAGTTTTTTTTTCCTTGTGTAAATTGAAATTTAATGAACGAATCCTTCCCGACGAATTTATGACTTGGTAGTTGTTTTTTTTTATGAAAAGGTTCTTAAAATTTCTGCTCTAATTTGACATTTAAGTGAGATATCGCCTTTTTTCATGGTGATCGTCATTATAAACAAAACTAAAAACTCCTTCGTAAAATTATTCTATCTCGTGGAGAGATAGAATCTAAAATTGAAGTTTTCCTGTTTTGCAGCTTTGTTTTCAATTGCTTAAACATCTTGCTGAAAAAATGTCTTGATCTTCAATACATTTTGCGATATTCTATTCTATTTGTATTCCTTTTTCACATCATTCTTCCTGAAAATATTCATATTCCTCTTCAAGTCTCATTCGAAGAGTCGAAAAGCTCACTGAGAGAATTTTTTGGTCTGTGCAACTAAAAAGACCTTGACTATAAAATATAGTCACAATGAACTGATTTTTTTAACAAGTATAGATATAATATAGTACACATGACTGAAAAAATAGTAGAAAAGACCTTGACTCTAGAATATAGTAACAGTGAACAAATTTTTAGCAAGTGTAGCTATAATATAGTACACATGACTATAATTCTACCTACAATTCCTATTCTAAAATAGTTCGTTTTCAAGATTGGAATAGTCATGCTAGTATGAAAAAATCCCCTCAGTGCTATCAATTTATCAATTTATCAATTGTTCTGCATAGAGTGATGAACACTCGATTTGAAGAACATTAAATTCAATCAATCCTCTGTCTTATTATCACTATCTTCACTGTGCATTTAGGTGGGACCATTTATAAAAAAACGAAGAAGTGCGGAGAAGAACGAGAAAAAAAAAATGAAGGAAATTGAAGAAAAGCTTCAGGTTTTCACGAGCTTTCATTTCAATTAACGCCCAAGAGTCTTTGTTCAGTGTAAGAGAGGATGGTGGGAGGTATCCATGAGAGAGGGCGTATATTCCATCGTAAAGACCAAGAGAGAGGTCTTTATCACTTTGGAAAGGTAGGTTAGAAGACACCGCTGCTCACAAGAGGTGAGGGGAATAACGGCGTGAGCTTTTCCCTCCATCAGGCTCAAAGTTTGGTGAGAATAAGGGAGTAAGTGAGTACGAGAATAGGTGAAGTAGAGAGGGAGTGAGGTTATCCCCGTTTGTGAATTTACATACAGAGCATCTGTCACCAGCCCCTTAGCTGGCTTTGGCCATTTTCGAGTTGGGCTATCTTCTGCCTTGAATCTATGCAATAATGCTGGTGCTATTCTTATGGTAAATCCAAGGCGTTAGGGGTGTAGGGCCAATTCTCCAAGGCACTTGCTTCAGACTCCTTTTAGGTGAGGGTACTTTTAAGAATAACGTATAGTTATTTACGCAAGTCTTGGGAACTATTTAAAATCGACCATGAATTTAATCATTAACGTTTTCAAATATTTCAAATTATGAAATTAAGGAGAATTCTTTTCTTATTAATCAATAATCTATCGGGGCAGAATCAATTGTAATATGAGATTGTCCAGTCAAAATTTTCCTGAAATTCTAATGGGAGTCTTCATTTCTCGGAAATTCCGCAATTTTATCACTTTTTTTTTTAAACGTGAAATGAGAAAAATTTTTAGACTCTCCAACTAAAAAATATAGTAAAAAAGGACCTCGACTACAAAATTATTTTGAGTGAATATCGTGGTGGAAAACAGGCATTTTTGTTGCGAACATCAACTTTATTAGTATCAAGTATAACTATCAGATAGTAGAGACGATTATAAACTATTGGTTCTCGTGAGATGTAGTTCGAGTGTCATCGTTGTGATGCACAATTAGCTATGGTAACTAAAAAGTGATGATTAGTAAATTTTCACTTTCCATGATTTGTTTTTCTGCCAAGGAACTCGTTGGAATTATTTGAAATCAATGACAAATTCCCATAGATATAATTTCCACTTATTTCAATTAGTTTCCAGATTTCTTCTCTGAGTCGATCATCAGTACTTCCAATATAATTTCAAGGATTCTGTTCTATCTCAGTCGAATAATCCGTCATAAAGTGTGGGTTGAATTATGGAAATCGCCAACAGTACTAAAATATAGTAATGGGCATGGTAACCCTAACATTATAATTCTAGGTGCAATATCTAAAATTTAATAGTTTGTTCTGACCTCGACTATCAGATAGTCATGGGAGTAGGAAAAAATCCTCTCAGTACAGGAGGAAAATTTTCCTTTCAATCATTAAACTTACTTTGATAACTCGTGAACAGACGTAATGCTTCTTGTGGTACCCTTGAGGCCCCAACAAAATTGAAATTCCACGGAAATTAATTTAATTAGCGGCAGGTCTAGCCTGGCTCCCTCAAACTCAGTTTAAATACACATTCTTGACACCTGTCGCCTGGTATTTGATTTTGCCTTAACCCAAAAGACATTTGACATTGATGCAAAGTCCCTTGTGATATTACATGAAATAAGAAATCCACTTTTTTTTCCTGAAAAAAACATCATTTTCACACCCTTGAATTTCACGGTTTTCTCTTTTTCTCTTCCTTCAGAGAGTTGATCACAGTCGCGCGTAAACGACAACCACATACAAGAGCCTTACGGGTTATAAAAGAAAAAAATGCAAGTATATATAGTGAGGGGGTAACACATGCGGATTACCGTTTTTCTTTGTCCCCTTTATTTTTTTTGATTTTTTATCTTCTTCTCCTTGTTTTCTCTCTCCACTTATTTTTAGGGCTTTTCTTCCAGAGATACTAGGAAATGTCCTCAGGAGAGAATCGGTGAAGGGGAGAATGTGGGGGAGGAAAATCGTTTTCAAGAAATAACCACGATCGTTCTTGAGACAGTAGAAGTGTCTCTCGTCGTTATGGAAACGAATAAAAATAAAAATCACTGAGGTTTTTTTTTCATAGCAGAAGAGAAAAATGGGGGGAAAATATTCGATGGAATTTTGTATTTTCCTTTGTTTCGTGAAGGAATACTTTTAGGCGAGGGAAGTGAGTGGATTTCAATTAAATGCCATACCGAAACTTAAGCAAAGTGCCGGAGAATATCTACAGTTTTTTCTTCTTTTTCCTTCAAAATGGTTAAATGTCCGTTTTAATTCGACTTACAAAGTAATCAAAGAGGGAAGGAAAAGTTTTCGACGAAATTTACTTTTGGAGAAAAATTACAAAATGGAGTGGGACGATGAATGTGCGTATTTACTTTGTTTTATTGGAGGGCTGGATGGGACGTTTATATGACATTCAGTAAAGTTAGTGATGTGACATCAGCACCAATGAAATACTCTTGTGACACAAAAAGTCATAAGTGAGTAGTGATTCGCTAAACTACAGATCTCAGTTTTGTGGCAGTTTAGACGCACCGGGGCTTGCTGAACGAGCCCTATATCAGGCTTTGTATCATCATCACATGATGTGTATGTAATACTCTTTTTTTAAATTGAAATAAGATTAGGTTCAGGTAATTCTCAATTAAGGCTCGTTAACAACAACAACTTACAAGTTCAAATTGTATTGACCTCAGCATTCAATTTAAATGTGTTTTTCTCCCACATATTTCCATCTATGATTCTCATGCATTGAAACCTTTCATGAAAATTTCACGTGAAAAATGTAGAGACGAATTTTATCTCATGGAATTGCCACGTCTTCCGCATTCTCTCTTTTTCCTTCACTTCATCACGAGAAAAGAATGATGGTGAGAAAAGGATGAACAGTTAGCAGACAAAATGACGTGACTTTCACTCTTCCATTTCGCGTGTGAATGAAAGGAACGTGTCGCGTCTGCATGGAGTGCAGTAAAAAAAAGTAAGGAAAGAGAATTATAATATAGTGGAAAAAAATGACGAGAATGTAGAATTCACCGAGTCTCAAACTCTTGTTCCTTTCCTGTTTCATAAATGAATGAAATGGAAAAAGAATAGTCGTGAAAACAATAATCCGTAACATTAATTACAGACTCATTGTAGAGTTGAAAAGAAATAAACTAAAAATTGAAAATCGAATGAAAATCAAAGAGAAGCAGCGAGTGGAATCTCTCAATTCCCATGAGCACTTTTGGACGATTGCAACGCCTCGTAAATTCCGCGGGACGTTTTAAAATGTCCCTGTGGCAAGTAAAGAGGGCTGTACTCCGCGTTTCTTTTTCTCCTACGAGGAGAGAAATAAAAGGCGAAGAAAAATCGAGCATAAAGAAAAAGCACCCTCCCCTATGAAGGCATGGGCGCCTTACTGTAAGGAACTCGTGCGCATTAGCATTCTAAAATCGTACTGACTATTCGTCTCTTTTCCAACTGTATTTTCGATAGAAGAAGGAATAATAAAGAGCGGAGGGAGAGAGAGCGAGAGAAAGGAATTCAAACGATTCCGATCGAATTTTATTCCGTGACTTTTTTTTTGTTTTTCAAATGTTAAATTTACGACACCCGAGAAATGCATACCATTTATATCGAGTCCCTGGGGTGTATGAGAATGGAAATACGTAGGTTTTTTTGCATAAGTTTCATTCTTATGAAAATTGAGTAGTTAAGTGAAGAGAAGGAAATCTGCCTATTCGTTAAATAAATAATGTTTATAATGAGGAATGTTTTTTTTTCGATTATGAATAATTGGGATCATTGGATAAAGGATATCATTGGGGAGGATTTATCCCTTTTATAATGAAATCGAAGAGTTAATGTGACATGTAACAAGCAGTTTATTTCAGTAGATGGTGCACTGACAGATTTTTTCGGACTCTCAAACTGAAGAATCAAATAGGAATCTCGACTATAAAAATATTTTTAGTAAATATTGTGGTGGAAAACAGATATTTTTGTTGCAAAAATTCATTTTATCAGCTTCAAGTCTAACTATCAAATAGTTATGTGGAAATGGATTGTCATTGTTGTAATACGAAATTAGATATGGTAACTAAAAGTGATGATTCATAATTTTTCACTTCCAATGATTTTTTTCTGACAAGAAACTCGTTAGAATAATTTGAAATTAATGAGAAATTCCCATTGATATAATTCTCTCTCGTTTCAATTACTTTCCACATTTCTTCTTCAAGTCAATCATCAGTAATTCCAATATAATTTTAAGGATTTTGTTCTTCTCAGTCGAACAATGCGTCATGAAGTGTGGGATAAAATATGGGAATCCTTAAGTGGCTTGTGATGGAAAATAGGAAGTTTGATGGAATAGCAGAAGAATAGAAGCAGAAAGAAAAAAAAAGTTATATCCAATACATCTCTAACATCTCCAACATCTCCAACGAGAGTTGGAGAATGAATTTCATAGAAAGTGTAAAAAGTTCGAAATAATGAAGGAATGAAAAATTATAACGTGTCCATTTAACTTGAACGATATGTACGAGCAATATTTTAATAATCTGTAATAAGTTTTAGATAAAGTATGATGATACCCCCTGATCCTGCTCTCAGATAGGAACCGAAACGTCTGGATATGATATTTGTGTATATTTTCTTCATTGTACTCATGGCAACAGTCCGAGAATGGCCAATTTCATTTGATTGATATAAAAAAACAAAACTAAAATATTTCGAAAACATGCAATTTGCTTGAGGAAGCAGTTTTACACACTATTCACGAAATGTCCTCATCCTACACTGAGAGAATTTTTTGGGCTTGTGCAACTAAAAAGACCTCGACTATAAAATAGAGTCACAGTGAACGAATTTTTTTAACAAGTATAGATATAATATAGTACACATGACTAAAAAATATAGCAGAAAAGACCTTGACTATAGAATATAGTAACAGTGAACTAATTTTTAGCAAGTATAGTTATAATATAGTACACATGACTATAATTCTAGCTGCAATTCCTATTCTAAAATAGTTCGTTTTCAAGATTGAGAATAGTCATGCTAGTATGAAAAAATTCCCTCAGTGTATATGCGCAATCTCAAAAAAACGTATAATTTTGGAGCGTGCCTATATATGATGAAATGACAAACGAGTTTCCAAAAAATTCATTGAAATGTGTTAGACAAACTAGCTTTCATCATGACCATTTGAGAAAGTTACTTGTTGTTATTGTGTGACAGAAATATTGTATGATACATGTTTACACAACCATTTTCCTTACTCCGTACATGCATGAAAAACAAAAAATGAAGTTTCTGTAATAAACTGAGCCAAGTTTAAGAAAGAGTGTCGACCATCTCACGAGAATTGACTCGCATGATACACGAATTCCCAAAGAAATGTGATGTTAAAGTGTAGAATCGAAGTAAATTATTATTATTATAGTATTTGGAATAAAGACACAAAAAATCGGTACACCACGCACATGTCTTTATTGACTGTATGAAGCAATCATGTACAATTTTTTTTACTGTTATGTATCCACAGCGAATTCTAGTGCCAGCGGAATTCTAGAAGAAGTTCAGAAGCTGATAAAATAAATGAAAAGGTGGAAGATTATTCATGGAAGAAATCAGACACTTGGCGCTTTTGATTTTTAGCAATGATTCCGAGTCCGAAAATACCAAGTTTCTCATTTCTTCTACAACCAATCTTCCACCTAATTACATCTTTCTTTCTCATTGTCAACTCTCACGGAATGGATGCCACTCATTTTTATAATTAGCTACTTCAAATTATTGTAACTTTTTTTTTCAAATTTAGGCATGCATATGAACAGGTATTCGGCCCAGTATCTGTGTTATATTTCGTTATAAGCTCGTGTTATCTTCGTCCCTTCGTCTCCATCTCAGGCCCAACGTCGCACGACCCTGAAAACTCCATGTCTCTCTCGCTCTCTCTCGTTGCATATATACCATTTTCGCGCTTGTATTGTAGTATACTACAATACAAGCGCGAAAATGATAGTATATATACTATTGCATTAAGTTGTTTTCATTCCGATAATCTTTTTCTTTTGAAGATTTGTATCTTTCATACAGTTAAAATGAAAAAAACTCCAATTCATTCTGCATTAAGAAAAGTTGCTCGGAAGTTCTTTTTCAATAATTATTAAAACCCACATCATCAGTCTGAAACAAAATTCAGCTTTTCTTTCCTTCCTCGGTCGCTCGAATTAGCCATCGCACGTAATATCATGAGAGAAGCGAAATGTCCACGATATATTAGGTTCATACAAGTCTCTTCTCTCCCTCGAATGAGTAGATGGCTTTGAAATAAAACTTAATGAGGGAGGCCAGGAAGAGTCTAGCCAGAATCCGGTGAAGGCCGAAATGAAAGTCTTGGGGTCTCCATAACAATCTGAAGAGTCGGTGCAACGTCAAAAGCAAGTAGAAAATACCCGTAGCTAGAATCAGCAGGCCAACCTTAACATTGTTTTATTTTTCTATCTCTTTGCTCTATTCCTTTCTCTTACTGTAACTTGTTGGTAGTAAATTTCCAGCTGGTCTTTTTCCCGCCTCTTTGGCTTTTCCATTCGGTTTGTCGGCAGAGAGAGGGGACATGAGAGATGACAAGGAGGAGGATATGGAGTGGGAGCCCTTTCTAGCATTTTCCATGGAGTACCTAAAACCCAAATAGAATTTGCGGTGTACATGTTTCGTCTCTCCTACCACCACTCTACTTCTTGCGGGTGTGGTCTTACGCGCAGTATTTCTGGATATATCGTCTGCCCATGTGTTTCCTACCCATGAATCCACTTTAAAAAAGATATGCAATCTCAGCGTATATGCTTTCATTTCAATAAAGCTTTAAGAGCATGAAATGGTGAAAAATGATGATGTAGAGAACAGATTTCATAAATTATTGATTTTATTCGAGATCAGGAATTTATTTTGAAGAAATGATTCTCTATTTATTAGGAAAGTGATTCAAATTCAATTTCAATCAATTTCATTGACCTAAAGTAATAGATATTTCCGCAACTACTGAAGTGATTTCATACTCACAAAAGTTCGATTCTCCAACGCGAATATAGATTGATGTTTTGCAAAATTCAAACTCTTTTTCCGATAGAGAGTTGGAACCAACAAATGTCGCGACTAAGCAGCAGAAGATGATTTTTTCATTTCGGTAAAGTAATTGGAAGGGGCAAATGTAATTCTACACGAAATTTGCCTCCTGGAGGAATATTTGAGAATTATTTCTGTTGAAAATAACTTTTCATTGATTTTTTTTCCGTTACCTATGTGTGTCTGGACGCGAATCCAGTCTCAAAAACATATGGATGCTCAGCATATATATATATTTCTATTTCGATAATGTTTCGGGAGAAAAAGAAACCGGGGAAATGATAGGGAAAAGGAAGAGAAAGGTTAAATAGAATCTCAACTTTGAATACATTTTTAGAGGAAAATAATATAAATCTTTTTGGAGTCGTGCTAGGTGTTGTCCTGGGTAGATTCTACAAACAGTGGTAGCCAAAGGCCAGTGTCTGAAGTACCTCGTTTACATTGGAATCGCTCATCGTAAAGGGACAGACACACGAAATATTGCAGTGGGTTATATAAACTTTATCCGGGGAATTGTCCACTGGGACTGAAACATACTGCATGTGGGTTATATGAGGATAAAGTGAGTGAATCGAGTAGATTTCATTTGAATTTTAAATCTGGGAACTCATTTTGATGATTGTTTGAATTATGTCATTGGATTTACATTTGTAAAAAGGCTGAGGTTTGTGCATATTTTTGGAAGGTTTCCAGGCATCATGTAAATGAAAGAATACTGAAGATAGTGCTGGAAAGAGGAAGTAGATCTCCAGATAGAGTAACACAATTTCGTGCTTTGAAAATTCATTACTTGATGGATTCTATCGCAAGTTCTCAGTTCGTGATTCTGGCAATTTCATGAAAATGAAAAAAAATATAAAAATGGACAGTGGTTTTTACGGTCTATTTCAAATCCATGGGAGACACGGGGATTTATTTGTTCATTGTAATTAGTTCTTTTATAGCCTCGACTAAAAACGAGAATTAGTGAGTTTAAGAGCGACAATGACGTTGAGGACTGACATTAGTTGTCTATAGCTTGAGATTAGGCCGATTGCATCAAATGTAGCGAGTATCAGAACATTTTATAAATGGAATATTTACATGCTTTTTATATGAAAAGAAAGAGTGAAGTGAAAGAATGGTCGTTTAAAAGGGAAGAATCTATAATTATCTAAAATAGGAATAATGTAAATTTTCACGTCTCCCACGATTGAAGTGATGAACAGTTTTCGAGGCTGTGTTCCCACCTCAAATTTTCCCGACAATTCATTAAACCTCTTCTGAACCGCCCATTCCTCAATTATCTCAAACCCTCAAAAGCATGCAAGTGATAAAATCATGATAATAAACTGAGGAAACTAAACAGAAAGCGCCATAAAAATGATTTAGTTCAAAATAACCAGACTCCCATCAGTACCCATCTCTTCGTCATTGTTTTGAAGCAACACCGAGAAGCGAAACCGATGGTTTTTATTAGTTTTGCCCCAAGAAGAAACACACCCTCATGTGTCCCCAGGACGATTGAAACGATACATCAATAGCCCCTATATTTCGTAAACGTGTGTGTTGTTCTGTGTGTATGTTTGTGTAGGTGTTTGCTGCAGGTTCGAAGCGGCACTCATGTCGCATCATCTGTGCCGAACCCCTCTAACAAACCTAGCCGGTGCCTCGAGGGACACAAATCAAGGTGCAAGTGGACGTCACTTGGGGTTCTACCAAGGAGAGGAAAAAAAATTAGGAGATATTTCTTTACTAGACATTTTGCTCTTTCACTTGAACATTAGATAAATCCTTTCCCATAATTGAGCAGAGGCTTTGATTGAAAACTGCATCGTCTAAGATCCGTTGAGTTTAGATAAATTTGATAGGTGGTAACCTGAGTGGAAAATTATGGAAATGTAGAAAAAAAATAATGAAACAGGAGCATTATCATTCTAGACCAAATAGTCCATTGAAATTGAGCCTTCCAATCTGATTTAATATTATATGGGCTAATGAAACATTCATATGATGGATATATTCTTATGGAACTCGACATTAACAAGAAATTAATTAATCAGTTTTTAAGGATTATCCTGGAGTTTGACGTCATAGAACAAGTTGCTCGTGATATTATTTGTAGTTTTCAATTATTTCCACAAGAAAATCTTTAGCCAAATTCTTCTATCTCCTTTTACTTTTTGAGATATTTTATGAAAACTGGAAAGTATCGAATCGGTTGATCGGATTTTATCACTTGTTTTGCAATCGTAGTGACTGTATCACTTATGTGATTTTAACATAGTCCCTTTTTCCCTCAAATGCATGAGAATGCTCGAGTCAGGAAGTACTAGAAATCCTTTAAGTCCGAGCAATTCTGGGTTAACCAAAATAACCAAAAATGGAAGGTACGTAATAAAGTTTCAGTTTGGAGACACCCGCCTGAGGGCTTTAGTCCATCTATTTGTAGCAAAGTCGTGTGTGCCTGGCTTTAGGATTTTGGTTGAATCCTCGAGACAAACTATTAAAGCGTGGTATTCCACCTAGATTATCGTCTTCGTGATTATTTCCATGAATTTCAAGCTTGAAGGATTTAGTGGAAAGAATGAGCTCTTGAAGATTAATCGTTGATAACATTTTTGAATTTCATTGTAAAGATTGGAAATTTCTCAGTGTGCCTTCGAAGGAAAATCCTGACTCATTTCGGCTGGGTTGCCGCAGTCTACTTTATTTCAAGATAGTTGGGAGAAAGCAAATTTCGAATCTTCATCACGATTGCTCAAAAAAATACCGTGATATCGAAAAATTGATTGAAATCGCTCAATAAACTAATGAAAATTTGATACACAAATAATGCTCTCAACTAATGAGTGAAAATTTTCAATGCGAATATGTTTTTCCATGAAATTCTTGTGGGAAGGATCTCTCTCTCTCTCTCTGTGAAGTATTTCATGTTTGTTCCCCCTTTCTCATTAAACCTGGGATGATGGAATTTTTTGAAATATTTTCATTTCAACGTCCGCATGAGAAAACCATAAAAATCAATCCAGTTTATTGATGTACTCCGAGTGATATCTCAATTTTTTTTAGCGATATTCACAAAAATGCAAGGGAAGAGGTTAATAGCAGCCCTACAATGTGTAGTTAATTCGTAGTCACCGAAAATATCGATAACCAATGGATTCAAAATTGAAGGATATTAATGCCCAGTTCTCCTCCTCATCAGGATATCCTTGGAATTTATGGAGGATATAGGCAACAGTGGTTTCGGACGAAAATTATAATTCCAGAGCACGCTCG
Organism: Aleiodes testaceus; assembly: GCA_963565655.1. Taxonomy (NCBI): domain Eukaryota; kingdom Metazoa; phylum Arthropoda; class Insecta; order Hymenoptera; family Braconidae; genus Aleiodes; species Aleiodes testaceus. The sequence continues at coordinate 1,930,317 of OY751415.1, forward strand.
GTCGCAGTTTATTCCTGGATCGTATCCGCGGACACCTCCGTTGAATAGTTTCGAAGGGAGTGAGTGAATCGGTGGGCGTTAAATTGCACGATTATTGACGTTATCCACCAGTTTAGGGAAAGCCAATGAAAATGTTCTTGTATCCAACGTTCATCTAGTGTAAATATCATTTAATTTCCTATTTTCAGCGAAAGTGAAGGGAGGAAATGAAAATTTTGGAGGAAAAAATTGAAATTAAATTTTAAAAACAAATTGATTGGAGAAAAGAAAGTTAATGTGCTCCTTCCCTCTTTGATTATCTCGTCAACTATTTCAGTGAAATCAATTGTATTATGACATTTTCCAACGTAAATTTTCCGTTCTTTACGGTAGCATTAAATGAGAAAAAAATCACATTGTAATTGCCAAATGTATCGCATATTCATCATCAATGATCCACGTATTTTAACCATTCATATATATATTTTTTCTCGTACATATTTATACCTTTGTGATCACGTATCTGCGAAGGGATGAAAGACATGTCAGGGTTACCGACGCCGCCTCATCAAACCGGGCTCGAGCGAGCAGACTGAATACCAATTGTGCATTGGATTCAGACCATCGTCCCGACCGTATTTCCACTACAGTTATATATATATAGGAAAATCCTCTATTTGACAGTCGTCGCTCGTTTCGATCCAGCGGGAAAAGTCATTTCAACTTATTGAAACTGTGGGGGAGAATGAGGCGGAAGCGAGTGGAGTTTCAAAAAAAATCTGATGAAAATTTTCATTGCAGAAATCAACCATTTTCATGAGATTATAATGAACAATTATTAATCAATCTCTTCTTTCAGATGCCTCAAACTCACTTCTTGGAAAAATTGGAAATATGTATATTTCAAATTTTTCTTTCACCTAAACATATTCATTAGAACATCAGGGATTTTCGCTGAAAAACACGAATACACTTAATTTTCAGCTATTATTACCAAAGTTACTTGGAAAACAAATTTTGCACAGTTAAAAACCCTCCCCCATGTGTCCTGAGGTTGAGGAGATAAATGGCTCTTGAGGATATGTTTTTCAGCTCAAATTTCCCCGGCTTTCTAACGCAACTACTCTCCCCATCCACTCCATCAATTTCCCAAACAACAAGGCTGAGAATAATGAAAAATAATCGTAATTTTGGTTAAATTACTTGACCATTTAGGTTCTAACTGACTTGATAACTTGAGAGTGATACTTTTATTGACCCAGTCTGAATCAGGAGAAACAATCAATCCTTCATGTTCCATTTTCACAACTCATCAATCATCATTCTTTCAGCCAACAGATTTAATGATGAAGTAACTGAAGTGAATACGTAATGTTATAGTGAGTGTTATTATTTACCCTGCCAAAAATTCAATGGCTTCTTAAATGAAAAACGAGTCCTTAGAAATGAAATTTAAAAAAATACGGAAGTGAGTATTTACCCTATTCTTTTACCAGTTTTCATTGAATTCCCGTGATTATATTTTTCACAAAGAAAAATATTGTTGATAAGGAAAGATATAATAAATTTTGGAAGAGCAAGTGAAAACTTTCTCAGCTTCTACATTTTCTCATAGTCTAATCTGCTAATTGATCATCAAGTCGATCCTGAATGGTTCTGTTTTGATTTGTCTCCATTTTTTCGAATTTTGTTCCTCGTTTTCCATTTTGTGCTTCAATTTTATGAATTTATTCCATATTTTTGAGAAATGAAACAATGGAAATTTTGAAAATTGCCCATATCATCCATTTTTCTAAAACTCAATTTAATCCAATATCGATAGAAAAAAAGAATTATTTTATCAAATTGCAATACAGAAGCCAAACTCGCAGTTTCTTCATCCATTATTTCGCTTGTCATCGAGGACACTAAATTTGTCATAAGCAACCATTAAAATTAGGATAACTCCAAAATTAATGACCAGAAAAATCTGGGAACAGTTCACACAGTTGGATGATATAATATCAAATACTATGGCTCAATTCGCATGGGATCGATAGCGAATTTTTCAGGAAATAAATAAATTTGGAAAATTTGGAAAATTTATTATATCTCAAAAATTACTGGGTAGATTTTTATAAAGGAGGCCTTAAAGATGATTGGGAGGTACAATAAGAAAAAAGTTAAATTTTTGTATAAAATCGTTAATTACAATTTATACAAGATGAAATTCTCAAACTTGATCGAGTGAATCTGTAAAGCATGTAATGAGGAGTAAAATGAGCTCCAGAAACAAAAAATTAATTGAGAATTGGAAAATTTTCATTATTATCTAAATTTCTTCAAATTTTTCAAGACTTAAAGGAATGTCAAAAATGATGAACATTTTAGAATCTTCTAAAATGTTAAATAATTTTAACATTTTAACGAATAATTTTTTGTTTCTAAGGCTTATTTTATTCCTCATTACATTCTTTACAGATTCATTGGACCAGATTTGAGAAATTCCTTTTGTTTAAGGTGTTAGTAACGATTTTCTACAAAAATTTAACTTTTCTTCCAATTGTACCTCCCAATCATCCTTAAAAGAGCGGATCCATCACGAGGAATACAGATTCAAAATATGAATTTTGTAATTAAAGAATGAGACCTACGCGGAAAGTTCTGAAGAATACTTCACTGTCCTCTTCAGTGTCAGAGCCAATCCGTATAAACTGATTTTGTAATAGGCTCGGAATTCGCAAAATATGATAGTTTTTCCAGAAAAACTCAAAATCTACTAGAAATAAAGAAATTTCCATTGAGACCTCGTTTATAGAGACAAACGAGATTCACTAAAGGGTTTTCACAAAAATTTGAATATATTCCTCACTTACAAAAACAATTATAGAGACTCATCTCACTCTACCTCTCTGCTTTAGTTTTGTTCTCCGATTGATTCATGAGGAAGTGAGGAGAGCGACATTTAATTTTGTTGTGCACAAAACAGTGGGATGGTTAGCGGCAAATTTGACGCGCGCACAGGAATGCACAATACCCAATTGTCATTGGCTCTTACTCCACGTGTTTGCCGGCGAGGTTCAACGAATATAAGCGAGCCCATCCGAAGCTTCAGATATTCTGTACTGCGGGAACAGACTCCGTTGGAATTTCCTCAGTTGTATGCTCGCGCGTCTGTAGGATTAGTCGGCTCTCTGTGATCACTATTTTTCGTTCTATATTTTTGTGATTGTTCATAATTCATTTTTGTTAAAATGAAAATCGAATGAGTGCAGGAATCATGAAAATGTGTACTGTAATGCCTCAGTGAAGTTCAAAAGGTAAAAGAATAAGGATCCCTATTTTTGCACGCTTATTGAAATTTCTATTGCAGCACTTGTCATTCTGCGGAAGAGTCATTCTCTCAATCTCGAGTGATATCTTGAAAAAATGAGAGAAATATTTTTTCTTCAATTATTGACGAAGAAAAAAAGTTTCTCCCTCAAGTGCCAATGAATTATCATTCATACATATAAAATAAAACTCATGGGAGAAATAAGTTGTGTGAAATTTGCTGAATTTATTTTATCATATCTCGTTTCATGGGATACAAAGATAATCATTTTCAGTCATGAAAGGAATAGTTTAGAGAAGGGTTTATTTTTATGGATTGACACTGAAAACCAACACTGGAAGAAGATCATGGGTTCAATGACGATTTCGTTAATCAAAAAGTGTTTTCCAATTGAATTAAAAATGAGGAGACAAGTGCCAAAGAATCATCACTAGGATTGTTCCTGTATTTTTTTAGTCTGATAAAATGTGAGATTTGAAGGCAGTTATTTAACAGTGAAGTGGTGAAGCCAGGTAGATCAGCTAGTGTAGTGGTCATCTTATAAGTGCAGTTATGTAGAGATGTCTTTCTGGACCCGTATAAGATTGAAAAACTACCGTACTAACCTTTGAGGTGTCCCTAATTTTTACTTGGAGAAACCAAATCCAAGAAAAAAAAAATTATCTTCCTCGGATTTCAAGATCTGCGATTCGAACGAAAATGATAATATTTAAATCATTGGAGATACTTGAAGTTTTCTCCTAGTTTCTGCGAATTATCTTGAGAACGACCGCAAATAGAGTGATTCCTATGGAAACCCATTTTGTAGATCCTCATGAAAATGTCTCCATCTCTTTTAGATTCTGAAATATTGCACAAAAACTCAGTTAACACACTGTGATAGTTTTTTCAATTATCTCGAATAATTTATTTTGGAGTTCTCTTTTCTCTAGACGTTTTTTCCATCTCCCTTAGATTCTGTGATATTTTACGAAAACTCAATAGCCAAATAGTTATATTTTTTTCCTCTATCATAAGCTTCCAAATCCAGTGGTATAATAATAATAAATTATACCACTTGGTCGCATTGTTTTCAGTTTTTATAAACTATCTCGGAATCTGGAGGAATGAAACCATTTTCGAAAGAATCCTTCCCATACTTCTCATCATTTTCTCACTAATTGTTTTTTTCTCCCAAGAAAGACAGAAATTGTTTATCGCCATTTCATTTTTCATAAAGGATTAAAAAAAAGGTTTTCTTTCCGTTTTTCTATGATGTGGAGATGACTCTTCCTTCTTCTGATTTCACTTTATTAACTGAAGAACCATTGGAATAGTGGTACGAAGCTATTTCGCATGGACAGGATGGAAAATCACAAATCCGTTGTACCGGCGCATGGTACCGAGAGCAATGGGATTCCAATCTCCAAATGCCTGTCTACCAGCTGTGCACGCTCTCGCGTGACAACGCACCGTTAACGAGTATCTTTATATCTCAAAACGCAGTTAATCTTGCCCTTCCCAAATAATGTAAAAATCTTCGATTCAAGAAAACAATATTTCCAACACAAACAATTATTTCAGAATTTTTATCATCTGCTAAGATTAAATTGACGAAATCAACGATAAAACAATTACAATTAATATTTATGGAAATTTTAATTGAGTTTTCATTAGAAGTCAAATTTATTACTCTCTAGCGATACATTTATCCGTTCTCCGAATTTTAATCTTTCTTTTTATTCCTAGACTAAATATAGGATTTTTCTTTCCTCGGAAATCTCACTTTTCCCCGGTCTCCCCTGTATGCACTGATATATACACATATATAGATAAACAACTAGTAAATTCACATTTTTTCACCTTATTTGTTTAACTCGTTAAATAATATTGAAAATAAATTGTCTATGCTCGTAAAGGAACTTGACATTCACAACTTGTTTGACTTCGCCCATAATAAAATCCGGATTATAATCAAACATTTTTATTTGTTTCTTCAAAACGTATTATTTCATCACTAATCCTCCAACATCTTCATCCAAAAATTCATGTCAAACTTTGAATTGAGAACGCTTTTTAAAAAAACATCCATGTAATTTCCATCTGTTCCATAAACTTCATAAACTCCAATAAAGATAAGCTGTTGAACTCCTCATCTTTTTTTATCCGATAGCACAAGCCATATAAACCCAATATTATTCTCTCCACGTCCAAGCATTCTACCAATATTCTCTGATAACGGAAAAATCTTAAGGAAATTCCTTGTTCCAAATAATGCTGAAACCTCATACCCTTATCTCCGTAGAATGTTGTAAAGAAATTTGACTTGAATGATAATGTAATTGACGAATTTTCGAAATTTGAACAATTCCATCGGAAAGATTGAGGAATTGATATTGGAAAAGAGTAAAAGAATAAACCTTTCTCCAAGTTCCAATTCTAGTCTACAACAAAATTCCCAATGAAAATTCCACAATATCTCTTTGATCTTGCAATATTCTGTAGAGACTGATGACAAAACTGAATCGACTCATTTCGTTCCATACTTCGCTCTTGAATTTATCTCAGTCCTCATGCAGATGAAAGAACGCCATGAGTTTCATTGACTCTCAAATAACTCAAGATGAAGATTCGCAGAAAAAAAATTGCGAGAGACGAAAGAAAAAACGTCTTTGGTTAGGTAGTTTTTCAAAACTAAAAGCTTCGTTAATTCTTGAAGTATAATGTGCACCAATTAACTCGTCTTTGCTTACTCAATGGAATATTCGTTAGGGATGGGTGCATTTTAGCAATGCCAGAGTGATGCAAATCCTTGAATTAAACTGACGTTTATTTTTAATTAGTCTGTATCTTCTTTGATACTAATTATTCAAAGAACTTAATGGGAATGTTCGTTTGGTGTGAGTCTTTTCATTTTATTTTTCGTTAATACCTGAATCTCTTAATTAATCATATCAATTAACAATTCAAGCTGTGATTATTTTGTAGTCGCTGGCAATGTCCAGGCTGTGAACTAATGAGATTGAAGAGACTTTTCCCTTCACAATTTCGTTTGAGGTGCCCAATTTTTAAAAACATTACACTCAAAAAATGCATTAATTGAAATCTACCGTTCTCTTGGATAATATATTCACCAGAGAGACAATTCAAAATAATTTTGTCGCGAAGATACAGATCCAGATTATTTAACAATTGAGCAGATTACAAAGGCTGTTCAGTATGAGAAATTAATTGTTGGAACTAGACGGTATTTTGCGATTTGTGCGTTAAAATAATCATGATTTTTCTCTGAACTTAATTGTTTTTGAATAGTACCTCAGTTATTCTAATAATTATTCATCATCTTCTATATCGTAGAATAATTTTTGTCTTCATTTTGTTTCTATTGATTCAAAATTCCAGCGTAAATTTTTAATACCTTAGAAAAAACTATAAAAACTTTGAAGTTGTTATAATGAAAAAAATACCCCTCAAGTTTCTTCAAAACCGGCCGAATAAATCAGAAACTTACAATTCGTTGATAATAGAGAGAGAGAAGAAAATGAGAGAAACTTTGTATCCTAATCTCTTCGATCGCATGAAGAAGCTGAAGGCGCAGATCAGGTTCAGCTAAATCCCACGTCTATTATTTCCTCGAAAGAAATAGAGAGAAAAAAAGGCAACCGTTTGAATCGTCTTCACTCTTATCTCCCACCTACTTCTTTCCAAGGATTACTTTCCCATTAGGATCTTGTCTTCCACGCTGGACAAATCGTAGGGACGCCCGTCGACTCTTTGGATACGTCTTTTACTTACAGCTTTTCCACCGATCTTTAGCTACTATACTTATAAACACGAAATGGCTATCTTTACCTCTTCTCGGCTCCTTTTGTAGTTTAACTTCTTTTTCTCTTTCTTTCGTGTTCTTTGGGATTCGTGTAGTGAATTACGAGCGTTCGAAAAAGGAGGGAACTTTATATACATTAGAGGCTTTTAATACCGACAGTTTTCTTTAGACGTAAAATTTTCTCAGCAACAACTGTGACATTTGCTTCACTCTTATCGATCATGTCATTCTTTACTGTCAAGTTACAGCGTCGGGTTACGAATTCTTGCGGATAACATCAGGACGATACGAGGTGGGTAAAAATATTAAATTCTCCGAATATTTATATCGTCGGCGTGAAATCAAAAGGGTATAAATACGGGAAATCAACATTTTTCAGTGAGAAAGACGTATGTCCAAAATATTTTTTATGATAGATCGGAAAAAATCATTTCCGCCCGAATTGGAGGAATAGGAGATCGTAATTTCATATGTATAGTGTTAAAAACTGCGTATTTCTGTACGTGAGCTCTCCCATTTGTTCCTCTCATTTTACCTATCACTTCTGCCCGAAGAGGAAAGAATGACAAAAACTATAGAGAAAATCTGATGAAAACTGTTATTCAGCATGGTAATGCTGTAGCATTTTCTGTGCAGGAGTAAAAATAATCTGTGCATGCTCAAATTTCGATTGTCATTTAGATTATTTTTGTAGGGAAACGCTATTGACAATTGTATATATAATCAATCAAATATTACTTAAAAGGCAAGGAAATTTTCTGGTTGAACTTTCAAATTTTAAGAATCGATGAGTAAAAATTAACTCAACTGTCCTCAAGAATTATTCCTCAGAATGGTAAAATTTACTAGACTTACCTGACTTTTTCACAAATCATTTGACACTCTTTAGTGGGTTGAATATCAATTTTTATGGTCACTACATAATAAATTGTTCTGGCTTTTTAATTGGCTTCTGAATCAAATGATCGCTCAAATAAATATCTTTTAAAAAAAAAGGAGCCATTCTTTCCAATTTTTTATTTCCCATTTAAAAAGTACATACACATGAATGAACATCGTGAGAGTCGAAACATATCGAAATTCGTAAGACCGATTCCTTATTGGTCCATTCATAAAAATAATCAAAGCATCGAATTCGCATTCGATGTTAAAGTATCAAGAGTTACTTATTTTCAATCAATGTTCTCCCGATCACTCCCCTGTCACCTTTCAGTTGTTCCTTCAAATCCACCGCTTTTTGTTTCTCCAAAAACGTAAATTTCAAACAAGGGAAAATTACAGTTCCGCAACGTAAAAATTGTCTTCGTAGCGAAATAAAAATCACATTCTATACAATAAATATTTCACCTCATTTACAATATCTTATAATGGTTTCAGGCTCATAGGGACTCGCTGCCCTGAAAAATAACTTTTAACTTGTATTTGATTAAATATAAGACATTTCATTTCAATTTCTGAAGGAGTTCTGGGTAAAAAAAAAAAATCCAAAAAATGACCGTTCAGTCTGATAATAATTAATGACTGCACTTCAAAGTTTCATTATTCCATAGTAATTCTTCATTTTATTCTGTGCACAATTGATTTCATTTTATTTGATTGAATGAAAATTCAAATTATATGTTGAGAATAATTTTTTTTTCGAAGGAAACATTTCTCTACTGAATACGCTTTCCATGAGTGTCCCTCGAATGTTCATTTTTTTCTACCAATCCATCTCTATTGCATTTGTTCGGAAACTAATGCAACAGCGTTCGTATTTCAATGCAGGGGATTTCCATGCGTTCGAAAACCTGAGCGTTACACTTTTCATTTAGTTTATTCGAATATCTGATTAATAATATTTGTCGAAAAAATGATTCATTACGCACTTTTGAAGTGTACAAAATCCTTAAACGTTCGAAAACCGGTGCAACTATGATATATCTTTATGAGTTCAATAACATCGTCACAATGATGAAAATACCAACTCGTATGCTCCTTTTTTATTGATAATTACTGAAATGAGCAAAATAATATGATTTCAGTACTGAAATATATCTTCCATATTCAGTAGATTTTCGAATAAGTTCACACGCCCATCTTGGATCTCTTCTTGAACTTCAAGTGTTCCAGTCTCATTCCTACTCTTACATAAAGTACTTTTCTCGGTACAGTCCATTAAACTGTGGAGTATTCGCGAAATATTACTTTTTTTTTTAATTCGACAGCATGAAAACTCTGAAACAAACCGGCCAAAGCATTTCGTTTCAAAAGGATGGGGTTCTCTGAATATACTTTTCAAGGCGAGAAAAACAGAGACTAAAGTTTTTGTGAAGAAACTGGGCCAAGTAAATCTTCAGATGAATTACTCAATTTGAGAGAAAATATGAAATAATTTGGAGTAGCGAGGTTTGAAAAAACGCGTCGATAGAAAAAACAGATGTGGTTAGGTGGATTTGTAGAAAAAATCAGAAACGTTTTTTTTCAGACTCGGAATCATTGATAAAAACCGAGGAGGCTAATTTTCTGTTCTACAAATAATCTTCCACCTAATTACATTTGTTTTTTCAAACTTGGCTCAGTTTTGTTTGCGGAAACTTCGGTTAAGTCGAATAATAAGTAATATATATATATCTTATAGATATATATTCTTTTCCAAACTTTACGTTGAATTGAAAACCGTTCGCATTGTTCTTGTCATAATAATTAATGTGGAATCCTGATAAATTAAAGAGAAAAAAAATTATATACTCTCGTCCCTTCCGCACCCTCTTGTGAAATTAATCAAAATTCGCGTGTGGTCCCAGTTATATCCTTCTACCATAGCGTGGTGTCCCTTTTCCCCGAGTTATGAATATTAAACGCGCGAAGACCTTCGGTGCTTTATTTCTCATGATTATACCCGGTTGCATCGTATTTTTGAAACACACGTGTATACTTTCTTAGTCCCCAAGAGGAATACCTGTCGTCTAGTATTAACACCGCAGCATTTGTAACGCCGTTTGGTCTATGAAACAGAGGCATTTTTCAAGGGAAAAAATTCCTCTCATAAGAATTTTAATTAACTTCAGTGGGAAGGACGAATTATATGAAAGCTAAGATACATCGGGAAATTTTCATGGAGATTCTTTTGTAGCTCGTCCTTTCCCAACGAAATGAGGCAGAAACAATTACCTGGGAGAAAAAATAAAGCGGGCTGAAGGCAGCCTACTGACATTTCGATATGATTGCTCAGTGGCCGTTTTTTCGGCGGTTTTGTGGCGGCAAACTAGCGGGATCTGCGCCAAAAGCTGCCATTAGACTGCTACTTGCCACAAGCAGGTACGGGCAGCTAAAAAGCAGTGTTTTGACAGATGCCACTTTTCTGCCAATAGCCCTGCCGTTCTACTGCTCTTTTGATAATGGCAGTTCAGAGGTAGTGTATTGGCAGATGCTAGAGCCATGACATTAATCTGCTATTACGCTGCTACGTTCATAATAGCAGTTTGAAGGCAGTGAAAAGGCAGCTATATGGCTCCTGCCTTTTTTAGGAATTGGCGGAATGGAGGCAGTGTGGAGAAGGGTTCATCAATTTATTAATACATAAATTAATGAAAAAAGGCTTTATTTTAATTTTGATATCATCATGACAATTAGCTTTTACTTTCCAAAGTTGACGTGATTCCCATTGCGAATGCTTTCAAAAAAAGTATTTGTGATTTTGGTGACTTCTTTTTTCTCCAATTCCTTCTTCTGCTTTGTAACATCAGTTTCCATGGCGTTCTTCCTTTTAATGAATGTATTGGCACACACTACGTTCAGAGAAGACAATCATTATTATAGTGAAGATGCACTGAGAAAGAGAGAGCGGGAAAGAGATTCATTGGCATGGGATTCAATTACTCAGATCATTCATTTCTTGAAAGATACCAATTTTTGAAGTAATTCTTAAAAAAAAATCACTTGCAATATTTTCAATATTGAAACTTTCTTCAATCAATCTTGAGAAGGAATTATCTTCATAGAATGTTCCTTATTTGAGATGGAAAACAAAAATAATTTCAAGAAATAGTGGACTGAGACCTCCTTCGATTCGAATAAATCCTCTCTTCCCGTTATATACATTTTAATTTTCTGGAATTTACTCACTTGTCACTGCTTCAATGACTTCCTTGGGGACTGCATCTGCTTTTCTACCATCTATTTTCTCCTGTCCTCTAGCGTTCATTTTTTTCAATCGTTCGGGTCCAATTAACCTCAATAGCATTGCCCTGATAAGGGCGGGTCCATCTGCGTTTGCCTGCAGATAGGCACTTTGAATATCATTGTTAAACATGTACACCTTCTGATGTTTTACAATAGGTTGCTAGACAACAAAAAGAAAAAAAAATTAAAGCTCAAAAGATAATGCTCGAGATACAGGAAACGATGAATTCCATTTCCCCTCTGTACTATTTTTTATAATCATTTTTTTCCCCACATATCTCACAAAGTAAATGAGATCGCATCATGCTACCATCATCTTTTTCTTTGAAGGATTCTGAAAAGAATCCGGGAGTTCCAACGTGAAATTTTCTAGATATTCTCGAGAATTTGAATTTGATTATGGAAGCTTCAATTTCAATTACCTTATCAAAGATAAGGTAATCAAAGTGGAAGGACGCCATCATTGGAAATGTTCGGCGGAGAAATTCGGCTCTGGCGGAATAATTGGATTTTTTTCAGGAATCGAACCATCCTGCAAATATGTCAATGCATTTTTGATGGTATCGAGTACGAACATGTATTGTGGAGTAGCTGCAACACAGAAATTATCCATGTTCATATTTTTTGTACAGTACAACTTTTAAATTCCATTGAGGCAGAAACCTTTTGTTTTACTTTTCGCACTCCAATCTATGTTCTTCAAGGAATGATGATTATTTATCGACAGATGGTAATTTCCGCCATAGACTTGTGAATCCCAATGGAATGGATTTACGAATTTAAAGATACGAACTTCATAATAATGCTAGCCCTAAATGAGGAATTAAGTCAATTTCATCGAGATAGAGAAATTGGGAGGAAATTCAATTCGCCGCAGTTGCTATAACGGGCTTTTCAAAATTAAAAAGCGTGAAGAAAAACTAATATCACCATTTGAATGCTCAAGGCCGAATTAGGTCATGTAACTAAAGCTACTTTTTCAGTAAATCGTCACGTTTCCGAGTTATTCCAGATTGATCTATCGTGATAGATATATCTATAGATAAAAAGCTATAAAGGGAGAAGTTCTTCGCGGAATATATACATTCAGCTCTCAAGTCTCCGAACAGAATAAGGATATCCGTTTTCCACATTTTTCAGACTCTTTTCTCTATAATATATTATATATTATATTCCATATATTTTCTATATGTAGTTTATCATCTTTTTTATGGATTTATTTGGGTTTAATCAATTCAATAGAATCTCAAATAGAGATACCTCATTGGGAAGGAAAATGAAGCACGTCTGAAGATTATTTTTGCAATATCTTGAAATGTATGGGATTAAGAAGAATGCACCAAAAGACTTTATTATAACTCATAACATTTCACGTATAAAAATTTTCATCGCAGCTGCCATGACGAATTCCATAGCAGACAGCTATGAAAATACGTCATGGCACTCGCCCTCTGTATTTCGTAAAAATTCCACGGACCTATTCCGAATGCCCTGCACTCTTTTATTTCTAAGAATCTATTCATCTTCGATAAATTCATGCTATAATCTTCATGAAAATTCACACGTATTTTCTACTATATCGTTGTGTTCCCTGAAAGTTCAAGCAACTGAATGAGAACAGAGTCAATTCAAAAATATCCAGACGTGCACGTGTGTGTACACCGGAAATTCGCGTATTTCTGGTTTAAACTAAAAGAGCACCGAAAGAAATTTAAGGGATTATTCTCAAGTGTGGATTTAAATTTATCACTCTGTTATTCCACACGAACTTCTCTGTTTGATGTTAAATTCTGTTATCGCCTCCCTCTTGCCACGTGTACTTTCCTTCTTAACGCGCTATACGAAACGTCGTGGTTGAGCAAGAGAAATACGTGGATTTGTCACCCAGTATACGAATGTACATATTTGATCCAATTTCTCTCCTTCCACCAATTCTTTCGCACGAATCGAATCTGCAAACATATTGACGTATACATGAGGCCGACCCCTCTATTCTCGAATGATACTAGAGTAGAACGATCGACTCACTCACGAGTTGCACACCTGGTCCCCCAGTAGATGGAACAAAAGGATGAAGGCGAAGGGAAAATCCATTGGAGAAGTGGAAAAACAAATAAGAATCGGAAGAAGTTCATGGACAGAGCTCACGCATTTGGTTATTGATTATTTTCACTTGCATTCGTTATTCATTGGGAAACGTAGAGGAGGTGGAGGCGCGTGGAATTTGGAGAAACTTAAATTTGGTCACCAAAAGAAACCGTAGTCTCTTTGACCGGGAAAAATCATGGAAAATACTGGTCGGTACAGGCGGTCGATTAGTCAAGGCTCCAATATACCTGTCTATTCCACAGAGGTACAAACGTTCGCCCATCCAAGTAGCAGCCGAACACTTGGTTGACAAACTTGATTTTAATTTAGAAGTTTTAGATTAGCAAATTTTCCGACTTTTTTCTCAGAGGTGTTGTATTATTCAGTGGGGAAGAAAAATGAAGAGAGGAAAATTTTGAAGCTGAAATTATTGATGGAGAGCCGGGAAAATCAAATTTTTGGACGGTGAAAAAAGTCAGGATGAGTTGAATGAACTTCATATTTTTTTCGTCATATGAATGCGGAGTCGTGTCTCCATGTCTCGCCAAATTAAATTGGCAGCCTTGGTTCCATTCTCTCAGTTTGGTGTGGGAGCATTTTTCTTCTACAACTCCCTTCCCACACGCACTTGGCAGTTGCCGAAAAGTCTACGTCACGCCTCTGAATTGATTTTGGATATGGCGAAATGGGTATTCATTAAAATCGATGGTTCATTCCCACGACAAAGTTAAATATTTATAAGTTTCCAGAATTAAAAAATGTTGCCAAAAAATCACGGTTTATTCTCAAAACATAAAAATATTAATAATTTTGAATGAAAATGGAAAATGAAATGTTCAAATCAAAGAATGAGTTTTTTTTTCAGTTAATATTGGAAAATAAGGGAGTAAAAAATATCTTGAAGAGTTTGAATTTTCTGTATCAATTTTATTTTCTTAATTTTTTAAAATGTTTTTTTTCCATAAATTTCGAGAAAGAATTAATTAAATATTCAGTCTCGTCTTTCCCGCCTTAATTTGCCTCGACAAGAAAAGACGAAAAAAAATCCTGTGGCATCTTCCTTCAAGTCTCCCCCACACTAATTGGGCGTAGTAAAGGGTTGAGGGTAGTACGCGCACACAAAGAAAAGCAAAAATCCCCTCTTCTTCTCATACACGTAACAAATACACTTTCAAAATTCACAGAGGGGGAAATCGTATCGTAGCATTGAGTGTGGATCACTTTCTGCATCGTGTGACATGTGCCTTTGGCTTGCTCTTAGTCATAGCCTCGGCTGGTCGAAGCGTACAACACAGAGACTGCCCCTTCCCCGCTCCTCTTTCTCTTTTTATCGAACACACCGAAGACTACAAGGCGTGTACATGTGGTAGGCCTATAGCTGTCAAGGGGGGCTCTCTCGTTGCTTTTCGAGGGGTTGTACCCCTTACTATGACGCTAGTCTTCCGTACGACGCGGTTTAGTTTGCTTCGGCAACTGAAAAATATTGAAAAAACAATGAGTCAAATATTTTTGTAACTATACGGTTTTACCCCCAATACTTTATCCAACATTTACCATTTATTTTATAAAGTTTTTGTGATTTTCTTAATGTAAGAATGAACTGTGACGTGAATGTTTCCTTTTCAATTTTCATGGGTGTGTGTTGAGCCACTGGAGTTATAAAAAATGCGTCAAACTGGTATATACTTTTCCGACTGTCCAAGATGGCAGATGACGAATGTGTATCGTCCGCACATCAAATTTGCCACTATCAGGTATTTTCTTAACTAAAAAAAACAAACTCTAATTTATCTTCCACGTTCTTCCTACAATTCTCGTGAGGCTACCGCTGTTATTATTATTGTTCTGAAGGGCTGCGGAAAGCCAACAGCATCCGTACGTGGCCGGAATATTATCATGTTTGCCCAGGGTAGAGACCACTAAGGATCCTTCTTAACGAGGTCTATTAAATATTACCTTGTTCTCTCATTCGTGCATTAATTTTCAACAACGGAAAATACATGGGTTTATCATTTTTCAGAGAATTATGGGTGATTCAATTATATCATTAGCACCTCTTTGTTCATTAACCTTGGGGCTACATTTATTTTACTGATAATTTTGTTTTGTTTTCATGGCCAAAACATGTCATTTTTTCGTACCGATCGTTCGAAGTGGGAGAGAATAAAGTTTTCTCTGTTGAAACCTAATTTCAGCCACAATGTTTCATTCTGAAAAGGTTTCCCCAAAATTTCTACTATCTCTCTCTATATATTATATTCCGATATAATCGAATTCAATATTTCAAAGAATTGTTAAGATTTCATTCTCTGAATTGTTAACTTCGATAAACATTTGAAAACTAATAGAGATACACTTTTCTGGAACTCTTATTTTTTCTGCGGAATAATTTTTATGAAAGTTCGTCTATGTATCTTAGTTTTCGAGCTGATTCGAAAAAAATATCTCGGAACTCTTACACTGGAAATACTCCTTCTGAATAGGAAAAAAGCAATGCTCAATTGCAGTTGAGAACTGTAGAAAAAAAAAGGAATTTTCGTAATGAGCTCTTCGTATCTCTCGCTAGCTTTCTAGAAAAAGGATTACTTTGTTTTTTTTAGTTGCCGGAATAATTCGAGAAAAACGGTATGAAAATGGGGATTTTCATCAACATTTCATGCTTTCCATCATAAACCTTAACGAGCACTTCTGAAGATAATAAATTTTTCATAACAATCTTTTCGCAGTTCTCAGTTTCCCCTTCCAAAAAGGTTAAATCATGAGATACTTTTTCAATGATTATTTCCCCAAGATAGCTGTCTTGTTTAACAACTCATCAGATTAATTTATGCAACTAAATAGATACACAAAAAAAATCTCATCGTAACGTTGACTAATGATCTCTCCGTGCAACATCCCTTTCCAAAAAATCTATTCAATTCCCCTCCCGTTTGATTATTCGAAAGACGTTGTGGATTTTGTGTATTCATCCAACGCAGTCCTATCAAAACTTATGCGGTCAGACACCAAGGGAAAACGGCCTCATCCTATACTCTTCCCTGGCTTCTCTTATTGGATTTCCCATGAATTTAAGCTCCCATATCGTGCACCAGCGTAAGTACACCTTACCAACTTGCCTCCCCTCTATAACTTCGAAAGCAACAAAGCAACCCCGGAGCAACAATTATATTGCTCCGGACGTTCGTATATTTTATATCTAACATCATAGAGCTCCAGTTAACGCAAGATAAAGAATCTTCGTTTATATTCTTTCCATTTCCGTGTCTCTTCGTTCGTTGTTTTTTTCTTTTCCTCTGCAACTTTGTCATTCCACCTTTATCAAAATTCCCCCGGTAGATGACAAAAGCCTCTACAACCCCGCGAGGCATAAAAAGAGTGAGAGAAAGAAAGCATTTTCTGTGTCCCGAAGGCGTCTCTCTTACTATGGGAGACACACTGACAAACTTTTCGCATATTAAAACTCCGCTACTCTGATATTAAAACATTCTTCAGCGGTCATTTATTATTATTATTATCATTTCCTACTTATTTTTCGTCATTTATTCCTCTCCTGTTATTTGAGGCATTCCTCGAGGGCTTCGTCATAAGATTTCTTATCAAGTATTATAAAAGTATGAATTTTGTTACATCAAGATAAAATTAAAGAAAACATTTTCTTCTGAGAAAAAAGACGAAAACTTCATCAAGATTTGAGTAACTTCTTCATTATATTTCTCGCTCTCCACGGCTTTACGATGGGTTTATAATTGAAAAGGAATGGTAGTATTTATGACTTCTGAACATGTTTCGCCTCGAAATTTTCTTGAAACCATTTTTTTCGTAGAGGCATCCAGCATTCCTCAGGAATTACTGGAGGAATCGAGAAAGAGACAAGCGATGCCCTTTTATATTTTTATGTGAGATTTAGGAGAATTGGTTATGAAATTGAGCCAGGTAGAAGCAGTTTTTTTAAGTTTTAAAATGGTGAACTGCCTTTGGGATGAAATGAGTAACAATCAGCCTGGAGGAAACATTGAGGTCAATGGAAGACTGTAATTTTATGACTTTCCATAGAAAAAAACGGAATAAGTTGAAAAATTTCATAAAAATTATATTGCAAATATCAAAAAAAGAACGAGTAGGCTTTAGAGCTAATAGTGAGGAATATCTTTCTTGTTTACGGGGTTCCGTAAAGATATATTTTAATATATTTAATATATTCTCATTAACGATCTAATAGTTTCTGAAATATCCGAAAAATAATTTAATTGTGAAGCAGTTATATGAAATAATTCAAAGAATTTATCATCGAGTTCTCCGTGAATATTTTTGAAATAAAAGCGTTCAGCGGGAAAACTCTGGGGACCTTCCCAGTCGAGCATCTCATGCATATAAATTCATATGATGTTAAGTTATAAGTTGATTCGAATGGAAAAGATTGAGAATTTTTGAGGCAATTGATTCGAAAAAATTTAGATAACCGATTATATCTAAAAAAAACACGAGCAGTTTTGAATCAAGTATTCATCATAGAAAATATACAATCAAAATCTTTTTAAATACAACGTTTACTGTTTCAAGCGAGATATATTGAGCATATAGACGTAGTCATCTCTATACACCATACACATGCACATATCTTTCCTGAATTTTCCATTCGGAAGCAGAACACCTACAAATAATTATTCACGATGGAAAACGTTTTTCCTGATATTGAGAGCGATTTCGATAATTATTCACTACAAATTTATCAGACACTCAAGAATTCTGATATTAAATCGTGAGTTTTTCTTTTTCTCTTTTTTAAAACCTTCTCAGATTAAATTCTTTTTCCTAGCTTGAACGCCTCAAATTTCACGTTGGAACATGGCATACTATGTGGTTAATATTTTTTAGCATCAATTAGTATCGATCATATAATACCGTCGATTTACTCCAAATTCCATCACACTGCTCGAAATCATATAAGCTTTCATTCAAAATTTATTCGATATTTTAATCTTGGATTTTTATTCATGACCATACTTGTGCAATGTATATACTCCAAATTGTAGAGTAATCAAAGGAATCCCATCGAATGTCAATTCTTTGAATTCATCTTCATTATTCTCATTATAAAAAAATGTACTCATATTAATATTTTATAAAATTAACATTCTTAAGTTTCAACTCATTTGAACGAACGGTTATCAAGGGTTATCTTAAAAAATTAATCTTTATCTCTCTTTTTTATTCATTTTCTTTTGTAACTACTTTTTCTCATTCGTCTCTTGACACAGGATTCAGAGGCTTTCATCCGTAAGAAAAGATAGGACTCCCTCTTTTTACACAATGACAAAGAGAGACGTCTGAGAGTGCATTGGCTACAATGTAAGAGAGGAATAAGAATAAAAAAGATATCAATAAAAATTGTCTGCTGGATTGGAAAGCTCGTGAGCTTGAAAAATAAAGAAACGAAGCGGTGGAAGATTGAAAGAGAGGAATAAAGGAATATTTTGTGCATGATGAAAATTCGAGGAATTTATGGTTTTTACTAATTATTCGAAAAATAAAAAAAAAATAATGAAAATCTTGGTACCAGAAAGAATTAGAAATGTGAGAAAATCACTCACACTTTTCAATGACAATGAAAGCTTATTCAACATTGATCTTGTATTCAGAGAAGTCCCTGCAATACCGCAAAGCAATTATGAATTAATTTTCCGTGCTTAGAAATTTCAATTACGACTTCCCTGCATATCAATACTACAATTTCCACTCTATTATTGTATCGTTTTATTCTATATCTCTATAAAATACACATGCACGCTCTGGCCATCGTTTACGTTTCAATGAACCTCTATGTGTGAAGGAAGACATGGGAAAAAGGGAGAGAACAGGAGGAAAACGATGAAAAAGAAAGTTTGATGTATGGGCAAGACTCGAGTGGAAAAGTCGATCGAGGCAAATCCACATTTAATAGAGAATTCTAACATCCAATGTTTGAGAACCATATCATCCCTCTGGGTGCTCTACTCTCTTACTACTCTACGGCGTCAGCATATTTCATTATCGCCTTTGACTTATAGTATCTGGTATTCAATATGGTAGCAGCGGGATTTTGCTCAGGAATAATGCAATAAAATGAATGGGGAAAGGATTTATTTTCGTTCTAGTGAAGCAAAAAAAACATTTCTTCGAACAAGTTCAATCAAACTTTTGTGTTTCAAATTGTTGTGGAGTCAAGTGTGCGGAAATTTCTGGTGAAAAAGACGATTATCTGCTGTAATATTTTCCAACCAGCATTATTCTGAATTGTCAATATTTCCGTCACATTGCAGCGGATAAAATGAAGAGAGAGAGAATCTGATAGCCAATCATCTCAGTTCTGATTCAAATGCTGAACGAATTTGCAGAAAACGAAAATTGAAAGAAAATCTTGAAGAATTGAGCAAATTATATTAATAGAATTTTTGTACAGGTCTTTTCTGCCAATTTTTTTTGGTTGAATTCAAACGTTCGGTCATCTATGAACTCACGAGAGGAAATGTCTGAATTTGTTATTGAAAGTTCATTTCATCCCTGCGGTCCAACTTTGCGCAATTTTCATTCTAAGAAAAGACGCCAATTCTTAAATAGAAATGTCTCAATTGATTATTTTCCTCACGAAAAGGTGACGAAAGATCGTGATTGAATCTGAGGAGAGTGTGAGAATCGACTAGGGACCGAAAAAAGCGGTAAGGAAAAGAAACGTTTCAACGTTTTCCTACGTTTCCCTCATTTTCCGACGATCCATTTATATATATATCCTCATTCTCGGTCGTATGTATGAGTTCAGCACAGTCACTGGCCTTTAATACGTTTATTATACCTATCCACAGGAGAAGGGCAACATATGAAGGGAAGCCTGCTGCGTGCGACCGTTAGAATACGATAGTCATAAAAATGCGAGAAAACCTTCGATTCCAAGAAATACTGAAACTCTTGTGCTGTTGTAGGATCCGTCAAGAAAGGAAATTTTTAAGACGAAAATTGTCGGGAAAGTCCTAACCATAAGTACATTGAAGAGGTTTCTGATGGAAATGCCTCCATCCTTCTTGATTTCTCAACTGAAAATTGGAGACAAACCTGATTGACTGACCTGACTGGAATTGGGTGACAGTGGGTAAAAAGCACGCAATATGTATTCCAATAATACTTCGGAGGTAATTTGTTTCATGAATTCCAAGAAAAATTGTTTGTAACAATCATATAAATTTGTTGATCACAATGAATTTACGAAATCCAATGAATTTTTCAATCTCTCAGAAGAAAAATTGTTTAACTCCATTGAAACCACTCATTCCATTATTGCTGCTAATTCTTCCCTCAGTGTAGAAACTCAATCGGATTGAAGTGAGAACATTCTTGTCAGAAATGCTTGAACTGGGTCTAATCTAATACTGATCCACTTGAATGAATTCCAATAAAGCTACCCGGTAATCAGCAGAACTATATAGGAGTAACCACATATTGAAAATAGTCATTTTCACGTGAATGATTTCTCATATGTGGCCCTGATGAATACAAGAGGAAGGCAAGGTGATAGAGAATTTTCTCACAAAAGTTTCCAAATCACTCAGGCCGATAATCGATAATCATCAACGTTGAATACGAAAAGGCTAATGTGAGCAAATGAACATGCTCATTTCCATATAAATGATTTCTCACATCATCGTTCTCCATTTTTTTTGAAGACCACCAACTACTGTCCGACTTCTTTTGTCGTTCTTGTCCACTTATCGTTCTGAATCTTCAGTCGGTGTCGTGAGCTGTCCTCAAAGAAAGGTTGGACGACGACAATACTTGATATCTTGAAGACTTTTGTTTTATCCCTTGAAAATTGTTGAAGTCTTAGACGGTCGAAAATGTTCACTGAAAACGCCGAAAAAGATCGGAGCAAAAGGTCTAGAACAAGAAAAATTGTCACGGACGAAGATAACATGAAGTCTCGCGCTGACTTCTTTTCCGATTCGGAGATTTTCACGCTAGTTCTAGCGTCACGTGTAGCTGATTGCATTTACGACATTTATCTTTCTTCCTCCCCGTTGAGATATTGGGGTCTCTGTAATAGTTTTGTTCCTTACAGAAAAAGAAAAATGGAGGACCACGGCTGTGTAGCACATTTTTGACACGTAAGAACTCATAAAAAGAATGAAATAAAGTTTTTTGCACTTCGGTCCGCAAGTGCAACTTCCTGGCGGCTGCGCTAAACGAAGTTGTCACTTTCCGGCTATGTCGAGCAGAAAAAAATATACACAAGCCTCGGTTCCGCCTCGGCCAACAATTACGTGTGATTTGAGACTTTTCTTATTTTACTGGCGTAGGTATGTAATATACTATATCCTCTCAATGGTTCACCGAGGATACATAAGAGTGGACAGAGCGTGGGAGCACGAAGAGTTGATGCTGATAGTAAGAGCATTGTAGAGGTGCTTGATACTATATATATTTTGCTCTAATTTCTCTAAAGAAATTCTAGCACCAAACGATGTAAAAAAGGGGTTCCGAGAGATACGCGTTCAAAGTTTTTGCCGAGTGAGTGGTTGGGTCAGCGCGTCGAATGAGACTTCAGATCGTTCTGAAATTTGGAAGAACATTGTTGAATGTATTCACTCTCGCAGAATCGTAGGAAAAGATCGATTTTCAAAAAATTCCGAAGTAGAATACTGCCTCAAGCCAAATGAGCTGAAATTTGGAAGAGAACATGGTGCTCATGGTAATATTGTAAATATACCCTAGAATTGTGAGTTTGATACATATCACCGCTCCGGAATGTAGCGATGGAATGGGTCGACATACGTCCACACACATACAAACTTTTTTGGAAAATAACATCTCTCGATGTTTTTGATCATTTGGAGTCATACTCCGATGAAATCTCAAATTCGAAAGGAATCACGATTACATAGCTTGCAGTCGGGAGCAAAAAGGCTATAAATTGGTTGTATAACTTAACGTGAAAAGTCAGCTCGCAAACAGCACAAATGAAAAACAATCTAAGTGACTGCGTTGAGTATATCGACGATCGAAATAAATATGAAGACTAACTCCAGTTAACTGGCTGTAAACATGGGCCCAAGTATTTTACGATTTTACCTCAACGATCATTTGTTTTTTTTTATCCTCTCTTCTATTACAATAGAATAACGTTCGAGGGTAGAAGGAAGTTTAATAATGGAAAGTGCTGAGTCTTTGATTTTTCTTCCCTCTGAAATAAGTTTATTTCATGGAATTTTGAAGAGACGAGAATCTGGAAGTGAAGAAACATTATTTTCAATGTCTTTGTATATATACCTTTCGATATCAATTTGGGTTTTCGATTTCAATGATTTTGCTTGCAATATCTCAGTTAGTTCCATAATAGAGGAGGGGTTGATGAGTTTGATAATTACGTATAGGTTATTTAGATTCGTTAAGAAACCTCTTTCCTCAGAAGCGTCTCTTAATCACTTCTTCTTCAATCACTCGTTCTGAAGATATACTGAATGAAAATTACAGATCTTCCTACTTATTCTTCAAATCTCTTCCATCTTTTCTCAATAGCAACAGCTCAACCAGCGTTTAACTGGTGGAAGGGACGAGATAATATTTTAGTTTGAATTTAGCTGGCCGCGGGCTACCCTCTGATTTAGGTATACAGTTACTCTACATTGTCATTGGCCCTACCTCGCAGTTGTAACATTTTCACGAAAACAAGCCCGTGGGTATGTCGCACTATGGGGTGAAGGAGGTAGGGAGTATGGGTGAATTCCGTATGGTACAAACCCTCTGAGCTAAAGCCCCGCAGATAGTCACCAACGATAAGCTAAACGCTTCGCTCCTATATTACACCTATTTCGGGGCGCCGGATATACGTTCACATTTTACCTACATTATAGATACATAATCTTGGTTAGGATTTAATGCTAACCAGCCTCAGGGCTGACTGTCTTTTCTCTTTTAACTCGTGAAGGATAGAGAGAAGCTGGCTCATGGGGGTTTCAAGCGAAGTTCTACAGAAGGAAGGAAGCAAATTCCGTCTATTTGTGAAATCAATTTTGATGAACGATGCTCATATTATTTCTCTCAGTTTATTCAATGAAGATGAAGTGTATGGTATATTTTCTCTCACTCAATCCTCATTAAATGGGCAGAAGAACAAGTTATTCATTTAGATTTTCTCTATTCTGATTCCGGGATGCTTTTCTTCAGATATCGTGAGAGTTACCCAAGAATTTGGGGGATGTAGAATTTTTGTGATATCACAAGAAAAAAAGAAAAGGAAAAGTATATAATTATTATCATAGGAAGTTTGCGATTATTCACGAGGCAATCAATCTAGTGCAGGAACTATCTTAGTTAAATCGACGAATTGGGTAGAATATTACGAAAAATCGAATTTTTATCTTTATTGTCCTTTTATAATGACAATTCGCCACTTTGTTATGCTAAAATTCGGAAGAACCAACAATTCACTCAAGAAAGAAATAAGTTACCCAATAATAATGACAATCTAATAATTTTAATCGTTAATAACTGAACTTTATTCAAACTTCAGGAGACTCGACTATACATGAATCAACAGATAACAATAATGAAAAACATTAAGTGGTTGGCCAGGAGGGCAGTGAGCACGGGTGGATCTGACCCAAGAGTTATGAATGGGGAATCATGCGGATCCGTCCCGCCGATTACTCGGAGGTTTCTTGGTGAGGGTGAATCCTTAGTGAAACATGTTTCCACCTAGATATACTGTTTAATATGTATCATTCCCTCCAGATTTCACGTTAGAGGACAACAATGATCTTAAAGTAGCTTAGTTGCATAGCGGACACTACAGAGACGCCCACTTCCGATCAATCCTCACTACTGTCCGCCACCTAAATGGAGTTGGAGAGCCCTTCACAGCTGTGTGATAGCAGTGGGGATTGATCGGTGAAGTAGAAAACACTGTAGTAGCCGGTACAATAGGAAATATCTTTATTAGAGATGAGTGGAGGGGGTCTCTCAATAGAGGATACTGGAACAGATTATTTTGAATTTCCATACATATTGATTTTCACTGCAATAATTTCACTGATACCTTTGATTCCATCGTTTACAATTATATTTTCCCACACCACTGAAGACCTTTCCGTCGGGAGCATCACCGATATTACCTCATCAGGAGTAGTACTCACAGACCTCCAATTTAGGAATAAAACAGTAGTGTTTATATACACTGAAGTCATGATCTATAACTGCTAAATGTTGACAGTATTTTCGGAGTCATCCAGCGTATTGAGGGATGATTGGTGGTGATATTTTCTAAAAAGAGGTTTGAGGAGAATTCTCCTCATTATTTAGATGTTTGACGAGTCTAAGAAATGAATTGATGGAGAAAATTTCGGGATGATTACCCATATAAATGCAGTACAATATGATGCTGAGTAATAATTTTTTTCAGATACTTCCCACGAAATTAATGTTTTTTTCTCTCTCTATGACGCATAATGCGCTTGCAACTTGACTCCACTATCTATTCTCCTGCGTCATATTCAAACCATTTGAAGATCCCGAATTTGGTCTTAATATTACACCTAGTGCATAACAATATCAACAATGAACCGAACAACCGCCCAAACACCTGCTAATTTCTCCCCTTTCCTTCTTTATCTTCTCTAATCCTCGACCACCAAAGATTAGAAAAATACAAAAAAATCCTGAAATCAGATGTTTGAGACGTATAGCATGTCAGCCATGTTAAACAAGTCTGGAGTAGAAATTGATGATCTGACATTAAATAAGAACTCCAATCAATCATGTCCAATGCAATGGGTACGAAAAAAAGTTAATAATCCTCGAGATCTTCACCTAAGGGGACAACGGAATCTACGTTCTTCTACTCATGATTCTGAGTCCAATTTCCTTCAGCCTGACATTGCGGAAAAGGGGAGAGAAGGTGACGCATCCCTAAATTTGAGATAACATCGGCAACTTGTCCCCAAATTTCCTGCGGAGTGGAAAGCGTGGTGACTTTTCTTTCCCTTTTTATCTATTCGTCTCAAGTAAAACCGCTCTTCCATCTTCGTGAACGAGATGCCGCCGTCAATTCTTTCAGGATAGCAAAATAGATAAACTCCTGAAGCTATGTATATCCCTAGTGATGCTGGGGGACGTGAAGAGGGGACCATCGTGTTACTTGTTAGCTTAGGTTTCGTATTAGCATAGAAGTCTCGGTTCCTTGAGGAAGAAAGAGATGTTGTATACTTTCACGTATTGCATTAACGACGTTTTCGGTTATTTTACGATTCTTCTATGCTTACTTTCGGTACCATGACTGGAGTCATTTGATTAAATTTTCGGTGCTTGAAGGAGAATAATTAATGAGATTACTATGATTTCAACTGATGTGGTCGTTAAAGTTAGAGTCTACTTTTATGACCAATTTTTTCAGTTTATGGGCGAGTTTAATGATCATCAACGTTCTGTCATTCAATCATTCTCAATGATTTCAATTAAATTGTTATGGCTGAGGAAATAATTAGTTTCTTCATTTCCCATAATTTTAATTGAACAAGTGTCCCCTACACTGGAAAAAGTATAATGAATTCCCTTTGACTTTTTTTTCAAAGTAGCTTATTGGCATAGCCAATAGATTTGAATTATGTCATTGTTACATTCTTCAATAAACGAAAGATCTTCTTTCTGTGTGCTTCGATACAAAGTCTATTAACGATATGCTTTGTTATGATTCTTCTCTGTTATGGTTTCAATGTTGTGTAGATTTTTTTTTATTTCAGCGGTTATTAAATTCATCCGTTTTTTTTCACTGGAAAGGCTTTTCAAAATCCACTCAATCTATTCCTTTTGAGCTTGTTTGTACTTCATTATCATCGAAATATTTTTATTTATAAGTTTCACAACTTTGTTATTACACAAATCAATTGAAACATTCAAATTTCCGTTAATGCAATTAACCATTTTCGTCGCCATGAGTTTCTCGAGATATCTGCAGGAACGTCGGGAAATTTTGGGACAGAATTAGTTTTTATTATCCGAGGAGACGGTACGATCCCTGGGCCCTCTGGTCTCAAAGAAATTCGTCACATCTCGAGAAGCAATGAAGGGAACATAACTTCTTTACAATGAACTTGACTTCTAATTTTCATAGCCTCTGAATGGCAGCATCCAAGCTAACGGCTCATCGGTCGTTCCAAAGTCCTCAATTCTTTACAAACTTGATGGATTTTTTGAAAACTATATTACAAACATAATTCATTTATTTTTACTAGTTTGCACTGTTTTAGAATGGAGTACAAATGATTCTCCAACTCTAACGAGAAAGGAGCCACCTTTTTCGTCTTCTCCTTTTTTATAGCTCTGACCACTGGGTTGTCCGGCCACGTATCAACTTATTAAATTATGTCTTCGTAATTCCGCTCACAAAGAATCACATTCAAGTCCGAAGATCGTTCCGCCAGGTGGCGACACCGACACAGCCGATTTCCAATGATAAATCAGCGAGCTGTTTACCATCAGGTGTAATCGGTTCTTTCATTCCTTCAACATCACGAATAGGTAGCGAACGATGAAATTTCTGCTTCGATTGGTAGCGCACCCTACTCCAATTTCCAAGAACTCACTCGCCACTGAGAATCAAATACGAGACTCATTGGTTGATTATCAGAATGAAAAATGAAATTATGAAGAAAGAGAGAAAGGTGAGTCGCTTGTTAGGCATCTAATGAGGGTCACGATCCCTTCAATTTTTTTTGCAAGTTCAGTGAGTCGATTTCATTCTCTCTTTTGAAAAATCACTGAGTAAGTGAGGCGAGCAGCCCACATCCCCGAGTCAATTGAGATTTCAAAACACATTTATAACAGATTCACTACGAAAGTCTCTCATATATTATCTTTATTCATCAATTTTGGGAAGGATAAAAAGATAGAATATGTTGTCAGGCAAGTGAACGGGTTTTTTCATGAAAATTGTGATCATTATGACTTGATTTTCAATAGTAAATTAAATTCTTCTTTGTTACAGGTAAGCATTGAATATTCATTTGGATATTGGGGGTGTGATAGGTGAAGGGTGAGTAATCTAGAATTTGTGGAGAAATGATGGAATGAAATCCGTCGGTTTGAAAAGGAAACAATTTTCGCGAAATGTTTGAGAATTCATGAGAAATAGACCCAATTGATTGTGGATATTTTTTTGGAAAAGCACGAGAGCTGAAACTTTTTTTTCTAATTTGAATAATGTACAAAGAGGGGGCTCCCACTTGTTTTCAATTAACGTGGAAGCAAGAAATGAAAAGATTGGAAATTCTAAATTGCATACAGGTTTTGAACTAAATATAAATATGATGAGAATTAATTCCGTTATTGTTGAATCGATGGAGTTCCCGATAGGATCAACGATCGTAGAATCCTTACTCATGTAAAAATGGTTCTACTTATATTACTCTCGATTTGCCTACTATTTATGATATAAATTCTTCATGCTATCATCAGATCCATTTCTTCAAAAAATTACTTGTATATATTACACCATCATATAAAAATATCTATCCTTCAAGATAGTTCCTATGCTATTTTCTGACCATGATCTACTAATCCTGCAACACAAACTGTGTATTTTCTTGATCTATTAGGGGTGACCGGTGTATGACCTTAGAATAACTCGGAATCGAAGCGGGATGGAGAAATTTTTATTAGGATCTCTTTTATTGAGAAAAGTTAGACCAATAAAAAAACTGATAGCAGAATTTTCTCTCTCTCTCTCTCTCCCTCTTAATACTGTGGGTATCATTCGTAAAAAGTGAATATTATGATTCTACTGTAAATGAATTTGCAGTGAAGCAAACGAAACAAAATACGGTCGAAATTTCACGAAAAATTAATTCGGACTTTTTCATACTATGGATGAGAAATTTTTCTTTTAAAAAATTACGAAATGATCGATCACTTAAATTACTAATTCATTAGGGAAAAAACCAGAAAGGCCTGACGCGAAATGTAAAATCTTTCAGATGTTTTTGAGTTAGATTTTGCTCACTCAGTGGGAAAAAAAATTTAGTCTGGATTTGCGCGGGGTGACGCCGCGGGAAACGTCACTCCTTGACTTTACGATATTTTTATGCATTCATAACGTTATATAGCCTAGGTGGGTTAAAAAAAATGCAATTCTCAGTCTTCCACTGCCCCTTAAACTGTTTGGCATGGAACATAGCGAACGGGGAAAGGAAAGCAAGAGGTGGAGTGATGTGGGTGGGAATGAAGTTGAGGGAGCAAAAACCACTCTAAAGAATACTGTTACGTTTTTCGTTTAGGAGCTTTTCCAGAGCCCTGTTCCTCTTTTTTCTTTCCCTTTCTGACTTATTTTTACCTCTTAAACGCTTACGAGAAGAAGGGGGTTCTAAACCAGCTCCTCCTTTCTCTATTTTTTCTGTCCCTCACTCTCTGGCCATCAGCAAAATGTTCCATCTCATCGTCGCCTATTACTTTGGATAATTCACGTAGAAGATAAAAGAAGAGCCATTCTCTCTAAGGAGATAATGTTTTTTTTTATCGTGTTTCAAAACTGTTTTTTTTTCTTTTGTTTGGAAAGTTAACCGAAAAAAAATATAAGAAAGCAAGCGGGTGACAATATTCACGACGAAAAGATTAGATGATATTTCCTCATTCTAAGTTCTTGAAATCGTCTTTTTTCGTTTGATACATTTGGAATCTAGGGATCATCGGGCAAAATGGGTCACGGAAAAGAAAGAAGAGACGATTGGACAGCACAAAATACGAAATAAAATGAAATTCCTATTTGAGCGGATAGGATCGACCAATTTCGAGGAGTTAAATATGGATAATGAGATATGATGAAACTTGATTAATTGTTCTTCGAAATGAAGTAAAATGGGGGCTTTGCGAAGGAAATGTTTTTTTCTCTATCTCGAAAAATGACGATCCAAAATCAATTGTATCAGAGTATTCTTCAACGCACATTTGCCGTTTTTTCACTGGAAACTCGGTGAAACAAAAAAGATGTCAACTGGTTGAATACAAAAAAAAATCACGAGGAATGGGATTTTAATTAATGAAAACGTGCATTCACGATTCCTTGGCATAAAAAAATAATGAATTACAGTCTCTTTAATCACTGCTGAACTTTCAAGTACTCATTCAAACACATGTTCAATTAATCTCACAAAATTGTAATTAATATACAGACGGAGCTGACCAAGGGTCCAACCGGACTGCAAAATTTTCAACGCTTCCAAACAGTAGTCCATTTCGGTCTCTTGAAATTATCGACTGGGGAGCTATTTAGAGTACACGCAGAGTACACATACCTCTCCTAACTCCCACTGATCACCGAATTTTTTCTCTGTTAAAAAAAAAACATTTCTCCTACACAGATATGCATTTTTTCACTCCCCAGAAACCCCAATGTGAAATAATGTTTTCTCCCTGCCTACAAAACTCAGCGCATACCAGAACTACATACACGCTCTGTTGTTGTACAATTCCCTCACCTTCCAATTTTTATCCATTCTTTTATACATTCTCTCTCTCCCTCATTCGTTCAGAAATTCCATTACAAACAAGAGGGAGATGAGGTCAGTCCTTTTTCTCTTCTCTGCGATTAATTAACGAAGACATTTTCGTGGTTCTTTTATTCCCTTATTAAAGGGTTATTTTTGGACGTTATTAGCATGCAAATGTTGCAGTAATTTCGTTTTAATTTATGAATTTCTTTGCGTAAATTTGATTACTCTTCTTTCATTTGTCGTTCTCTTCTTTGAGGATCTGAAAATCAAAAGGGAATAACGAAATTTGTTAGGAGAATTGGAGAATGTGTGGTTGTTAAGACATTTCTCGGGATATATCAGTGATAGGGCTCATTTTGTAGTTTTTCCGTAGACATTCTGGCTATCACTATAATTTTGAGATACTCCAGAAAAATGGAGTACCAAGAGACATGATTCACTCCACAGTTTCCACATTCGGTAACACACACTAATGCCCTATTAGGAGTTGGATCGGGTATCCCATCAAGGCTGGATGAAATAGCCTGATCGCAGAAATCAGATCTAATTTATACACCTAAAGATTTTCATTACAAGATTCCATTGAGCAATAAAAAAATCATAAACATGTGAGTCTATAAGAAACGCCCTGAACATTGATTGATGGATTGATTGATCAACTAAATAATGGAGAAACTACTTTTTCTGTTCTTTCACATTATTCATATGTTCACCTAATTGTTGAAATTCATTTCATGCTGAACGGGAAACTGAGAACTTGAATGAAAAATGGAACAAAAACATGGTACTTTCGTTTTTATTCCCGAGAACGAAGGAAAAGCGAAATTCGGAATAACATTATTCTGAATTTCGTCCTTCTGAACAACCTCATTATTTCGTTCCGTTCTTCGATCGAAGAATGAAAAGGAAAAAAGGACGGTTTATGGGGTCTGGATACAAAAAAAATAGATTAAATAATTCTGGAATAACCAATTACACGGAACGGATTTTTTCCTACTTTTATGGCTATATGATCATAGTCCAGCTCAAAACCAACTATTAAATTTCAGTTATCGCGCCCAGAATTATAATGTCAAGGATACCATTAGTTCTATTAGTGATTATCCTATCCAGGAAAAAGCGAGAAACTAATTTCCATGAACCTACGTTTATATTATCCAAAATGTCGCGGAACCCACTGAGATAATTTTTTTTCATTACATCAAACTCGCCTTCACATGAAGGCCCCTCCGAAAAGTCAGACTATTTAAGCTACACTTTGAGGCCTCTGCGAAAACTCCAAATATTTCTCCAGAATCCTATTCTGTCTTCAATTTTGCATTCCAATCTCGATAATTCATTCTTCGTGAAAAAAAATTCTGCAGCCGTCTCTCAGAACATAAGACCACGTTGTAAAAGAAACCTGTATGCCTCATAAAAATTCCCGTTAATTCTCGTTAATATAAGGCGCATACTCTTCCTCAAATAAAAAAAACGGTCAACCGACGACAACAAGAAGACAGTGACAGTTCATGACGAAGAGCAGACTTTTCCACCTACGATAAATCCATCGCACTCGAGAGCAAGGTCTAAATCAAGATTCTACAGACAGAAATACAGAGCAGGAGACTACTCTTTCTGCTCTTCTCCCTCTTTTTTCGCCCTTTGGAACAAAAAAAAATCGCACCCTTCACCTTTGTGCGAACATCAGTGCTGACGGATATGATTTACTATTTCTGACAGGATTAATAATTTTCACCGGCACCATCTCCCTCCTGCAATGGGTAGCAGATGTGTCTGTATAAATTTTCAAGCCTTGGTATTTCCCTCGTTGCAACACAGCTCTGTTCAGTTCAGTCCTGTTTGCTAACTCAGATATATATATATATAGATACATTTATACATAGCCAATGAATTTTAGACTCCCTCAGTCCCATGACGGCCCTAGCTATCATTCTGAACTTGAATGGTTGCGTTAGTATAGGTGGCGTCTCACGGGGGAACGTAGCACAATGAAGAGCTCTGATAATCAAGAAATTAGCATCACGCCCCCACCTGGACCCTCTTTCCTATCCTAAACGTAACTCGTTATATCTGATGGGCAAAAATTCGATGAACGATCAGTCAACTTGATACAAACACTCTGCCGAGGTTTACACGTAATCCTCGTGTTTTCTAAAGATTAAGTTGACGGGATTAGTTGTAATGACTTTCTTTTTTTTGGCGCAATGTGTTGATTGAGGGTTTTTTTTTTTTTCATGTTAACAATTGTGGTGAACGGTGTGCTATACAAGGAAGAAGATGAGACGATAAAGATCGACGTGTCATCAATTTTTAAAAATTATATTTTCTTCCGTTGCTGAATATCCCTTAAATCGTCAAATTCACAAAAACTTACCAAGAAACTTTTTGCCAATTCACAAAATTCTCTTTTAAAAAGCTGCCTTTGGAAATTTTCTTGACCCACTATTTACCTGAATAATTTACTGAGAATCGACTCCTTTAAAAAGTCCTTGATTCAAATTAATTCCATAGAAAAATCCCCAAAAACTTTATAAAATACTTATGAAATGTTTTACGCATCCATAAACCAGCTGTTCAAATGACATAGGACATTAAACAAATTGCAGAAATCCACATTAGCTCTCGTTACTCTACCAATCCTATATACCATTACCATAGGATTACGAGCCTGCTAAGTCCACCCACTCCCTCCCCTTGGAAATTTCCCATACACAAGATCTTCCAGTTCCAACATCGTCAGTTAATTGATAGTAATGCGTCTGGCTTAACAATAATCCTCCAATTCTCCATCATCCTTCCACTAACAATTCCTCCAATAGTTTTCTCATTGAAACTGCGATATTTTCAGATTAAAAATGGTAAATCTTTGGGTTATGAATTTTATTGATTGGAGCGGGAAATTACAAGAGGAAAACGGTTTCTTATAATTCCTATCGGCTTGCTGGTTTACGCGACATTCAAGAGAGAAGAAATAAGCGGAATTTTTTTCTCTTATTAAAAAACATTCAACGAGATCACAGCGATGTTCAGCTCATACTCTCTGATGATTTCTATAAAATCTTTTGCTTCTGATTATTCTTTATCAGCATGACTATTTCTGATTTCAGAACGATTTCCCAATATCCCTATCACGCAAGCTAACTCGAAGCTGTTCCACAGCCAAACGTATTTCTTCGATGAATCTATGTTGATGGCATGAAAATATTCTATCTTCAAATATAGGAATGCACGGAAAATTAAAAAGGAGAGATCCACGTTGTACCCCAATGCGCATCAACACTTACTTCGTCAGCACTCTTACTGTCAAAAATTCTATAATATTCTTCCAAAAAATATTCGGACACTGTCATGACCAGGCCCCGGATTTTCGTACAACTAAAAGTATCGGCAGCCGTAGTTGATACCTTGCTTAGGAGTGTAAACAAATTCCGAAAAATGTCCATTTTAATACAAATTCGAAAGAAATTTGTATTAAAATTGGCGTTTTTCAAAATTTATTCAACATTAAATTTTTTTGAATTCTAATAAGCATTTCCCAAAAATCTCCTGTAAGTATTATTTGGATCTCCTCCGAATATTTTTTTAATCTTAAGAAAGATGAAAAAACAACATGGAGAAGATGAAAGAATACTCGTAGGAGATTCAAAAAATACTTACAGGAGATCCAAAAAATACTTACAGGAGATTTTTGAGAAACGCTCATTAGAATTAAGAAAAAAACATTCATGTTGAATAAATTTTGAAAAACGCCAATTTTAAGACAAATTTCTTTCGAATTTATATTGAAATTGACATTTTTCGCAATTAGTTCACACTCGTAACCAAGGTATCAGCTACGGCTGCCGATACTTTTCGTTGTACGAAGTTCCGGGCCCTGGTCACGACCCATGTCTGGTTCGGTCATCACCTTCTGAGAGCTCCTACCTGGGTATTGAATATAATATTTTTTCATTTCCTATCTATTGCTATTGATTGCTATCGAATATCCTTGTATCAGATTATTTATACTGTAATGAACCTATTATAGCCAAAATAATACCATAAAAATACTGTGAAACTACCGTGACAATATTGCAAACATGGCGTGAAAATACCGTGAAAGGGCCAAATGAATACCGTAGACTGTAGCAGCAGACTGTAGGACTGCTGCACTTATACGTATAATAAACACAGAGATACGATAAATCTGCGGTTGAAACACGGTACCTACACGTTATGAAAGCAGTGGGGACACAGTATAGACACGGTGAAAATGCAGAATAAGCCTGGTATAATGACAGTATAAAAACTTCACAAACGTACTGTAAAAATACTGAGGAAATACACAATTTATGTGGTGAAAAGTCGGTATGGAGTCAGTATTGTTACGATCTGAAAAGGACCGTGAGCGATAGAACACTAACACCACCAAGAATTTGGTGAGGATCGTTTCCTGAATTCGTAAGAACTTACAGGGCTTTATTCATTGAGTTTCACCCCTTAACTGCTGAAAAGTCTCACGGATTCAGGATTCTGATCTTCATTCTTTCCAGACTGAAAAAACTAAAATAATACAGCAAATCAATTGGACTGGCCAAATTCTTGGTGACGTTGGTTTTCTTTGCTCGCCTCGTTGAAATATATTTCTATGATAGCTTTTCACAATTAGCGATGGTCATCATGCAATTGATTTAGATTTAATTAATTCATTGAATATTCTTTGTACATTTGAATTAACATTGAAATTTCTGGATCTTCTCCACTTGTGTTCACACATTAATTGGGAGGATGTTCAACCAGCTCAGTAGTTTGAAGAGGTGAAAAAAAATTCTGGCAGCAATTATCATTAACGTTCTATTGATGGATGTGAATGGATGAATTCAATAAAGTCAATGAACTCCAATGATTCTCGATCAATTAAGGATTAGTAACCCTTGTAACTTCTTTCTCGTTGGAGCTTTCATTTTAGCTCTTTTTTCACACTGAGAGAAAAAACATAGTAAAATTGATTAAATGATTTATTTCAATAGTGCTTGATAAATATTTTTTTAAAGCGACTAAAAATTTGTTCAATCTGATGCATTTATTAAAATCAATAATTGTTTTGATTGTTGGAAACAGATATTCGTTTGAAACTAATAGAACAAATAGTCAACTAGGTAAATTGGGTAAAAATGAAAAAGGGAATTAATTGTTGGGAGAAATTATTCGTTCAAAACATGAAATATTTGTTTCAGCGCCAATTTCGTCATTTTTACTGAATTTTTTCTCTCAGTGCATACATAGAAATTTCTTAGTTTGCCTCAGTGTATGATTCGAGATCTCCCGCTAGTAATCTCGCCGAGTCATGGTGAGATGCTAACTTATGGTAAAGCAGGACACTTATCCAGTGAGGCAAATTCCTCCAATACCCAGGTAATGTGCTGCTCGTTTTCTCAGTCACTGTTATGAATAATGCTATCAGTCATCACTGGACATGCAGAATAATGTATATTACATAGAAGATGCGAGTGATACATTTTTTCGATAGATGGAACATGGAAAAATATTATATACGATAACAGTTTGAGTAATCCATACAACCGATAGTAGATATCACATCGATGTTATAACGGATGATATCTATCGCTCACTACTAGACTGCTATCCAAACTGAATTGTGCATAATTGAAGTCACTACAAGTAGAAGTATGCTGATTTTTTTGATAAAATAGCTACTGAAACCGCAGTTTAAAAATCATAATTTTCAGTCAATGGTAATACAGTTCTCTCGGTTACTGCATTCCTTTTAGTGACTGCAAGTCAACGATGTGAGTATTAGAGAATTGTGTTTCTATAGCATTCGCTATATTGGGTCATGCATCGCCAAAGGACTATCTCCACTTCGAGCACTGGTGGGGGGAAATGAATCACACATACTCTGAATAAGATATCACGAGTTCTCATGTTTTTTTTTCCATTATAAATAAGAGACAATTTGGGATCAACTTTCCATTTTTATAGTATTTTTTTTGGTTATTGCACGATTGAGGCGTAAAATTCCTTGGGTAGAATTGAGAGGACTTTCACAGAAATTTTGTACTGGTAACGGACATTCATCTTTGATGAGAAATTCTCAGGTTTTTTTTTGTTAATAAATGACTTTCTGTTCCACGACAAGAAGTCATAGAGAGTATAAGTCCTATGGAAAATGTTGGAACAAATTTTTCGTGAGATGTATAATTCGACCATTGCAGCGAAAAAGTGTCTGCACCTCTTCTATGAAGATGGCGGCCGATGCACTAGTGTGGACATCTCGAAAAATTACCTTTGAGCTCACCCCGACCCTCCCTTGACAGTAGAGAAAAGAATCTGCCTATTAGTTTCACTCACTAAGGCCAAAAAATGTGTCATTTCGATGGACAGGAGAAGAATTGATGCCAAACTCTACAAGCGAAATTCAGTTTCAGTGTCAATGTAATCATTCATCGTCGCAGAAAATTTGCTCCTTTACATCCCTTTTTTTTTCTTTCATACGTTTCAAATTCTTCTACATAACTGCTCATCCTTTCTTCATCGAAATTTCTATCATTCTTCTAAATGATAAATCATATTCATTGGCACCAAACACTGGACAAAGACTGTCGGTGAAAATTCAGTCCTGGTGAATGAAAATTCACTTCTTTCGAATGAGAATGAAGGGGTATATAACAGTCATAATTCTGAATCACTAAATGAAAGTTCTGTTTCATTGGAAGAGCATTTAGTTTCACAGAATAATAATTCAATTCCAGTGTACAAATGGTTAATTCCACTGGCACTGAAAATTCAGCGTCACAAAATGAAATTCAATGATGAAACGATAAAATTTGGGAATATTATGACTTGTATTACCTTTGGCATTATAATTATTATTGACTTGTGATGAATGTCATGAACTTTTCAGGCTAACTATAAATTCAAGTCATAATAAATGAAAAATATACTTATTTCCTGACCAGGCTTCAACAATAACAACTCTGGTCTGATACAAGAGAATTTCGTGCAATGATCAACATTTTGTTGTTTGGAATGATTAGAAATTTAATTTCATAATTGTGGTTGGTTCATCGGTATCAGTAATCATGTTTTTCAAATCATTCACTTCAAAATAGGGTTTATAATATCCTGGGCCGTCTTCCACAGGGAGAATCTCCACAATGTCATATTGGATTTGATCCAATTCCTGTTCCTGATGATGCTCTCAGCCTTATTATTAATTGCGAGAGTTCCTTTTGAATTTTTTTTCACGAATATTGTTTGTTCTTGAACTTCGTGAAGACTTCCTCACCATCAGTACTCTACAACAGTTACTGATATAATGGGGTTCGCTGAATGTTCCCCCTGGCTAGATGGGTTTCTGCCTGGGAACAAAGCGACAGAGTAAGAAATATTTTTTTTCACAAGAGGAAGAGAGACTGCGTTCCTAAGCTCGCTAGGTGAGATTAGAAACCTAATAATGTTTCATATAGTATCCATAGAATTAAAGTCATGAGAATAGTTCTGAACAAACAGCCGAAACATGATATCAGGGTTACTTTTCGTCGGCGCAACTTTTTGACCCCGCACTTTGGAGTTTTAGTCTAGCTCATTTGCTCTCTCTACTGTCTACCAGGGAGCGAGAGCGGATGCGTGACTTCCGTACATTCAAATTCGTGGCGCGCTGCTCTTCTTTTTTCTCCATTCTCATTAGCTATAGTCCGATGATGCGGCGCGATGCACGTCTACTGAAGTTGTACGGAGAGAAGCTGGTTGGCTGTGGTAGGGAGGGGAAGAAGTTGAGAGACCAGTTGCGAATAGCGGGGTCATAACCTAGTTTCTATAACGATAACAGATTGAATATGGTGATCCTCCCGAATCATCCAAAAGTTCAGTATTCTTGTGATTGACGATCGATTCCGAAAACACCCCAATGGAATCGATTGAAGGACGAGTGCAATGAACATTACTGCTCAATCCGGTAAAAAGTAAGCCGAGAGCGAGAGAATAAGAGTTGTGGTTCTGTAATTCATCTGCTTAACACCATAAATTTTGTGGAATACAGATATAAATTTGATGAACGCAGACGCACTTATGGAAAAATTGCCGACTAATTCAGTATAATGTACTCATTCATTTGATAGATATCATGAAGGGCTTATTTTATTTTTTGATTTCTATAGGACGCCTTTCTCAGTCACAAGCTACTATGCCCCATGATTACCGGACTGGACCAGTCGTTCTTTGGGGTTTTTTTTCGTGTAGATCAATCCGACAATTGGAATAATTCTGATTTTCCAATGAAGACTCGGAATCGGAAAATTCCACGATAGTATAGCTTACACGCAGAAGAAAAAAAATTGTAACAAAGGTGACTATTGCAGCAAATGATCAATGCTTCGAAAATACTCGCTCTTTGAGCATCCTCACGAGAGAGAGAGTTCTACTGTGAATGATCGTTAGATTAAATCATCTAATTCGAAAATTGTTAATAATTTTTACATCACCGGACGTGATCTAATGAAAAAGAGTATGTTGCCAATTGTAAAATATAAGTCAGGTGGTTATTTCCCTTACTTCATCCTACGAGCGTATGAGTTCATTGCCCATGTAGGATTTCCCGATGTATGGACCGCGGCCAATGATCGGGCTAATATATGAATTCTTATATTCGACTAAGTTATATCATGCCATTGTTCGGCTGAACATCGCTTTTCTAAAGTCGGCAGAATGAACTCAGGCCGATAATAAGACATTGATCGATTGAAATATAATCGTAATATGTAATTAAGCGCGTACTTCGGCTTGAAGTTGTACATCCGAAGCTCGGGTATGCTAGATCTATTCGATCTTCGGTCAGATTTCATTCCTCTAATATTTGAGAGTCGAATGATGCCCGAACGTTGGCTGAAGATCGTGAATCCGAATTCGGCTCTCCCGAGATTCATTTGATATTCAGAATATAATCGAAAAACCGAAATTCCATTCTATATTGCGGAACCGAATTCACGTGCAGTGATTTAGGCTTAATAATTAGCCGTAAATCCACTAAAATAATGAGAAGATATACAGAATATTAATTCTTTTAATTAATTAATTCTTTGAACAGACAGAATTCTAATCTGTTATCGAGCGCAATTTCCAAAAATATATTGAGCCGAACTGCAGAACCGTAGGTTGGGATCCCAATGTCGAGCGGAAGTACAATACGACGTACGATCTAGTTAGATCTCGATCTCGCGCCGCTGTGACATCCCAGCATACGCTTGGAGGTCCGGCTTATATAGTTCCCCTGTACCGAAACTCGGCAGTGCGAGATTGCCCCGAATCGTGGGCCGAATTCTCTTTCCTACATGGGATGGGTGCCCCTCATCAAAATTAACTATTTCCTCACGCTTGCACGGATACATTTTTATATCCATAACAAATTTCCAAATTTTCTTCCCCTAAATATCTCCATTCCTCTGAATATTCCATAGTCAAATTTCGTACAAAATTCTCTACCTCATTTTATCCTGAAGGCCACAATTCACGTGGTTATATACGCCATGCGGCGACACTTCTGGGCATCGCGCTTCTGCTACCAAGCCTACACATGAGTCCCCAGTGCGTGCCCGGTTTCGCATTAATTCAAACTGCGATTGCGGGGAAAAAGACCGAGGTGGAAAGAGAAATGAAGCAGAGCGAGAGAGAACATGCTATGCATGTGTATATGTGTATGAAAAAGAAGAA
This sequence comes from Aleiodes testaceus, assembly GCA_963565655.1. NCBI lineage: Eukaryota > Metazoa > Arthropoda > Insecta > Hymenoptera > Braconidae > Aleiodes > Aleiodes testaceus. Next base: position 1,969,882 of record OY751415.1, read on the forward strand.
ATGAATGCTATACGAACGAGCGCCCTACGGCCACCACTTTGCATTCTTTATTTATTTATTCGTCGTCTCTCTCTTTCTCTCTCTCTCTCTCTCTCTCTCTCTCTCTCTCTCTCTCTCTCTCTCTCTCTCTCTCTCTCACACACACACACACACACACACACACACACACACACATATAGATATACACTCTTTGTCTCTTGCTCATGTACTCTTTTTCTCTTTTCAATCCGGCAACAAACTTCATATGTGTGTGGACGATGCACTTAAAAAGCCCAGGCAAATTGGAGGGACACTGTATTGCCCCGTTTCAGCTCTCTTTACATACAGTTCTCTTACTCTCACTGCATTTTGATGCTAAGTCATCTGACTTGCAGTTGTTCTTCCTTTCTCATCTTCCATTTTTTTTTCTCGTCCATTTTGTTGTTTTCTTCGGGTCTCTTTTTAACGTTAACCGAACCGAGACACGAAACAAATTGGAAATGGCTCTCGGGACACGATGATCAGACCAGAAGGAATACTGATCCCTTTTTTCTTATTTTCATCTACCTTACCTTCTTCATCATCTTCTTTTTGCCTTTTTATTATCTCTATATACTTATATATACTTCTTACGGGTTTGGTGATCGTTTTCTCATCCTCTTATTTTCCTTTCATTTAACGTTCGACATCCGTACTTCTACTTATTCTCTTTGGACCACCGTGCCAGACACCAAACGTAATTCGGCACGGCATCACGTAGAACACAGAACTCTTCTTAGAGTTTGAAAAAAAAATGAGAAAATATATAAATTGAGAGGGAGATGGAGGAGGTGACTAGCGAACCATAAAACCCACGAAGCCCGCGGGAAACAACGCTGGTTGAGAGGTAAATAAAATTAAAAAGTGGAGGCTGAATGAATGGAAAAAAAGGGACAAAAGTATTGCATGGAATTCCACCGGTTTTCTTTGGAACTGCTCCTCACTCGTGACCATTAGAATTCGTGCTTCTTTACTCCCGGATGCTCACTGTAATTTGTCCTTTCACCTGAGTGGCCCCTGCGGGTTGAAACCTTCGAGATCGCCGTCAATATTTGAGAATAAAAAACATTCTGAATGTTGGGTTCAACGATTAAATGGAGAATTTTAAGCGAACGATTTTTTAAAGATTCTTTTATCCATGAGTCTGGGCTCGGGAATGAGAATTTTTGGAGAACGTGTTTTACGATTTGGTTAATTGTGTTAGGCTTGATTTGGTTATCTGTTGTTTCTTTTACATAATGAACCGAGACAGGAGAGTTTCTTGGATGGTGGAATGATCAAATGAGAATTCACTAGTGAGCAGGTAAAATAAGACAAGTCGTCTTATCTCTGTGCTCATTCTCATTCGCATATCTCGAGAATTGTGCGAGATGGTTAGGTTTGTGGTAGAACCTTTTCTGTAGCCTTAATTTTGGTCTACCCAAACGATTCCGAAAAAAATGGCGCTTCCTCATTCAATTTCTGAGATAATTGAATAATAATTGAATAAGGAATTACTGAATTGTTAACTTTCATCCCAGAGTTTTCAGTAAGTTTCGGGAAGTTTGCGAAGGATGGAGGAATTTCTAGAGGGAACTTTTTGAGGAGAATAGTTGACATTACAAAGAAGGTTATTACAAAATTTTTTTTTGTTCGTGAAGATTCGAGAATACTTCATAAATGTAATATCCTGACAAGGAATGTAAGGATAAGGTGTTACTTCTAGGATGGAAATGAACAGTTGGGGTTTGAAGAATAGTTTTGTTTATTGAACTTACCATTAGTACAGGAGAAATGACACGTCTTTTCAAATGCCCATTAAGAACTAACTCTTCATACTCAGGTCAAACGACCATCAGCACTCATCCCTTCTCCCACTCTTCGCACTTATTCTTGCATCCCTCAAAACATCATACCTGCATACATACACCCATTCTCACTCTATCTCTCTTTAATTCCTACGTGGTATCTTAAGGCTAGACTTAAACACTACTTGAATGCCCTCGCTTTTGGCGTGTAGTCTTTTACTTTTGATATTACATAAATGTGCATCAGAGAAAAATTCCAGATTTTTGTAAAGAGGATACTCGTAAGTACAACAATAGTTCTATTCGACTCAGATTCCGAGATGATTGAAGAAAACAGTATGGCCTCGGTATAAGGCCGGAACAGGGACTACAGGGAAGCATTTTTCTCAGGATTGAGCTTCCCCTACCAGCGCGCTAATAATCAGTGTCCGTCCTACTAATCTGTTTGCGTCTCCAGGCTCTATACAAGGCCACTCAATGAAGTAGTTTTTGAGAGGTAATATCTCATATTTTGCTGTACAAAACTTATATGGGTATTCATTCTTCAAAAATGTACGGGAAATATATTATTTTATTGAAGTAAAATAATTCTAGAAAAATGCTACTAATCCAGAGGATACTACTATTCCAGAGGATATTTTCAATATCCTCTACAATAAATGAATGTATGGATAATGATAAATACATAAAGATGACTGATATATAAAAAATCATACTTATGAAAAAATGTTATTGTAATAAAAATGAAAGGGATAAAACGTTCTAGAAATATCCCATTTTAGACATTTTTGTCCCCCGTCTTCTACGGAAGCCGGTGATTTCGAATAACTCTAGGGATGGGTGAGCGAGGTAGTGTCGGCTTCCGATGTGGCGTTCGTGAGGTGAACCGGCCTTATACACATGAGCTGAAAAAATGGTCTTCAACAAATTACCATTTCTACTACTCACCAAAATATTCGTGAACAACTCATGACTTATGGGAAAAAGATAAATTCGATTAACTTGAAAATTTCGATTTCCATCGATGATTCTACGATGAAACAATGCACGATGGAGAAACTTTGGCAACTAAGTTTTTTACTAGTTCTACTTCTCCCCTATAGAAAAAAGTTTCTATCTCCATTTCTAATTCCGATAGTGCTCAACCCTTCAATCATTATCGAAGTATATAAATCGTGACAAGTTGATTATTGATCTCACAGTACCGTGGAATTCTCATTCAACAAATGGTATAGCATGTCACAGTGCACTTTATCATTACCTCATGAAAGTCGTTTCTGCGAATAAAAAAATACTTCGTGTAAAGATAAATAATCGTAAATAATGAATTCAATAAATTTTATTCAGAAAAAAGCGTATTATACTCGATGCATTACTCTATCATTATCTAAAAGTTATATGAGTGTGTCCTTTTGTAGTGACTGACAATCACGTAGTGAGACAATTGCATTGCGGTGCAATTTATATCTGCGTATTCGGTTTCATTTATATTCTCACATATGTAACAATATAAACCTCAATACAACAACAAGGAAGAGTTTTTCATTATCATTTTCTGTTACATAGATGACGTTTCTTTCCGATTAAATAGCAGCAAAGTTGGAATTTTGATACGCGTATTGATTTGGGTGAATGCTCTTGACTTATGATATTGCTTACGGTTTTCTTGGAGATGCGCTTAATGACATCTGGTCACGACTGAATGAATTTGTTTTAAAGGAAATCGCTCCAGAAGTAACTTTATGATGGGAAAATCTTAATGTAAGTTAGCAGACAAAATTCTATGATCCCGTGCTAATCATTTTGAAAATTGAAAATATTCAAAGCGATTCATCAGAATACTTTTCTGGTAGAACTGGAGATTTTCTATAGAAGGAGTCTGCTGAGATTTTCCTTTCATTTTCGTCAGTCCAACGATATTTGTTACAGAATTGACCAGAAAATTTTTGAGTTATCTCATTGTTCAACCTATATCTTATCATCCAAATATCTCAGAAACTATTCGATTTACAGGAATTCATCGAGAGACTTCTTCATGAATCTTGAATTGGCTACGAAGAACAATACTTCTCCAATTCTCTCTTCATGCGCGTCTTTCACGTCGACTTATAAATATGAGTTCCAACATAGATCGGAATGGTACTTGTATGTTGAAAAAGTCAATTGAAATAGTTAATTCTCAAAAATTTAGTGCAACCACGACGATTAAAAAATTTTCTACGTCTACAGTACAACTATAAACGTGTATATATGAATTTTCGGAAACATTACAGGGAAACTGACTTTTTTCAAGAGGACTACTACTAAATATACCACGATATCCTATTGAATAGAAGAGCATTTGTCCAATATCTATCTTGAAGTTCTAGATAGTCAGCCACTACCTGTAGAAGGTGATAATTTGATGGTGTCTCATTACCTTGAACTCCACGTTCACCTCTCTCAATTTTCGAAAATACTCAATATTAACACATCGAATTTTATTAATTTGTAATCAATTATCAATTGTCTTAAATATTCAATTCAGCAGTATGACAGCCGTCACACTTGGATTCATTCAATATTCGCTGTTTATTCAACTCGCGTACCTTGCCCTCTGGTTGAGGGTGATGCCAAGCGAACCAAGCGAACGTTGGTAGCATGCAATTTGTGAGCTGCGTAAGCGTTGCAATTTGTTTTGGTTTCAAGCAGAAAAATCATATCAAAAGTGGTGAATGAACCGTTATTTGACAAATGTGCTGTTTTATACTGGGTTTCGTTGTGTTACACTCACATTCATTGCAATACTATCCTAAGAGTAATGCAATCAATAGATGCAAATCCACTACAATATAAGTCGACGTGAAAGGCGTGCATGAAGAGAAAATTGGACGAGTATTGTTCTTCGTAGCTAACTCAAGATTCATAAAGAAAAGTCTCTCGATGGATTCCTGTAAATCGAATGGTTTCTGAGATTTGGATGATAAGATATAAGTAGAACAATGAGATAACTCAAAAACTTTCTGGTAAATTCTGTTGTAAATATTTTTGGAGTGACGAAGATAAAAGGAAAATCTCAGCAGACTCCTTCTGCAGAGGATCTCCAGTTCTATCAGAAAACTATTCTGATGAATCGCTTTGAATGTTTTTAATTTGAGGATATTTCCGAAATAATTAGCACGGGATCATCAAAATTTGTCTGCCAACTTACATTGAGATAGTTCCATCATAAAGGCAATACTGGAGCGATTCGCCTTAAGAAAAATTCATAGGCTAGGAATATGGTTACTAATCAATTCCGAAGTTTTAGAGTTTTCAAGCTGTTCAGAATCCGAGATAGTAAATAACCAAGTTGGCTGATTTCAGAATCACCTCCCATTCAAAGCACGTGAAACTGTCCAAAGAAAATAATTTCTATTACAGTACGAAGCCCCTATTTGCAGCTTTGCTAGTTGAAACTCCTCGCTATTTGCAATTTTTTCATCCAGCAGATTGCATTTTTGGCTCAGCCTCCTTGCTCTTCCTACTTTCTGCCCGAGGTCGAAAGCACATGCCTAACTTCTGTATATTCAAATTCGTGGCTTGCTACTTCTTCTTCCCATCATCTTTACTATGGTAAATGCTCCGACTATACTATGCCACCACGGAACTACCTTAATTGAAAAAGCTCATGCTGCACACTCAGTTCCAAGTCCATTGTGGTACATCCTCATAATTAGTGCGAGATGTCACAACATCTCCCACTAATTATGAGGAGGACTAATTATACTTCTCAAAGTGCCCAATTTCTCGCTTTGAAATTCCCCGAGCATTTGATCTTCACGTAAATAAGTAACGAAGAAATAGCAAATTCAATCTCTGGTAAATCTCCGACTAATTGAAAGAGAACTTGTTTTTTTGCCCCATCCTGCCAATCATAAGCGCCCAGTGAACCAGGACACTTTTGCATAATAAAAGGTATAATCGAAGAGTAGTTTCTCCCGCGGCTCGACGTTTTCTTTCTGCCTCTTTCGTATCTCCACCGAAAAATTGTACTTCTTCATCATATCATTCGGGGCTCTTTCAGCGTCCTCTTTCTCCTGTTAAATTATAAGCTCCATTACCTTACTACCTGAAAAAAAACCTTGGCGGTTTCTCCATTGCCGTCCCTGGAGCGACGGTTGAAGTTTAAAAAATCCCGACAGAAACAATTGAACGAAAAAATATGAACAAACGTAAGAAAACGATTTGACCATTGTGTGTGTTCATGTTTCGTTACAACTCCTCATTCACTTCTATACTTTTTTCGCCCGTTCTCTCGCGTGCTGCTAATGGCATCTCTATAATTTTATCCTAGGAGCTCAAGATAAACTCGAAAGTGAATAACTCTTGCCTCAATAAACTTCTCTTTGATGATCATGAAATTGGAATTTCCTCTAGAGATATGTTACAACCGTAGAGTTTCAAACTACACGACGTATACACCTCGTTATTCAATTTGTCCATGGTCATACTAAAAACATTTTGTGTGTTCGTAAAGATGTAAAGAGGTGGAAAAAAATTGAGAAAATAAGAAGAGGAATAAAGACTCGTTTCATTTAAACAGATAATTACGACCACAGGGCACAAACATTCAAGTGCAACACCGACGTAAGAATGACGTGACATGATCGACATGCTCCGTATCGAACTTTATCCTTCAACGTTTTTAATTTTACTTGATTCCATTTTATGGACGAAACTATTTTTCAGACGTCCTTCATCCTCTTTGCACCAAAGACTGGACACCAAACATTCTCATTTTTTCTCAAAATTCCTCGCGTGCTAGTGTGTTTTTTTACATGTGTTTGCATGTGTATCTCTCGTACATGTATAGGAATATCGGCAGAGGCACGTCGCGGTTGATGCACAGTGGTGGTATGAGAAGAAGCGGATAATTGAGCCTCGCGGGATTCCTGCGGTCCCGTCAGTGTTGGTATCTAATCGGTATATGTACCTGCGATATGGGCCGAAATGACAAGCCAGCAGAAGAGGTGAAGTGCAAAATCCAATGCACTAGTAACCTCCAACGCGCATAAGATTTCATAACCAAACATTCTACTAGTATCCAATAGTTCACATGACATTTAATCATTTGAACATATAAAATATAGTTTTTGTACTTTATTTCCACTTGAAATGTGGTGCATAAAGGGGCAGTTATCTCGGCAATATTCAGCAATTTATCATAACAACTCATGATTTCCGAGAATCCTGAGGATTTTCGTGAAAATTGACAAAGCTAACGGATTTTGTAAATTCTTATTATTTCAGAAGAAAGAATGGAAAGGCTCAAACTGAAGAAAGGTATAATTCAATACCTTTTGGACCAGTAATTTTGAAGGTATTCCGCGAACAATTTAGTAGACGATTTCTCGTTTCTTGATTATCCCACGAAATATTGGGCTGAAACTCATTGTATTAGAAGATCTTTCAGTGAAATTCTTCGCTCCATTCGACAGAGTTTTTGCAATTACAGAAATGCGTCAACTTGGCTAGCACCCAGAAGATAATTCTTGAACATTCATTACATTAATTAAAAAAATTGTTTGAATGATTCTTTAAAAAATTATACAAGTTATACTTAAAACCGCTGAAATGATGAATCTCTAAATGAATAAGCCTGCCACGAAGATGAGCGAAAAGAGACATTTCTTCCAAATGGAATAAACATCTCTTAGCATATAAATACATTCCTGTGGTCACCCAGACTCTCTCGACAGTCAACCCCATACACATTCAGTGTTATTCACCCAATGATTTACATCATGTCCCGTAAATCCACACTGGCGGTACAGTTTGGTTGTTCATGATCTTTTTCCCATCCAATTGCCATGAATTATGCATTATTACTGGAAAACCGCGAGGTTTTATTTCTTAACTTACCAACCACGCATATGGATTTTGATGCCTAAAAAATACGATATTCACAACGGCAAGTCAGGGACATTTCAAAGATGGCGTCGGAGATCATCGTAAAAACGTAATTACCCAGCCCTCGCTCAGGTAGAATAGTTGAGTCGCGCCTGGATCCCAAATACGCTTGTCCATCTAACAGAGTGTGTGTTCCGGCTTGTTCGTTGAAATATCAAAACGTGGGAAGGATAAAGACTATTGAATTGGCGCTTCTAGATGAATGAAGGAATGGAGTTTTCAAATTCTGATACTTTGAAGAGATTTTGGGAGGATTGAAAAATCTGAATAGAAAATACAGAAATATAATTTGTTCTGCTGAATGTTCTTCGAGATTATCGAAAAGTAAAACAAAACACTATTCAACTCGCATCTCGAGTATACACCAAATTATTGGAATAGGAGAGATTCTATGATGTAATTTTCCAGTGCTAATTTCCCCGAAAATCCAAGCGTGCCAATTGAATTTTCGACTTGCCATTATCTCAATCACCGTTAAAAGAGGAGAGTTCTAACAATTAATGACAAGCTGTTTATATGCTTAATTTTCTCTGAATAATGCTCAAAGTCCATACCATCTGAGGATACCCCACGTACCACCTGGAGTGCTGGGATAATGAAAGTCATTTTACGGATGTGAAATCCTTCAAGGATATATTCCTCCTTGGATTATGTCGAGATTCTTATGTGAAAGGATTCAAGCTTCGTTGAAGTTCTGGAAGGAAGTACCATTGCAAACTTCTCTTGCGAATATTTGCGAAACCATGTTTATTGGACGAGATAGGTAAACCGGATCGTGGCCACTGACTTGAGGAATGAAGGTAGAAGTTAGCCGAGAGAGTCTCGATACGTATGTGTAGAGTAACAAGCATTACACATACCTATATTCAGATTTTTTTTTGCTAATTCACCATGCATCCAATGAGCTGCATTTTCTACTTGATTATTTCTCAGAGTGATTTTCTATGTTGAAATGGAGTATTACATGAGGATGGAATTATTGAGGTTAAATTTGTATCTCATTTCAGATGGCTATCGTTTAACAGATCGTTTACTACTTTTTATTCAATATAAAAGTTATTCATCAATGTGTTTAAATAATTATCTGCGGTTAATCTTATTCAAATTCCTTCATCTTCCTTCATTTCCGAGGTATCACGGGAAATATAAGGCTCAGGTGTAATTTCTATGGGATTTCTTTTGCGGAGAATTTTAGGAGTCAGAAAGGAAGTTTCTCGACTAATTTTTCTCCTCGTATTTCAGAGATATTTTGGGAAGAAGCCAACAGCAATCTGATTGGAGGAATCAACTCAAAATCACTTACGAACTCCTTCTAGAATATCTCCGGAATGCGTGGGTTTAACAGAATTGATCAAAGGACCTCTTTCACAGATAATTCAACTGCCTATAAAAGAGGTCCCCTGAAAAATTCTTCCAAACCTCATATACCCAGCGTTATGTCCGAAATAATCAAGAAATAACTTTCAAAATTCATCTCTTTTTATGACTTACAGTACAAATCATCAATCATTGACCGTGAATGAAGAAATCAATGTCATAAACCAGTGATCACGTTAATCTATTGAAGATATATATTCTAACCTGAAAAATATCATATTAATTTAATCTCCATTATAACTATTACAGGAGAATTATGAAATCCCTGGAGATGGTCTCAGAGAAGAGACTGAAACGTAGGGCAATTTGTAACATTTTTTAATAAACATTTTGGATGCTTGACCCATGAAGACATTTCTTAAAACAAAAAATGTGTGGTTTCACACTAGTAGAGAATCAGTGCTGGACCTGTACCGAAATTCAGCATCGTTCCAGCCTTTATCGGTACCAACACGACTCTGGTCTAAGCTTGTCCCAGTGGATTCCTACCTTCATATTAGCCAATGATTCTATCTACCGAGAGGATTTTTCTGTACTATATCCATATTTAGCTGAAGGTTATAAGTACACAAGAGCTACCGTGGCGCTGGCTGAAACGTAGCAGTCTCTTGAGGTACTTCTATTCGAAAGGGAGGAATGAAAATTGATGCACCGAGCACTCCATGAAAAGAGTTCTCAGGGCATATATTACATACGAATTGCATTTATGGTGCAGGACGTAGGAAAATGACGTTCCTAACAGATCCAAGCGAGTATTTCCCATGTGACATAAATTAATATCTGTACCACAGGTAGATGAGAGACAATTTCGAAAACACTTTGCCATAAATTCGGTAAAAATTAACTCTCCCTGCTGTAGGTCCATAATCTACTATACCATTCTGATATATCGATTATTCATTTATTTAATATTCAAGCATGAAATTCTGATCCTCATTATGAATTCAACGAATATTATGGGAGTTTTCCTTTTTGGAAACTCATGATATTTTCCAAATCATATGGTGCTGTATGCACACGTTTGAATATTTATTGCATGTATAGAACGATACCTATTATGATTACCTCACTTAATCATGAAATTCACCAAACGTTTTCCTTTCCAAAATTAGAAGAAATAGGAAATGCACCGTGAAACAAGTGGCATCAATGTCAAATGACTCCGCAATACTCGCAGAATAGCTATATACTTTTCCATTAGAATCACCTGATTGGATTACCAAAAAAAAAAGAATTGCTGGATTTGGTCCATTTTCGAGGTTCCACTACTTACTCAGTGTTGGATTCTGAAACTTTGAGATTGGATAGAATGAATAGGATGAATTTTACATTTTCATGGGAGTGACCATGAAGGCCGGATGTTTACCTTACAATTTTACACAAAAATTGGAAATAACCTAAATAATTTTTCATTATACCTCCGTGGAAAATTCGTCTTTATCGGACCTTGCCTACGCTGGAATTGAAAAACCTCCTCCTGTTAGAAAGGCCCCTTTTCACCCTTGCCTGCATGGGACGAGATATATTGTTATAAATATCTTCAATTATATCTTGTTGATGACGGGGATATAATGCGGCAAAATGTGTGATGTTCGATATATCACTTAATGATATAATGACTAAATATACTCATTCAATTATATGAGCTGTGTTATTTTATCATATGAATTACTACATATGAGTCTTTTGATATTATAAAATATATTTTCCATCGAAAATTCACCATAAAGTTATGACAATATATTTCAGGGTATTTTCTCGTTTCATATCAAAGAAATTAAAATTTCTCGTCAAAATTTAATACTCTATTTTCCGAGAAATGACAAATTATATTGCATCATATACAGCACATCATGACAACTAGATAGTTTCTATTGTTGCTACTAAATGCGGATTTAGTGCGATACACATCTCCAACGATTCCTCATTGTTTAAGACACCTATATTAGATCGAATTGACGAATAATAATGAATTTTCTATTTGATTTTTTTTTTCCCCTTTATTTACTTTGTATAATGAAAATAAAATTATTTTATCACTCATATCATTTCGTTTTCAACCCTTTGATATTATATACTCTCAACTGCTATTCCTCATTATATCTGCGGAGAATTTATTCCATTATATTCTCATCACATAATATATCTATGATTACTTACAACACCTATAAAAATATTATAAAATTGTAAAATTCATCAGTTATTGAACGTTATATTTTTAATGATATACATCCTTTCCATGCCGGGGGTGCACGATATACTATTATTCAACCCAATTTCTATTTATATCTGGTATTTAGAGTTAATTCTCCGTAGAAAAGTGAAATAATTCCCTACTCCTCAGATTAATATCGAAAGTGAATCAGAGAATAACGAAAAGAACCATGTACAAAATGAGTGAACTGAGAATTGCTTGTCGAACGTGATTTTTTCATATTATTAAAGAATTGTTTTCCTTAGTCTGAAAGCTATGTGTGCGTATACACGAATTTTGCTTGGAGTTGATACTCACTATGGAATATGCTTGGCACGTCCCCCAGTAGGATCACGTAGACTCCGGCGAAGCCATCAAGGCCCATCAGAGTTGGGGCCTCAGCAATCTGCATAATTCCCTTCTAAATCCCTCATCCATTTACTCTGCGCTTCTCCTTCTTCACTCACATACACTCATAACTGATGCGCCCATGTGCGTGCCTCATGTATACTCGGAATGATTCCTTTTTCTTTTTTTTTGTCGCATATTTCAAAAATTGGTGGTAAGTTTTCATGGTGAGGTCCCTCAGGCGGCCCCTCTTGACTCTCGCCTTTCATCCCATCTTGATTTTACCCAGTTCTAACCATCCTCGAGGAATATAACAGCAGCTTGAAGTAGCTCGGCCGATGCACAGTTAAAGAGCATTATCTACTAGGCAATGGTCATACAGGAGTTTGTTTCCCTCTACACTTGAAGTAGATTTTTTTTCTCCGCAAGCAACGGAGCAGTCAGTCAACAGTGAATGCGAGGAAACTACCAGATGGCATGTTTACAAAGGCGTTTACGAATGTTCTCAAGTAGGGGGGAGGGGGCTCGGTGAATGTTCAATATTGACGTTTCAGAGGTATTTTTTGGGAGCGAATCTATTGGCTGAGACAAATGAAGAGACATGTGGGGATTCTCTTTAGTTTGCATATGGAGAAATTGAAGAGAAAATGTCAGCACATTCAGTAGAAAATTGTGTTGATATTTTGTCGACAACTTTATTTGCTCTTCTACGATATTATCTTGCGAAAAACATTATGACGGCTCTCTTGCATACTATTTTTTTCTTTCCAACTCTTTATTTCATGTGACTCTGCAGACATGATACGAAGTTGATTTTCCGATAGTTTTGTCAGTTAATCATTAAACAATTGAGGTGGAACTTGATTGTGCTATGACTCCTACTTCTTTCAATGTTTACTTTATGAAAGAAAGAAAAAATTATCTTTAGATTTTCAAGGAATTCAGGAAGGCATAATTTGCAGTTTTCCTTAGTGCAATAGAACAAATGCGTCTCGTTCTGATTCTGAGTTATTAGAGAAAAACCGAATTTGAAAGGATCGAATCGATTAATGTTATGAATTTACCGCTTTTTCCCTTTAAACAATGATATCAATATAGGATCATCATCTCTTCGAGTCGAGTCTGTTGCGTGAATATCATGAGTCATTGCGGCCAACGCTGCAACGAAATGTCTCACGGACTCTTCATTTTACGCAAAAACGTCGGGAAGGGGCGTGGCTTATATTAAAATCATTATTTTTGAAACATGTGCATCGTTTTTCAGTAATTTGAATATTGATTCTTCTGTAGAATCTCAACAATAAGTAATTAAAAAAAAAAAAAGAAAATCGTCTAATCGTGAAGATGTAAATTATAAACGCTTGCACGATTTTCAACGTACAATGGCGCAAAACGCTACCGCGCTTTCTGATTTAGAATGAAATATTTCGCTCATTTCTCTCTTTGTCCATTATAGTATGGATATTTGTGAATGTTATAAGATTGAAGACTTCACAACATTTATCATTGCTAAAACAAATGAAGAATGGCTTCACGAAATTTATAAAAAATTTAATAACCTTTAGCTCTCAGCAACATGCATTTATTGTGGTATTGGAGATCTCGATCCGATTAATAATTCGGAAGCAATCGTTGGCGAAGAAAAGGACCACACAGACGAACGTACACTCAGGCATAGCCACCTCCCCGAGAATCTTTGTAGAAACCTTCAAAACATATAATCCAATTCCTCCCCATCTCTATGTAGAGGTCTAGTTTTAGGGGTACCTACAATAATTTCCTATAGGGAAGTTAATTTTAATAAAAATTCCTCAATTCTGCAATGCTCTAAACTCGACTCACGAATGAAATGCAGCCCGAGGATGAGTTAGAAAATTATATGTAGACTCATTTACAAATATCTTGAAATTGAGTGAGGTGAGAGAAAACTGTCAGTAGAGCTCTTTTGTGAAGCATTCCGTGAACTGCAAAAGAGATCTCTTGATTAATAAGCCTGAATCTCATCGTTTACGAGATATTTCGTATGTTAACTACTCATGATTTTCAGACCTATCCTACTTTGTTACTACATTTTTTACCCGTCAACTAGCTTATCGTTTCAATACAGTGAGGAGGGGCTCAGAGTCAGCCCTGCTGAGGTCGCGGTATGCACCGCAGGATATCTGAGGATAAAGCCCTATTTATTATCGAAAAAAAAGTAAAAGAGATCGAAGGTTACGAATGAAGGAAGAGATGGTGAGTGGGTACACAGTGTGTGCGCGCCAGTGGATTCTTATCGATGCAGCAAAGTACCAAAGAAGGTCGAGAGATCGCGACCCTGTAGAAGGATGAATGTCGCGGTGAGGGATTTGCGATTGTAACAGGTGCAGGATGATGGTATTATGTATTTCATTGGAGAATGAAAATGTGCTGCATGCGATAAAAAATATTTAAGTAAGTGTATCCATGAAAATTCAGTGTAATCGTATTGTCCGTGTAAAATTTCACTCAACTGAATCACACGATATCCATCAGGCTAATGTAATACATTGAATTGATATGGATATTTTTCAATGGTATTCTGTTATACGTGGGTACGACGTTGTGGTCGCTAAAGGGGAAACCTGGTTTTATTCCCACAGATGAACGACTCATTACGTGCTTCCTGGACATATACGGCACATGAGTTTATCAAATCATTTAAATGACTTTTTTTCCGCTATTTATTCCTCTTTTTTGAATACACTTTTTTGCCACGCACGTGGAATGTTTCGCGTAATACAGAATGCAGGTATGTTATTTTACGTAATTTAACATCGGTTTTGGTAAATTATGAGGATTATAGGTCATTTTTGATTAGCTGCAGACAAATTTAATGGATGACGTGAATACTTATAATTTGCAGAAAGTTTTTGATTTCAGAAATAATACAATTCATAGATACATTGATTACATAGCTTCTGCTCAAGTTTTTCATGGAGAAATATTTCGATATGAATTCTCAGAAACAATGGAAATGAAAAATTTATTCTATGAAGGTATAAATCCACAAGAATAATCATGAGAGTTTCCCTACATTCTCGATTTGAAAAGATTGGTTTTTCATCATTCGTCCATTTACTTCGTGATAAGTCTGATAATTTTTTCATTTTTCATGATGCGAAGTTGTTTTTCATTTTCTTGAAACATTATGTTATGGCATTCACGTATCAAATCTACTGCTCATACCCTAGTAAGAAACACCAGTACTGGAAAATGGGTCGAGCCTCACCCTGAAGTGGCGTACCAAGAGTCGGTTTACCATGACTCTGGCCCACGCATGGTGCGCCAAACCTTGGGGGCCAACGCTTAGCCTGCTGCAGGCCAAAAGTTATACAGCCGTTCACCGGCAAACGGACTCTGGCCGATTCTTGGTCGACTGCCGGGTAGCCGATGATGTAGATCCCTTCCAATGATCAAAAAAATCTGAGCAATTTTTTTTTTGATTCATTTGCTGATTTTTTTATATTGTTCATTCTTCTTTCGTTTCTCTTTCTTTGACATGAAAACAGATATTTTTGTTGCAATAACTTCGTTTGAATAACAAAAAAGATTTTTTCATGTTTTTATTGAGTTAATAAGTGTTTTGAATATTACTGGTTTCTATTTAGAAGCAAAAGAGGAAGAAATGAAAATTATATAAAAATTCGGGAGTGTGGGGGAAAATTCTCCTTTTTCCCTAGAAAAGTCGAAGAAAATAAAAATAAAATTCGTCAATGTATTCTTTCATTGATTTTTAAAATTAATTTTAGATGGTTATTTTTAAAAAAATTGCAGTAACTATCGATCATCTCTTAAGAAGCTCCGAGCATAAATATGCAATGCATATTTGAGCTCAATTAGAATCCAAAAAGAATATGTCACAGATTAACAGCATACACCGAGAAATATTCAGACGATCACCAAAGTTAAGCCAGCAATTCATGTGGGCAGTACATGGATGGGTGACCGCTTGGACTATCTCGAGAACTACTGGACCAAATTCTTTTTTTTTTATTCCCTTCGTTTCGGGACAATTAGAATAACCCGTATGATGGGTGATTTCTAAGCATATAATTGAAGGAATTGATTAAAAACGCAAATTTCGCGAAAGAAGGCTTATAAGCACGGCCAAAACTAGGCTGCCATCTTTGGCCAATCACTGGTTCCCATAACTGGCCCATGGTTATCACTCCAAGACTCGACCGATAGTCGGCCTATCCTGGTGAAAAATTGGCTGCCAAGCTTGGCGACTCGGTAGCCAGACTTGTCCCAAGTCTGGCCCGTTGAGATTCTTCTACCCGGGATACAGCGAATTATTCGGTGTTGTCATATACTCGCGGGCTCAAAACAAAGAAAGTCAAATGCGTGATGATTACAATGATGATTATCGAAAAAATACCTCATCATGAGTATTCCAAAAAAATACATAGTTTTCGACATATAACACCGACAGAAATGGAGTGCGGTTAATTTGATTCCGTCTATGGTTTAAAGTTCTGTTCCGGAGGGCATGCCTCAAGAATTGAAACCTTTTTTTCAATGAATTAATGTAGGCAGGTGTAGCGTACTTGCAGAAAGAAGGAAAGACTACTAAAAAGGTTGTGACGAAAATTACTCTATTCATTACTTCTCGCGATAATTCAGAGAAACTGATTAGAAAACCGGACATCAGCGTACTTCTTTATGAGAAAACGACTCTTCAAATATCTCATTAACTATTGGGTAGGAATTGTTAACAATTCCTGCCCAATAGTTAAAGGATTAATTGTTTTTCCAATGGGACTGACAAGCTTTGCAGATTCTGTCATTTTATTGGCCTCCAGTTGTAAATTTGTCCCACCTTTTGCGCATTTTTCTTTATTGTTATTAGTTCTGAGGAGACGCCTGGACAATTTTTCAGTTGATTCTCTAAGCCTACTGTCCATCGTAGAATGTCCGGGTGTAAATAATTCAATAGAGCCTTTGAATGATGCGACAGTGAAGGATGTTAAATCACCCTGAGGAACTTGAAAATTGTAATTTCTTTTTTTTTTGTTCATCTGATTTACATATATTCGGATGAACGATGTTCTACAAGTAATACCTTATAGTCGATTGAAAAATGGCAAATTAAATCGAAATTAAGTTTTTTGATTTATTATGTAATTTCAATGAATTCCATTCGATCAGTTGGAGAGATTTTTGTACGAAACAAGTCGAGCCTTTTCGTAGTTCTCATTTTCCGTTTTCAAAAGGTCTTCTATACTTTTTTTCTGGTAATTCATCTCCCACCAAAATTACCAAAG
This sequence comes from Aleiodes testaceus, assembly GCA_963565655.1. Taxonomy (NCBI): domain Eukaryota; kingdom Metazoa; phylum Arthropoda; class Insecta; order Hymenoptera; family Braconidae; genus Aleiodes; species Aleiodes testaceus. Next base: position 1,986,822 of record OY751415.1, read on the forward strand.
ATGATTGTTAATACAATTTCATTCGATAAATTCTCTATCAAATATCTTGGAATTTAGGGAAAATAGAAAAGTTTTCATAACGATTGTTTCCAGAGACAATCGAAGAAACTATCGACCACGTGAAACGGACTTGTTCATTTTCAGAATGAAGCCTTTAAAATATTATAGTCTATTCTACTTGGTTTTTCACAATTTGAATAATTAAATTTATGTTAAATTTTAATGCAAATTATTACACGTTCATAAACTTTGTGAATAATGCAATAAGTTCTCTGAATCTAGACAATTATTCATCAAGAAATTGAGAATTAAGGAATTTTATGAGTACATTCGAAATTCGATACTCAAAGACAAATTTATCACAATTCTTGTGTAATCAATTAAGTGTATGGATATTTATTTCAAAATTTATGACTGTATGTTTGCAATTAAATAAAAATTCAATATTCCTGGCAGTGAGAATAAATGTTATTACAGAGATTATCTTCATTTTTAATTACAAATCCTTATTTTCGAAAGAATTCATGAATTCAAAAATTATATGTACAACTAATAATTCTTTCTTCATGGAGTAAATGAAATTGATGATTAGTAAAGTTTTGTTGAGGCAAATGATGAATGCTCCATCAGAAACGAGTTTCTATGCTAATTCTCCCGGTTAATTATTAGTCATAATAAAATGGCATGAGATGGATATTTTCGTAAATAGAAGAAAGAATTAAATAGAATGATCTTTAGAAGCACAAAAATGGATGCCAATCATTCTTCTTGGTTCTTTCAAGTTCCTAGTTGTCAAGAAACTGTAAACAAACTTCCAAAATAACTTTGAATTATACCATTCGAAACTGTAGTTTTATTTTTGAAATTGAAAAAAGATGTGAAGATTTTCAGAGAATTGTTCCTTGTATATAGAAAAATCTGAGCTTCAATCAAAGTCCCCACGGAAGATCTCTATCTCCGTCAGATTTCGAGAGATTGCACAAAAACCGCTCCGTACATTTTCTTGTCTTCTTTTTTGAATGTTGGCGGCAACATATTGCAACATTCTTAGGAATCTGTTTTGCAGCTCTTGTTTGTTCGACAAGAAATGTCCCCAGAAATTTTTTTTCATTCCTTTCCGATAGGGTTATATACCATAAAAACCTAATTTTGGGATGGAATTCAATCAATTAATCATCAATTGTAAACTCCAAATTTTCTAGCAACTTTGGCATGATTCCGAAGATTGATTGAATAACCATTCCCAAAAAATTCAAGCTTATTCCATTATCTAATGATAATTTATTCCAACAAAACTCTCTCCATCCAGAATTCTATAAAAAAAAAAAATATAAAGGATTACTATCTGAAATGATAAATACAGATATTCCATATACAATCGTTACTGATCAGTAACATTTGAAAACGAGAACTGCAAAGGGGGGTGGGCGTTTTAAACGCGTTGCGTGTAACCGAAGAGAAATATCACATTGAACGTTAAAAATATCCAACCACAACACCAAGGAGTTTCAGTACGCTTCTCTGTCATTCCATAGGTGCCAAGAACGTATTTTCTTTCTTCCTTATATTTTCCTCCGTCTCCCCTACCCCATCTCTGTGTATACACTTGAGGGGCCCTACACTGGCCCCACTACAGTTTTACCCAATGGGGCTGCGAACGATCACGACACACGTTCACTTCCAGTGTCCGCGCGACCGTTCACCACTTCGGTATCCAGGAAATCCTTCAAATCGTAGAGAGGAATAAAAGAAGGCAAAAATTCTGCAAAATTTTTAGTGAATATTTTATCGCAAGTTTCGAATATTGAGAACTAAACGAATATTGTTTTTCTAAACGAAGTTTTCGCATTCGATCGATGAATCATAACGTTAGAGCTGCCAACAATTTCACGACAACTGCAATGAGACATGGATTCTGTGAGTGCAGAAAGAGCCAGAGTACAAATGGCTTCGGCGAAAGTGTCGGGACAAGTCTGTTGATGTAAAAAGTTAGATGAGATTAGATTAAATTGGAAAAAAAAACAGTAGTGCATGATCGAAGAAATATAAACGACGAGGAGCGTGTGGAGAACCGATACTAACAGAGTAATAACGGCTCTGGTATTCGCAACGTGAGGAGAGTATTGAAGATGTGCGGAAGAGTTGTACTGCTCTGTGTATGTTCGTGTGTGAAGTTTGAAAGTGCCGAGTTGACTTGAGATGAGTGTTGTACTCAAAAGTTGATTCCTTCATTTTTTTGAATTCCAGTGCATCAAGAGCATAAGGCCACATTCGAAACGTGAATGATCGAGGTTTCGGATGGATTTAGAAAAAGGAAAAAAATCACTGAGTGTTTGATCCTTCCGGTTTCTTTATGTATTTGAAATGGAAATAGTTGGGCATCTGATTTGAAGCCAACAGTGACGTGTATTTCGTTCGGATTTTGATAAGTTCTTGTGTGGTGTTGCAGAGGAGCCCATGAATTATCAGTGAATAAGAGGAGGAATGATGCGCTTTGATCTAGCAATAAACGAAATATGTCGAGTTTGGCAAGAAGGAGGCAGACAAGTTCACTGTTCGGTTCCAAGCGATGGTGGACACCTGGATGCTGGGCAACTAGGGGTCACCAGGAAGCATACTTACGTAAACTTTATGGTCGGAAGAATACAGAGGGCAATTTCAATCAGGCGCTCGATATTTCCGAGGCAAATTGGCAGAATAGCGGTAATACAATTTATGAACCACCGGCCGATACCGAACATTATCTGGATGAGTTTTTGAAAAATCGCAGATTAGATGAGAGTAACGGGCGCCCTGCGCTACCAAGTCCAAGTCCGACGGAGAAGTGTGTAGAATTTTTAACTGGTTCACGCAATGAATGTGGTGATTTTAGCGAGCTACATGATGATGAACAGAGACGTTGTCGAATGAGGTGCATGGAAATCACTGAACATAATTTGGATAGTCTTCTCCAATCGAATTATCGAGATGAGTAAGTCGTTCGCAATTTGATACACCTGGAAAAGATTAACGAAATGAGAATGAGGATAAGAATAAGAGTATAATGCAGGATATTAAATTGTGTGAGAAAGGGAGACAAAAGAAAGAAATGTTGGACGAATTTGTAGGAACGTAACCGTGACGCCCTTCTTCATTTTTCCTTTCTCGTGAGAACCCGAACCTTTTGAAACAATTCTACGAAATGAATACTTCATTTATTTTTCCATTTTCATTTTATTATAGTTCTTCATTTTATTTTCCACGAGTTATTAGATCGAGTCACTGATTCTATGGTGCAAGATATTTTCGAATGCACAGCTGGTTTTTCTTGTATGAATTATTTTTAAGAAAGATTTTATTAGTCGATGAGGTTCATTTTCTCAATTTTTTGATGAAACTGGAGGGTTTTAAGATGAGAGAGTACTCCTTTTTCTTAAATAGAGAGGTTTATAAGTAATATGGCGTGAATAAACATGGAAAAAAATAGCAGAAAGCTAACAGGAAGCAGTTTCACATGAATCAGGAGCTACTGGATCACTCAATTTTCAAAGCATATTTCGAAATTGGAAGGAGACAGGCTGATTTCAGTAATTACTCCTTCCGTAGCTCTGATTCTCCTGGATAAAGAAGATTTTTCGAGAAAAAAATTCTATCTTGTTCATTTCCCAAGATATTCCACGAAACTTCGGCAGTGGAATGCAAAAACGAAATGAGATGATTCACCACCATTTTAGTTTCTATACACTGAGAGAAAAAATAAATTTTATTGAGAAATTCGTCTTTGAATCAAGAAATAAAGAGATTGAAAATTTCCAGTACCACGTAACCTTTGAACTGATTATAAAGTTATTAGAATTGAATTCAGTTATGGTTGAATCGATAATGTATTCTATCAGATCAACCTTTTTTTTATTATTTCTAATATGAATTCTTGATGCCATCGTGAGATGTATCAATTTAAGAGATTATTTCATCAGATTAAAGATATATATATATTTCAAGATTGCTGGTATTTTATTTTCTGACAGAAAGCTATTGTGTCTTCAACAAAAACTGGCATTTCTTCTGATGAAGTAAATTATTGATCAACATGAAACATTTCTTCTTTTTTCCTGAAATTAAACACATAATTATTGGAATAAGAAGTCAGGTGATTGAACCAGAATCAATATGACTAATCATCTTTGAATTAATGAAGAAGTTTCTCATTTCTAATAATTTTCGTATTTCACTAGATTCAAGAAGCTAATTTCTTCATAAAAAACATTTTTTCTCTCAGTGTAGAATATCGTAGTACTGTTAAAAAATGTTGACGGAATTTTCTAGGAGTCAGGCTCGAAAAATCGTAAAAGTGAATGTTTCACTGGAATTCAAGAGAATTTCGCAATTAAAAAATCATAGTTTTCGTGAAAAAAATCACGGGAAAACTGTCGGTTTCAGTTCTATTCTTCCATGAAGTTCATGGAAATGATGAAAATTTAGGGAAAAGCTCCTTGAATTTTAAATTGTTCGAAATTTCAGAGAAATTTAGTAGTGAATTTCTTGCTTATACTGGGAATTCGTGGAAATTTAGGAAGTTTCACGGGTTTACTCTGAGGAATCAGGAATGTGTCCTTCAATGTTCAGGGAAATTTAAAATTCCATGAACTTTTTCCAATAAACTCAAATTCAGCGATATTTTTCAGAAAATTGATATATTTTTTTTTTAACCGTGAGGATCAGAAAGGGATCAAGTCATTCCGATCGACACCTAATGGAGTGTTAATCTTTTTCTTATGAGGGAAGTTATCAGCAGGATTTCCCAATGCCAACTGTGTCATTTCATGCTAGGTGATAACCATTCGTTTTCATTAAATTTCGTTTCGTGATTTTGCTACTGGCCTCCATTGAATCTCTTGGAATAGGAGCAGAATAGAGAGCTTTTCATAATGACCTCTTCCATCGAGAAAAATCGAGCTATTGAATAAGTTTTCATGAAAATTTCACTAGTTCTGTTGGATCCAGGATTGCTGACAAAGAGTGAGTTTAAGAGGGAAAAAGGGTCGGCGGGTTAGAAGGAGTTAATCTTGATTTTATATCAACTTATTAGGTATCTCCCAGAACCTAGGGCAGAGAAGTTTCCTACCAGAACATCTCAAGGAAATCAAAAAGCAGTTTTCTTACATTATTGGGCACTTTTTTAAGATATTCACGTATAGCCTTCATTCTGACAAAAATTTAATCTAATTTGCCCCATTTCGCAAAGTGCAATAAATTCCTGCAAAATTGTAATTCTGAAAGAATTGATGTCACCTAAGATCATCGGTCAAATAATATCTCTATCAACATTTTTTTTTAAATTCACAAAACCATCGCTACATAAACTTATATTAATACTCTAGAAATCAGGTATAATATCTGAGACCTCATTTATTCAAAAAGAAACTCGACAAAATCATTCTACAGCCTAACGAGTTCTCCACGGTTCATTTTATAATAATTGAAGAAACACCCGTGGGGCCCTAGTGGGCTCATCGGGGGGGCTCGCATGATTTAATTTTCATTCCAGCCTTGAGCCATACTTCTTAAAAAATCTCCAATCTTCATTTCCTTCCTCTCGCATTTTGTATTAATCCATCATTTAATCCAACGAAAGCCTTTCTACCTCGCGTTCATTATCATTAAAAAAAGTGCTCCTTCCATATTCATCGATTTTCTGATTTGTGTCCTTAATTTACTGTCTGCGTTTGTACATTCTGACTCAAGTTCATTTCTTTATTTAGCTCGGAGCAATTTTAGAACTATAATAGAAAGCATCTAATCTGATTTCACTCGAGATAGGATTCAAATCTATTCAACATAATTATAATTTGAGAAAATTATAGCTGACTCATGAGAAAAATTTAGAACTCCTTTATCGATGACTAGTGATATTATAATTTTTCATTGATTACAACGAAAATGAAGGTTAGAAAATTTTGAATTTTACCAGTCATTCAGTGTACTGTTATATTATCATAAGGAATATTTGTTAATGAATTCTTTCACTGATTTCACCATTATCTCTGAAGAGCATAACTTCAATTGGAATTTACGTGAGACTTTGTTGTAGAGAATTTGCAATCGTCGAAAATGAAGAAAAAGCGTTGAATCAATACATTTGATGCAGATCAACTATAATGAGCAAGCATAATTATGCCTGACTAGGCAAGGAAGATAAACGTGCATGAATATGTATGAAGAACTTGATGAAAATAAGAAAACAATTTTGAATTATCAGGAATTTATCTCTCAATATTCTTCAAAAATGATTGCTCGTGATAATTAATATTTTCCTATCGATGAAAATAATTCGGCGTACTGTGGGCTTGATCCTGAGGCGTTCTGTATGTTTTGTTCCAATCACGAAACGGCATACTCACTATTTTATAGGAATTGAAAAGACTGATCATCTCTCATTAATATCACGATGGGTTCAACGGGATCTGGGCCGCGGGTTGTGATGTGACAATATTTGGGTATCAATAATTGGAGGACGCGAGAGCGTCTAGCGCCATTTGCACGTTTAAATCGCGTACGCGAAAGACCTCTGGTCGTTTTATCATTCCTAGAATAGATGTTTTTTTTTTAAATTTTCCATTCGAAGCCTTTATTACACAGATGTTCTTTCCCCGATAATACTTGCCACATGATAGGAGATATAGAAACATTCAACTTACTTATTGAACAACCGTTTGTTAAAAAAAAAATGGGGGGACTATTAGCATTTTATTAAATCTAGTTTAGAGTATGTATATATACTCTCTCAAAAGTCTCAGAGTATGTAGGGGAGGGTGGGGCAAAATGGGACCAAAAATTACAATGTTAATCCAGGTCCCATTTTGCCCAAATCTCCCCTATTTTTAGACTCGTTCTTCTAAAAGAAGCAGCTCCAAAATTTGACTATTGATGAAAATGCACATGGCGCCTTTTTTTCCAACAAAAAATTAAGTCATTCCACGAAAACTATACTGAATGTTGAGATAAAAAGGGGGCACCGTGCGCATTTTTATGAATAGTCAAATTTTGGAGCGGCTTTTTTCAAGAAGAACAGGTCTAGAAATACATACTTTGAGATTTTTTAGAGAGACTCTAGACTAGATTCAATAAAATGTTGATAATCCCCCACCTACATTCTTCCATTTTTCTGCGTCAGAATTGTGTTCATTGCAGTATTTGCGCTTCATTTTGAGTCCATCCATTTTCCTTGCCAACACAATAAAGTCTGAATTTTCTATTCTTTTCCCCACCATGCAACATAATTTAGCCAATAAATATGAAAAAACATATACATACCGCGAAAGCATCATGAATTACCATCCATATTTGTCGAAATCATTGAATCGATTTTTTTCAAGTGATTTTTTCACATGGAATGCTTGAATCCCACAGAAATTCAATTTCAAATTTTTTCTTTTCTCTTCTTTTGCAGAAAAGTGTGCAGGAGTTGCAGGTGCCCAAGGGAGGATCACCACCGTCCAAATATCGAGACTGGCTCGAGCCTCAGCCTTTCTCCTGCTTCACCAATGGCAATGGCAATGGCATTTCAGGGTACTTCATCGGCACCACCTGGCTCAGTTAATCAAGATGCATTCAAAAGTCCAGTACAACCGCCACCACAATTACAAGAACCACTCGTACATCATCAAAGATTATCACAGAGTGATGATGACAGTGGTTGTGCCTTAGAAGAGTACACGTGGATACCACCAGGTCTTAGGCCCGATCAGGTAATTGTTTTTATTTTACATAAGATGTGTTCCGGTATCTTTTGTCCAGTAATTTACTCCTCTTTGAAGATTTCTATTATCTATCCGTTATCTATGAGTGCGTGCTTTTTCGGTATTTTCTCATTTTTGGGAAATGTGGACACACTCTTGTATTTTTGACTTTAGAACAAGCAGAAGCTCGATCCGTTGTGTAATCTTTAGTAATATTTAATGCTATCGCTATTCATCTTTCGTGTTCATCTGAAAAATTAGTCGATGGACTTCGCCCAGACTCAATATTAAACTTTGCGTTCATAAGATATATAACCTCAGGTTTCAAACAGTATTTCTATTTCTTTTCATTTCTAGAGCAAAATGAAAATAGACTCATATCGTAGGAACAATTGTCTACTTTCATATAATAAAATTAAAAATACTAATCTTTGCAAGAAATTTTTTTGAATATTTGTTGGGCTCATTGAAATGAATTTTTCAAGAAGAACTTGAATGTCATTGGTTGAAAAGTTTCGGAGATATTATCTTCTCCCCTATAAGACTTCTTCGCAAATATCTCAAAAACGACTGGACTGACTTCATCTAAATACCAACACGGAGAGAAAAATCAATGAATTTTTGCAGCGAAAATCCCAGAAAAATTACGGTGCTTCTCGGTAAACGAGGCGCAAAATGACAGCACACTAAAAAATGCGGTTGGCACCGTAAAATTTCTTGTACTCTTCCAGAATTCTTCTAGACACCCCGAATTTTTTTTTTCATTATAAATCCATTTATATATATATATAGATATATTCTTCTATAGATAAAGGAGAGATTTCAATTTAATTCAACAAATGCGTTTTGTGATGAGATTTTTATTGATCAACTTTACAAATATCAATTATAATACAAGAATAAAAAGTAACATCATAACCAATTATTCGGAATGAATATGGCACCATTAGAGGCTCGACCTTCATAAATGTATAAAGAACATTTAATACTTACACAATTCCGATAAAATTTCCTTTTTTAATTCGCCTGTCAATATCTTCTTCTCCTTTCTTTCATGGCTCTAATCACGCCTGTCAATATGATTGTGCACAACTTCCTAAACAAGTGAATGTGTTCTATCCCAGCAGTTCCAAAAAAATTATTGAAAATGTTGCAAAAAAACGGTTAAAAAGAACAAACATTCTCTGACAGCACCGTAAAATTTCGTCATTGTCTTATATTGAGTAAGGACAATGTATTAATTTGGTTCGAGCACTCCTTTAAAATTCAAAAAATAGAAAATTCTACGGTGCTGTCCCGAAAAATCTCTCGTTTCTTCTAACATAAATTTATTTCACATTTATTAAATTTTCGGGTACGAATCCCAATTTTTCCGACTTTTCTTGATGAAAAGTACCGGCGTGTGCCGTTTGCGTCTTGGTTACGGTGATAAGCACCGTAATTTTTCTGGGAATTTTTTCTCCGTGAAACTTTGCGCTTGCAGGATACAAACTGACAAATTGCGAAGTTTCTACACACAAAAATGCGAAAAATGTGACGTTCACGTGACGCTGACGTACAGAATTCAATAAAGTATAACGGAGGTTTTTCGCTATGATTCGATAAAGCTATCTGTGAAGGAGGTACCTGCAAAGAAAAACGCTGTTAATATTCTTTCCATTCTCTGTAACTGAACCGTGAAAAATACGTGTATGTGATTTGATATATATTTGTGAAACTATGGGACTCAGAATAATTCATCAGGATTTTTTTTGTAGCGCTCGAAAGTGTATCCAAAGATGTTTCCTTGCCGAACATTCTTTGGCCTGATGGTTCCCGAAATGCTTCATTATTGGCTAAAAAAACTTAGTTCCATTTTGCTGATCAAGTTATTCAGAAACGGTTGTGTTTATGAAAATTCACGATAAGAACTTTTTTATGCCCCACTAAATTTTCTACAAAAATCATCTCTATTGAAACTTTTTCAAGACCCCCCTCCCCTTCCTACTTCCAGAAATATCCTCTAAACAAAATGAAAACACCAAGTAATGAATTTCTCAAATTTATAGGTTCACCTGTACTTCAGTTCATTGCCAGAAGACAAAATACCATATGTTGGTAGCGCTGGTGAACGCGAACGCGTCAAACAATTATTACAACAATTACCGCCGCATGACAATGAGGCACGTTACTGCAGCGGTCTTGCCGAAGAAGAGAAACGTGAATTGCGTGTATTTGCAGCTCAGAGGAAACGTGAAGCACTTGGTAGAGGACATGCTAATCAGTTGGATAGGCCACATGGTAGTGGTTGCCGAGAATGCGGTAGGCCAATTGGCGCTGGAGAAATGTCAGTTGGAGCTAGTAGAGCTGGACCAACTGCATTGTGGCATCCGGCTTGTTTTGTTTGCTGTGTCTGTCGGCAATTATTAGTTGATCTTATTTATTTCTGGAGAGAGGGTAGACTTTATTGTGGCCGCCATCATGCCGAAACACTGAAGCCAAGATGTTGTGCCTGTGATGAAATCATTCTTGCTGACGAGTGCACTGAAGCTGAGGGTAGAGCATGGCACATGAGGCATTTTGCCTGCCTCGAGTGTGACAGACAGGTACGTTAATTAATTCTTTTGAGAGTTTTTAGTTTTATTCTTATTTTTTTAATTTGCCTCTTTCAAAGAAGAGGAATGGGACCTGTGAGGATTCATCGAGGTTTAATGGGACTCTGTGATGAATTCATTAAGGCTCTCATGAAATACACATTTACACAATGATTCATCATCGCGGGTTTATTCAAGCCTTTTTTTGCAGTTTAGCAAAGAGTGTATAAAGAGAAAAAATCAGAGAAAAATAACAGTGCTGCTTTGGAAAGTATGCTGGAAGGGAACTGTGTTGGATTTTTTTTTCAATTCCGAATATCATAAAATCGGATGGTAACGAGAATTGATGTTGGTAGCTCAGTAATCGCCTAATTTTGAATTTCGTAGCATTTCGTAGCAATTTTTCTCCTACTCATTCAAAGTATGATCCACTAGCCTGAATTTTTTTTTCTTCTGTCTGTGCGGGGTATTATATTCATGCATAGATTCATGATCTGGAATCTTGTTCGTCACATGGAATTATTATTTTTTCATGCCATTACGATTGTGGAGATTGCTTCCGGTTGCGACCACATCTCTCGCAAGGGCCTGAGATCATTTATCAGTCCTTGCGATAAAAAAACTAGACCATATCAGCCTAAATATCCTTGTTAGAAAGAGATAGATCACATGGATACTTGCGATTGTCTCTGAGACAATTCCGGTATTATATGCATTCGTGAACTATATTCTTCCCGAGAATGAATAGGTCATATTTGATGAGTGTTCGTCAAAGGAAATGTTTTCTCCGACAGTTTACAAGAATTACCATGCTCGACATGAACATTATGAGGCAGAGCATGTTAACTTTTCAATTTTGCGAAATGTTCGCGTTTTTGCTTGACTATAAACTTTTTTCCGATGATATCATTTTCTCAGATTTTATCCATGACGTAGTACTATTAAGTGGCATCGTAATTTTTAGAAAACGTATTGATAGGAGTTCTTGGAATTTTCTCTTTCTACATGATTATCGACAACAGTTTGGTGATATTCGATCATGTTGCTATGAATTGTGTTGTAATCTCAAGGAGATGGTAATTTCTTCATCAGGATTTTTTTTTGAGAAGAAAATTAAAGCTTGTCGTCATTTAGATAGTCGGAGGGTGTCTCATATCACCTGTGAAACAGCTAAATATTAAATTTACGGATTCTGTCCAATATGTGAATATTCAGAAAAGAGATAGTTCAGGAAGCGACGCATAACAATAAGAAAGAATAGAAGAATTGCATAAAAACAGGCTGAGACTGTCGGTGTCATAGCTTCCGATTTGTTGGTTTAAATTTTATAAATGTATCCACTTCATTATCGACTTTTTGTGTCTAATTGTTTTTTTCTCCTATTTTCAAAAAAAAAGCTTGGTGGCCAACGATACGTGATGCGGGAAGGTCGTCCCTACTGCCTTCACTGCTTCGATGCATCTTTTGCTGAATACTGTGACAGCTGTGGAGAACCGATCGGCGTTGATCAAGGACAAATGTCTCACGAGGGTCAACACTGGCATGCAACTGAGGCATGTTTCTGCTGTGCCACCTGTCGTACATCCCTATTAGGCAGACCATTTCTACCAAGACGTGGTGCAATATACTGCAGCATTGCCTGCAGCAAAGGTGAACCACCAACAACACCAAGTGATTCGTCAGCTGGACCACCACCGACAGCATTCCCGAGGTAAATTAATCCAACTTATGGCTAATGATGATCAATTTTTCGAAATTCAATTCTTTAGATTTAGAGGAGCACTCAGCTCATCTGGAAACTGTTGGAGATGGAATCCCTATCATAGTAAATGTTTCTCTTTTCAAAATGATGAACTTTGATCTTTCTTGTTTTTTTTCATTTATTCTTATTCAATGACAATATCCACAGTGCCAAACTACCGAACTTTTTTGTATCTTGTTCTGACAAGATTTTCGATGCGCAAAAACCTGCATAACTCGGTCCATTTCATCCCAATCTCCCCGACGTTATGAAATGTCCCAACTATGTATGGGAAGAATATTGAAGAAAAAACCACGATATGCTTGATTTAATAACGTAGCATCATTTCATCCAGTATTTTCATTATTATACTGAGTTTTTCTTCGCTTCCTATGGATCGAATTTTCAGCAATGACGTATAACATTAGATTCAAATAGATCTGATCCGATCAGATCGGACCTAATTGCGTTGTCCTGATCGAAAATCATGTTTGGTCAAACCGCATCTGTTCGGTTCCGATCTGATCCAAACATATATTGAGTTTCATGTCCGATATATTCAGATTAACCATCTAATTGATCTGAATAGATCTCGTTAGATGTCATGTCCTCTCCTACTAGGTCCCTTTGGATCGAAATGGATCTGATCTGATCTGATCCGAACAGGTCTTGTTGAACATGATGTCTGCTTCACCGATGTTCGATCAGACCTGGTTGCATGTAAATGACTATCATGGAATTGAACCTATTCGAATAAGATTTGATCTTCTCATTTTCGTCTGGATGTTCCCTCTTCCTATCATGCCATTCACATACAATTAGTCTTATTGGGAATCATTCCAATAGTCTTATTGGGAATCATCCCAATAGTCTGATTGGGAATTTGTACACTCTTGATAAAGGTCCGCTGAATCACATTCTATCAGTTCTGGATCAGGCGTACCTCATGAGGTCAACCTTGCTTCAACCTGATCCGATCATTAAGTGATGTCAGGTATTCCTAACAATAGTGTGAAATCAATTTCTCATTGACTCATGACCTTCTTAGAACACTTTGTAAGCTGGTTGCATAAGAGAATCTAATGAATGATCAACGTTACCAAAATAATTGATGAACCCAAAAAATTCGTACTTTTTCAGGCAAAGCAGAAAGCCGCCAACAACAAGTGAGGGCTCATTAAGTCCACCACCTCCTACGACAAGACATCACACCCTTCATGCACCAGGTTCTGCGCGAAATTCTCCGAGATTAACGAGAAAGCATTATCAGGCATCAGTTTCATTAGCAACTACTCCAACTCAGGTCAATAGCGGTGATTTTGGCACTGAAGGATTTTCAACAGCTGGTGGCTCACGAGCTGGTGGCTTAGACCGTGTTATACTTGAGAGAAATCTCGAAAGGTTACTGCAAGAACGAACTTCTCATGCGGAGGAACCAACGGAACTTGGAAGGTATAATTTTAAATAGAATGCTTTCAGTATTCAAACTCTCTGGACTGTGTTGAAAAATGTGAAAATCCTATGATAGGGGAGACGGGGCACAGTGGGCTGCAATGCAACTTTATTGAGGATTTTTTTCCCGTAAAGGACTTCATGAAAAAATCCGAAAAAATCGGAATATGCTGAAATTTTCTGACATTATTAGTGAATTTCCTCGGACACTTTCCTAGAAGCCTTCACCCTCCAAAAATGGATAATCATCCAGACTCACAGGCCCACTTTGCGCCGGTCTCTCCTATATACCTAAAATCTCCAGGTCCATCAATTCCATCCTTCTTTTCCCTGAGATTGAACTCCCAAGTCTTCGACGCAAGAGAATAATGAGGCTGAATCGATAGTGTAGGGAAATTTTCGGATACATTCCTTTCAATCCGCTTCAAGGGCAAATTTCAGATGTTCAATAGCGTGAATAAATTGAGGAGGGAAAAAGATGCATTTGATTTAAAAAAAAAGTTGCCGAGTACATGTTTGAAGGTTTAAGATAGTTCAGCCATGAAATGACTTTCCATTCAAAGTCCTAAAAATCATAGAAAGTGTAAATAATTAATTATTTGAATATGGGAAACATATATAGAGATATAGAAATCATGCGTGAGGAATGACTATCACAATTAAGTATATAAAAGAGGTCAGAATGGAATTTTCAAGCTTATTGGAAAACTTAAAAACGTTATCACTCTAATATTGAGTTGGGAGTGATAACATTTGCAATTGCGATTGAACTTCAATTTGGAAGTGATTCTACTTAGACCCCTAGGAATCTAGGATCCCTCGTGACTCAATTGCCTTTAGGAGATCCCAATCTCTTTTTGACATTTATCGTTAAAACAATAGTATATTTCCGGGCTCGTGTGATTGGCATCCCTCGCCTTGCGCTTGGGCACCAAGTTTCACACTCGTTGTGGAAAACTCTATCCCTTACGTCCGGAGCGTAGTTTTTCGTTAGTGATGCTACGTCCTCTAGTTCGATAAATTGTTTTTTCATGTTCTCTGGGAAAGAAACATCTCCATCGAGTGAACTTAGCAGCAGTAATGAAGAAAATGTAATAAAAAAAATGAAAAAATTGAATACTGCTTTGTAAAATGTTTCAATTCCATTTCAGTGCAGAGTTTAAACTCAATGTTTAGGTAATTTTTCTTAATTAATAATTCAATAAGCTCCGCGTTGAGACAAATAGAGTTTTTTTTCTAATGGCATATTCGAGATTCGCTTCAATTGCAGATATGAAAACAAAAACGTGAAATGTCTTAAATTTGTTGGATCATTGAAAATAAGAATTTCGGAGCGTTTCATTAGGTATATCATGAAGCGGTAGCCTCTCTCCCGGCATAAGCGTCAAAGGGATGTAGGAAACCAGACAAAATGTGTCCTTGGCGGGAAAAGCTATCGCATCCTCTCACCTCGTGTCTTTTTTGTAATTCAGTTCCTTCTAAACTTGAAATAGATGATTTTTTGATTATAGATGCAGTGGCTATTCCCATAACATGATATATTTAGTGGCATACAGAGTTAATGCACTCTTCAGTCCGTTTTAGCTTTACAAAGAAATTTATGACTAATATTGGCCGAGATATACCGCAAACGAGGTTCCCCAAAAATCTTGATAATTGTATCAAATTTGTTTTAGAAATAGAGCCTTGTTATGAGTACAACCGTAAAATGCTCAGGTTCAATAAAAAAAAAAAAAATCAAGGACACATGGAAATTTAGGTCCACGACCTAAAATATGAATACTTCACAAGAAAAAAAAAAAAAAAAAACACACGCAAATCGATTTTTGGGGCAAATATAATCACTTCTCCATGGAATCGGGAAGTTGAAAAAAATACAGTTGATGAAAAGGGACTACAAAAAGGATCTACAAAAAAACCGCAGTTAGAAAAAAGCGAAGATTCAAGTTATGAGAAAATAGAACATGTCATAATTCTCCTAAAAAATCAGCTTCTGAACGGGAATATTACGAAATTTCTACAAGATATTTATCACATAAAATCGTATCTTTCCTTGTATCATTCTGTCAATTTATCCTATTTCTTTTCAGATTGATGCAAGCGAGAGACAGAGAACCATTGCGATGCGTGCAAACCTGTACACCGAGTCATGCATCGAGTATGCCAGAATTACCTCCGCCAGTACATTTATCCAGTCATTCCACCACTCCTCCAACATCACATTCGTCAAATATAATGGATATACCAACAGACATAACTGATTTATGTGGTAATCCTACAATGACAGATCCGCCAACTCCCACATCGCGGAGAGTTAGATTCCAGGGTGATGATCCGCATGGTGTATCTGCATCAGTTGTGCCATTACCCAGTACTTCTGGCACACCACCATCGCCAACAAGGACACAGGTACCAAGATCGAGGAGTTTACAGCCTGATGAAGTTGCCAGTACATCATGGGGTGAGTTCATATGTGATTGAACATTAATCGATTGAGTCGGGGAACTTTTGAGAGATTGTTTCAACAAGTCTTATCAAAATTTCTCCAACTCCCTCCTGCTCCGAGATATTTCCCAGTAACTAATCCAACACCATTAATATTCGGAGCAAAAGAAATTATAGTCCTACAATTAATCAATCATTCATCGATTCCCTGCAGGGAGTGTGAGCTGTAGAACTAGAAATGAGGAGGAAGAGAGCTGTTGCTCAACCTGCAGTTCATCAAGCAGCTCAGACGAAGCAGCAGCTTATGCATTACCACCAAGAAGAGCCTATGGTGGTGTCAGAATTTCTTACGTACCAAATGATGCTGTTGCATGTGCCCGGCGACGTGGACCAAATTCATCCACATTGCATTCCCAGAAAGACACCGAAAAATGCATCATATCCTGATCGTTTCCGTTAAATGATTCATCTGAAATGAAATTTGATAATAATTTATGTTTTCTTAGTGAAAATCTTTTAATAATTCTTTCGTGTATTTCGAGCTGTATATAAGGCATATTGGAATTTGTATTAAAATGCTGTGTATTGATATCATCAGAATGATAAAAATGATTTTCGTTTTAACTATTTTTTTTCTGTAAATATCTAGAATCATATTCAGTCCTGAAATGTAATGAAATTAAAATATTTGATATCCTTAAGGCGGCAACAATTTATCCTTATTTAGAATTCAGGTACACATAAATGAACATAGAGTCGCAAGCATATCTAAATTCGTAAGACCGATTCTTCATGGCTCAAATCAGAAAAAAATCGAAGTAACGTATTCGGAAGCAGCCCGCGATCACTCGTTTATTCTTATTCTACGTCAAAAACATTATTTCTCAGTTATCTATGTTTCAAGTTCGAACAGCATAGAGATTATGATCTACTAAATACATCGAACACTTTTCTTCACTGCTCACTGTCCATAAATTATTATTATTATTATTATTATTATTATTACTATTTTTAGGATTATAGAGAGCTATGACAGTGTGGAATTTAATGAGTAATGTTCAATTGCAATAATGAAGAAGTTGTGTGGGTCATTTTATGAAGCCTTTAACAAGCGAGCGATATATGGTCACCCTAGAATCAAAGCATAGTATATTTCTTACCTGGGGAGTAAAAACAGCCAAGGTGCAGAGTTGGGTAGTATGCACACTGAGAGCGAAGTGAACGTAGTCTCACTTTCCTCGCAGTGTGCAGATGTTTTTTCTTCATCCCTTCGAACACCGGATAAAATTGTTCTGATTTTTCATAGAAAGCTTAAGCGAAAATTATTCTTGTTAAGAATAATGAAGTAGCTTTATAGCTGGCAGCTACGATATTTTAGCCTATCTATGTGCATTCAGAATGGTCAATAATTAACAATTTTATTTATTGCTGTAATACATGTTCCGATGTGTTGGGTATTCTTTGTAGAAGAGTTACGCTGAGTGCATTTCCAGTGAGAAGATTGGACTTCTGAATTTCGGAAAATTAATTCCATAGTCGGGAAGACGAAACGAGGCAAGTCGACTCATTTTGTAATCATCCGTAATCAAATAACTGCAAAGTGATTGTCGCGTAATGGAAATTTTATAAGAACCTTCTGAGTTGAAGATTTTCACGAGGTTTTTTTTCAGTTTCCGAGGTAGCCCACAATTACCTCAGTAATTCAGTACTAAATTAGCATTGATATCGAAAACTATGTATATGAACATTTAATTCTTTTCCACGGAAATGATTCTCATTGATTAGATTTCCCGAAACTGAGGAGTGCGTAGTGTCTACAGGAAGAAATAAGAAACATTTTCATAAGAGTTTCATATTGATTATTGGATAATTAATAACATTCCAATACTAGTCTTGGCGGGAGCTTGGATCAAGTTCGGCGTTCGAGTTCTGTCTCAGCTAAAACCTAATATCCACGAGTGGACCGAGAATTAGCCTTGGTCATTCTCGATGAACCAGGTTTTGGAAGATAGTCTTGATCCAATACTGGACCAAATTCGGTTGCCCACGCTCGAATTCTGGAATATTACCAGCACTGGCATTAATAACAGATAACCTTTGGTCTATGCTTGTCTGTCCCAAGTTTGAACCAGGTTTGAGTCTCGTCGGCACGCAGCTGAGTACTTGGCGATCAGACTTGGAGCGAACACGGGGGAGACTAGCTGTTCCAAGTTTGAGGAGTCAATGCTCAATCAAGTTTCGGGCCTAGCACGTCAATCGAGCATTGGATGCGGTACTTCAATTTGCTTCGGTTTAACGCTGGCTAGAATATACACTGAGAGCAAAAATTTCGTAATATTTGATAAATCCGTATAGTTGGTGCAAAAATAGTTATTTCTGCCCTCTGGCCGGAAAGTGCAACTCCCTGGCCGCTGCGCTAAACGAAGTTGTCACTTTCCGGCTAGGTCGAGCAGAAAAATAGTATACAAACCTTGGCCAATAAAAAAAAAACCTTCAGATCACATGTTTGTCAGCCTCGGCATCGTCTTTGCCAACAATTACATGTGATCTGAGACTTTTCTTATTTTACTGGCCTAGGTATGTAATATACTAATTCCACAGAATTCTTATTCAGAACGACTACCAATCGATTAAACGGAAGTTTCAATGGCACTAAATCTTTTTCCAAAATAAATTTTCCATCTTTTCAGAAAAGTTTAGCATCATCAAACATATATTGATAGTGTGATGACATAGACATTTCCTGGAATCAACTATTTATGTGGTAAGAAAGAAACTTTTTTTTTTCAATACCACACCATATACTCAACTGACGAAGACAATAAAAAAAAGAGTTTGTTGAATATAAGAGATTTATATTTGACACGAATATACGTATATATCTTTTTCTGGTGCAATTTTACTGAGTGAATATATCTTTTTTTCAACGAAAATTTGTTTATGATCATGAATTTATTCTCAAAAGTTCATGAATTTAATTGCTGATATTGAATTATTGAGGAAATTACAGATATACAGTTGAGAAATCTATTTTATTATTTTTACTGAATATTTGATTGGCTTAACGAAATGGTTGGTCACTTTTGAACGATCGAGCGCGAATTTTAGCGAAAATCTGGGCGCGCATGCGTTGAACGGTTATCTTTTCACAGGAGAACGCCATACACCACTATCGCAGTGGATCCAGCGTCGTGAAGTGTTCCCGCGCGCAAAACGTAATCGATTCCATCGAATTTCATCATGTGGCTCTGTACATCTCCTTTAATCATCACATCATTGACGAGAATGCATATCACAAGCAAGTGGATAATAAGTTTTTTCATTTTATTTCAAGGTAAATGATAATTATTTCTAAGAAATAATGAATTTTGAATTCAAACTGAATTCAATCAATTGCCTGCGGGAATAGACTTCTTGTTCTTTCCCATTGAATTCGTTCAATTTCAAGTAAAGTTAACGCTGAAAAGTTCGAATTGAATTATTTTCCTCGATTGTTCGTCATTTTTTTCGCGTTCGAATCAATAATTTCTTTTTTTCACAAGGTAATATTTAATTTAGTCCATTGGGAATGCGAGTAATTAACAATATATAAATCCATGCTGTAGATTGACAAACAACTTTTGTAAAATCCTTGGGAAGAAAATAGTTGCAATATTCAACACGTTTCATTACGTGCCATACTCCACCCGGGCCGAAGAGGAACTCCAAAGCCAACGAATCCATCATATCACGTGGTGAAGAGTTGAAACAAACTGCACACGTATCAAGATCACGTGTCAATTCTTGCCATACATTGGCTCTAAAAAATCAGTTACAATCAGCATGTATATCTTTGAAGAATCAAGCAATGTCCAAAACTATAAGTTACGGGAAAAGAGAACACTGTCAAGTGAACACCTTAGAGAATTTCAATTGTTTCCAGCACATCC
The DNA here is from genome assembly GCA_963565655.1 of Aleiodes testaceus. Taxonomy (NCBI): domain Eukaryota; kingdom Metazoa; phylum Arthropoda; class Insecta; order Hymenoptera; family Braconidae; genus Aleiodes; species Aleiodes testaceus. The sequence goes on from OY751415.1 coordinate 2,006,680, forward strand.
CGCCAGCAAATCTTCCTGACGAGATAGATTCATTATCGTTCATAAAATATAACAATACTCTGTACAAATCAGGAACAATAATATGCATTAAACGTGATAATAATCCTCCAGTATTTGCTAAGATTAATGTGATTCTTAGACATGATGAGTTAAATTATTACGCAGTCAATGAGTTACAAACAAACCTCTTCATTGAAAATATTCAAGCGTATGAAGCTAAACCATGCCAAATATGGCATTGTCCTCCAGACATAAGATGCGTTAGCCATCTCACTTTTCCCTATTATACTTCAAGTAATTCTCAAACTGTTATACCTTTCGTAGAAATTTAATCTCTATCTCACTATCATCCCAAGGTAATACTTGATAAAGTGTGTTAATGAACCCAAGCGACCAAAGAAAATGACGTTCAGGCTATCTTTTATGATAAATATTAAGAACTTTGTAACAAAACCATGTAACAATGGGTTGGCAATAGATATTCAGCTGAAGAAAAATTACTTCGAATTGATTTCTTTAATTTCATCATTCTAAAAATATTGATATTCGATTTTATTATTTACTAGATGCGTTCAAAGCCTTATTAGTTCAGAAGCATTAAATTACGTTATAAAGTCTGTAATATCTGAATTCAATCCATTTCTGAAGAATTTTGAATCAACCAAATATTTCAATCAGAATTAAAACTAATTTTCAGCCCAGCGGGAGGAAAGAAAGCATTTCTAACCTCGCTTCGCTCGGTTAGAAATGTTTTTCTCTCCTCCCGCTGGGTTGAAAAATAGCATACACACCGTAGAACTTAATAATTCAATATCGACAAAAATTTGGCACCCTCGCTTCGCTCGGAAGGCAAATTTTTCTCGATGTCGACTTCTGTCCTCCCTAGGCGTGTAATATATACTATTATTTGTAAATGAAGAGTCGAATTCTTCCTTCTTTCTCGTGAATGTTGGATTCTACTAAATAGTTCATCAGGCCCCGTTCAAAGCATTCATTCTGATCAAAATTACAGGCCAATCTATCGCTCAATCAATTCAGATCTACACGTCTGTTTTTTCAATCGAAATAACAAATACTCGCGGTGAATAAAGGCTTTCGAATAGATATTACATGCTTTCAACTACTAATTTGTTCGGCATTATTGAAATAAATGGTTTAGTCATTTAAAATAAAATTTTGATCACATTTAGTCATTTTTTTCTCTCAGTGTACATATATCATAAATACTTTTATACATATCTAAAAGTTGGCAAAAACATCGTTTTTGAATACTAAATAAGTAAATGTTGCATACATGATACTTATATGCGCGTATGTATCACATATATGGGCTATATTTCATAAATATATTTTCACATACATTTCCGACATATATCTTTTTTCATGTGGGTTGCCTGATTCAGCAAAAACAAAAGTGATGGGAAATGGAAATGTCGGGATAAAAAATCTGAATTTTCCCGAATTCAAATTTTGAAGCTCGTTTGATCCTCTAAATTCATTCAACCTGGAGAATTATTATTTTAGAGAATTATAAAAGAATCTCGTATTCTATGAAATCAATGTATTTTTCATTCTCGTTTCATTCTCCTCGATGTAGATATTTCTTAAAATACATCAAGTAGAATGAAATGAGAATCTTTTCTAGCATTCGTTTGAGGGTCTTAAGCCCTCCTCATCTGGGATCCCCTCCTCGCCCATCTGGGTTGCAGGCTAGATCGGGAAAATTCTTGTGTTACAATGGTAAACCGATATTGGATGATGTTTTTCTATATTCAATTAATTTTAAATCTAAAAACAGTTATAAATATTTGTGCGATCATGAGTAATTATGAACTGAGGAATCTGTTGTTGTAATCAATCACATTTGAAGTCACTGTTTTGTGGAAATGCTGTTCAGGGAACAATACGGAAGCTATTGATATTGAAAAAAAACGATCTGTGTGTGTAAAGATGATAATAGATGAGCAAATGTTCGTTGGCATAGTCGTGGGTCACCAGAAGTTTGAATAGAGTCATGAAGTTTAACTTTCAATTGTTTAGAATCCCAATGTTTTTTAAAATTAGAATTTGTTATTTATCACATCGCTATCGTCATGTACTCCATTTTTTCAGTAAACCCTCAGAATACCTAGCGAATTGAATACGGTATTTAATCTGTTAAATTCCATCAAATTATTTCAATTTCCATTTTTTTCAATCATTAATTCATAAAAAGAATCGAACTTTGAGAGAATGAGAACATCAAATGATGATGACAGATCAATCTGAGATGCTGGAGTATCAAAGGAGATTTGATGGAAGACAGGGAGTAGGAAACGAGTTCCATTTCTTGAGGGAGAAGCAATGGAGAACCATGCGAGCTTCAAAATTTCGATTCAGGTGATTTCCATGAGAAACCCCAGAAGAACTGTAAAAAAAACGTCTGGATCAACCTCCAGCTGAGAAGAGAAAAAGGATCGAACGTTATCACGACGGTATCACTGCGCTGTCATTAAAGGCAATAACAATGATTCCAATTTTGCCAATTCTTGCTTTGTTCGTGGTAATTTGCTTTACAGGTTGCACAATGTAACATCTACAGTGCTACCAAAATATTTAAAGATAGGATTATTGATATTGCTCAGAGAAGGGATGATGATAAAGGACGAATTGTGCTTTAATGATTGGAGGCAAGGAATACCTTGCCTTGTTAATGTCGAGGTTTCATATCACAAGAGGAACGAGGGGACCCAGGTAGGAATTGAGGTAATTATCAAGGCTGGCCGAGCCTTTACACAACGCTGACTGAACCTCGTCGGAGTTTCGAGACCAAGTCTTGCTCAGGCCCTGCGCAACCCCCAAATGATAACACCATTTAAGCCCTGGATTACAAACCCTTAAAAGGCCTGGTTTATAGGCTCATTTCAAGCCTTTAGTATGAGCCTTTTTTGAGACTTGGTCGAATCTTTGGTCAGCCCTAGTCACGTTTTTAATTGATTCCACAGTCAACTCTATAATTAAAAATAACCCCCAGAGCCGTTGTTTTAATTTTTAAATGATAGAGTCAATAAAAAAAGGAAAAAAAAACGATTGTCCAGATAGTCCAAGCGGTCACCCATCCAAGTACTGACTACATCCATCGCTGCTTAACTTCAGTGACCGCCTAGAGATCTCTCGTTGTCTGCTGCTAATCTGAAACATATTATAGCCACAATCCTAATTACGTATTTTAGGCTCTTCCAAAGAAAGAACAGAATAATAATCAATCGAATTGATAATAACAATCATGATTATTAATAAAAAATTCGTTAGAAAAAAAAAAAAAAAAAAAATTAGAATAATAATAAATTAATAGCAACGATGCGTATAGAGCCCGGACGACATCATAAATTAATAGCAACTATGACATATCAGTAGTGAAGTGGTAAACAAGGTCGAGTCATATAGGATTGCCACATATACTTAACCTTGTTTACCACTTCACTACTGATATATATGCATGCGCAAATAGAGAAACAATGTGTTTACGGGGGTGTGGGGAGTTTAAGGCTAACGACATCTCGCGTAATCAAAAAAAAAATCTACTCAAACTGACACCAATAAGGTAGATCTCAGTCAACTGTTATTTTTGCTAGTCTATTTTGATTGAGATTAGTATCAGGCTCTTCCGAGTGTACTTATGAACAACCTCATTTAGTTGAGATTGAGACGAGCCTCTTTCGAGTGTCTTTTTGCTCAGCCTCAGTGACTTGGTCTAATACCAGCCCTTTTTGAGTTTAGTCTCATTGGAGTATTCTGGTCTGAGCCTCTTTTGAGTCTAGTCTCATTGAAGTAGGCTGGTCTGAGCCTCTTTTGATACTAGCCTCACTAAAATAGGCCTGTATAAGGCTCGAAAAAAGTTTGAGCCCTGAATAATTCCTACCTGCGAAGGACACCTTCCCATTTAGTCCGGAAAGTGATGATTCATGCATTGAAGTGATTTCCGCTATTATTCATTGCAGTACCTCTATATATTTTCAATCGATGAACAAAGATTATGAATCAATAAGTTTACAGCTCGTCTTACTTGAGTTCTCTTATTTTGGACATATTATATATTATAAATTAAATATTAATACTTATCCTTATTAAAGCCTCTCGCGCAGGTCTTGCCTGATTCGTTGAAAAAGTTCTCGGCAGAAATTCACGTATCTCCTTCACATTTTCAAATATTGTCGAATAAACTGTGAAATAGAACTGATGCATCTCGTTCAAAATTACCCCAAGTCTCTCGGAGATCTACCTACAGACACTCGAATGATTTTGGAAACGAGTAGATCGAGTACTAAGGATAAACGGCGCAGATATATATGTATATCTCTCGCCCTCCAATAATAACGCATGCGCGAGAGTGCTAGTAGCGTAGCCGAGAGTGGGAAGCATATGGGAGTATTCATACTTCTATGCTCTTTCCACACGCGGCTTTGCAATCTTGAGAGCGAGAGATGTATATGTACATCTCTCGATTTCGGACTCACTGGCGCCGGACTTACCTCTTTTTCCCATTATTTTTAGCACTTGAAGGGGTTGTATGGAGCTAACAGTCAAATTATGCTAGATGGGGGTGAGAGTGCCTGATGATTTTTTGGGGAGAATTGAATGGTTCATAACTCTTTCAACCTTTTCCCCATATTTCCTATAATTTTCACGTTATTGTCGAAAAAACGATTTACGGGGCGGGGGGGGGGGGGGAGTCTTTAATTTTCTTTCCCTCTTACTGGAGGCCTGGAACACGGCAACATCACAGAAAGTTCCCTGAGATCCCAATACACCTTCCCTCAAAAATGCTCGTTCTTGCCTACAAAAGTGTATCTCAGACCTTTATTAACTAGACTATAAAAAGCACATACCTACATTTTTTAAGGACATACTTTCCACAAGTTCTGGTTTATTTTGAGCCTTATTTAGATCAAAGTCCAAAAATGTATTAATTCCGTAACTTTCATCCAAAAGTAAAAGAATGAAAATTTCAAGAAGTGGAAAGAGATAGAAGGACCAGGTGGATGCATCTGGTTTCAGAAATCGTCCCCGATTGGTCGACTCATTCATAGAATAACCAAACATCACGGACCGCCTCTAGGATGTTCCAAATCCCGCCCCAATGACTAATTTCCTTCCCCATTTTTCCCACTTCCTCTTTTTTTCTTCTCTTTTATCTCCCTCGTCACTTTTCAGCTCTTCAGTGTCCACTTAACGCCTTCAACAATTAGTTCTGTATAATCACTGGTACAAGTTCGGTTGATCTCTGATCTTGAAGTTGGAAAATTGAAAAAGAAAAAAAAAAAATCAATCTCATTTTTCACCAAAGTTCAACCTAAGAAAAATAGTTTAAATAAAGTAAATGAATGGATAGTTAAAAAAGTGCAATGCCAAGAAAACGGATAGCATCAGTGACGTCTTCACTCGATGATGACGATTATTATCCTGATGAAAAATACCGTAAGGATGAAATGGAAGAGAGAGCACCAAGAAATGCTGCTAATGCAAGGGAGCGTGCAAGAATGAGAGTATTGAGTAAAGCATTTTGCAGATTAAAAACAACATTACCATGGGTTCCAGCAGATACTAAACTCAGTAAATTGGATACTCTACGTCTTGCTGCAACTTACATCGCACATTTACGCGCTGTACTCCGAGATGATAATGATTCACATACAGAGTCGACAGCTTTATCTCTTACATTGGTGAGTTCTCCTCTATTTCTTTGATCCGTCAGAATAAAACCGCGATCGCAGATTTTTTTAAAAAGACTGCCTTAGATACTCTCACTTTGTTTCATCAATAGGTTCTCATGGAAAATTTCATCTCTCTGTGGGGAAGTCTGAAAATGATTTCTTGCCATTTTTCTCCGTACATACTGCTCTCAAATCTACTCTCCATTTAATGAGATATATTCCAAAATTCTATTTTATCATTCTGAATCTATATTATTCAATGAAGGAGAGAATGGTTTTCAATGATAAATTTCTCACAGTCAAAGTCATTAAAATTCAATTTCAGCTTAGTTTTTAAGTGAGATCTTCGATGCGAGGGGTTCTAGAGGGTAGTGTTGGAGACCTTCTGTGAAGACAAAACTCATAGAGTATGAAAAGATTTCTCGACAAATTCACTTAAATCCAATAATTGAGGAGATGCATGTTGAATAATGTCTGTGTAACTGTGAGAAGGTATCTCCATACATTTTCCTGAATTCAAACTCTTTCAAGGTACTTACAAAACCCTTAATATACGAGCCCATTTTCCTCAGAAATAGGTTTCCATAAAATAATTCAAGAGCCTTCTCTGTAACTCTAATTCTTTCCTACCATTTGTTTTTTTTATCTATTTGAGTTTCGAGGATATGTTCAGGAGACAGCACTCCACATCGGACTCCCATTCCTTCACCATCAAAGTTTTGTGACAATAAGCATTAGTGAAAATAAACTGAAGATAATTCATGGTATTTAATTAATTCATTCATGAAAACTCTAATGGACGTCACGGAGGGTCCGAATTCTTTCTTTTCTTCTTCCAATTATATATTTATTTTGGAATATTCGAAGTAAGTAACCAGGTGGATTAAATCATCATTTCCAAAGACATCTTCAGTGTTTATGTCTAACCAGGTGGATCAAATCACGCATTCTTGCTCGGAAATATTCGTTTCCATTGAAATCTCCAAAATAACAGCTCATTCAAGAGTCGTAGGATAAACCCAACCCAAATGACTTTCACTGTGTTCTTTTTTTCAACATCACAAATGATTTATTTCTGTCTCAGTCTTTTCGAAGTGCGATATCTCTTACGAATTCCGTTTCATTCTCATTCAAAATGTTCCTAAGGAAATTTGGTAAAGGGGTCCTCACTCTGTCAATCACTATAAATCATCACAAGTTATGAAGATTTTTTCTGTTCTTATTGAACCGGGGCATGACTCTAAACGATCATAGAGAGGATCCTAATCAATTTTTCAGGTTTTTTTAAATGTAAAAACCAAATAATTTAAATTGAGATTATCACCACGTTCCTCATTACTCAACACCACTACAACACCTCTCAAGACTTCTACATCAACACCTCTCATTAAACAACTCTTGAGCTTCAGATGAAGAACATTATCGACGAAAAACCTCAGCCTATCTTCATCAGGCATAAAAAATATAGTTGTTCAAAAACCAAGAAAAGTTGGGGCTGTAAGTGCATCAAAAGTCGCTTTTTCCAATTTATTAGTAATTTCTTTAATACATCATGTAGGCAATATCCACTCATTTGGAAAAAAAATAACCATGAAGAACCAAAAAAATCATTAAACGAGAGAAAATGAATTCGATAAATTCAATACGGATATGTGGAATTAGCGAGGCCTGCATTTGTTACTCATCTTCTGTGGCGAATATCTCAATCGAGCCACTCTGCGAAGACGAAGAACCTCCACACAATTTATAACACACACACAATGTAATATGGATAAAAAACCAACTCGAACTGGTCAAGAGAAGGCCAATTTGGCTGTTTTGCCCAATCACATTGACACTCTGTCTTTATTCGTCATATTGTTTTTATGATGACTATTCGTGTCCTGAGTGAAACCACAAATTTTCCCTACCTCGCTTTATGTTAGTTTCCTCTCCCAAAATTCAATAAAAACACCTTTAATCTTCTTTTATTCCACATTATTGATTCTACTTTTCTTTACATACTAAAAATAAGTTTCGAGAGTTTTGAAGAATTGTAACTCATCGAATTGTTGAATTCAATCAATTTAATTATCTCTTCAAAATTTCAAGAGATTTTTTTTTTAACATTTTAAATTTTCTTAGTAAAAATCGCTTTCTGAACCTTGAAATAACACTAATTAAGTAATTTTTCAAAAAAACATACTTTATTCCGATAAAAACTTAAATTCTGGTTTGGCAGAGCTATTCTCCCTCTCTACCGAAAGTTTTTGAAGATATTTCGAGAGAACTGTGGAATTAAATAAACTGTATCATTCTACCTTTTGACTGTTAATTATTTCTTCCCACTTGAATGATTTACTGGAAAGACTCGAATTATTATTTGTTAACGGGTTACGTTGTTTATTGGTTACAGTCTTGGCCTTTTGCGATTCAAGGGACACCGACAGCTTTTTCGAACAACAGCTGTACCTTATCATCAGCATCACAAGTGCCGAATTCCAGTCATTACAGCCGTGCACAGGAGAGTCCACATGGAATCCAGAATTATCATTCTGGGAATTATCAAAGTATTTCAAATCGCCAGGATCAAATCTATTATTGATTATTTGAGTCGAAAACAATGTTTCAGAGTTTTAAACGCTTTGACGATTTTGGCAAGACTACGGTTTCAACAAAAATGACTTCACTCGCAGATTTTCATGAAAAGTCTTGAAATCTATGTGAGATAAAATTTCATCTCGTGCTATCCTCTCCGAAAGCCGTTAAAGAACGAGGAAGTGAGGAATAATTTGCTCCTAGATCACATATCTAAGAATATTTTGGAATCTGAGATATAGATAAATTTTTGTGGAAACCTTCTTTGTATTATTTTCTTGTACATTGACGACTTTTTTTAAACTTTATTATTGTCCTCTATGGAACGAGCTATGAGCCAAATTTGTTTATCTCTCATAAATTCCGTGATATTGAAAAAAAATCGTTTTGCCACTCGGTTACAAGCTTTTCATCGAATTATGAAAGATATTTATAAAATAATTGAATCTGATAATTTCATTTAGCGTTGAGAATGAACCAAAGAATTGCATTTGTTCGTGTCTTATTAATAATAATGTAATGAAAATATTTATTGAAATTGTATAAAGCGAGTAGTGGATTTGTTATCTCAAAAACATGAAAATTAAACCAAAGAATTTCGACATCCGGAGATGAGACGGAAGTGCGGAAGAATCCTGAGCATCCAAGTGGTTCAGCAGTTAAATAAACAACCTTGAGAAACCTTTGTTTGGGTTTCTCCGGAGTTTAAGAAAATATATCCAATTCTACCTAACAGACTACATTCTTTGAGGTTGTGTATGTCAATAAACTACCGACATTTTCCCCATGTCTTCTTCTGTAATTAACCACTTCCTTCTCCTTTCTCTCTTTATCATCCTTGATTATTCGAATTTTGCAATGTATTATTATTTCATACATGTGGAAAAATATCTATAATCCTGAAATTAATAAGTTACCATAACGTGAACGAACGATTCAACATTTTATTCTTCGAGAGAAATGCACCTTAGAATTTTCTTTATTAGAAGGAACTTCACCGAGATCGGTGATAAATCAATGTTATAAAATTGAATGTCAGTTTTCGTTGAGGTCTCCCTTGCAGTTCCATTTTCGCGAAAGGGTAATTACTCAAGCTTTCCTGTTTCTCTCAGACCCCAAGACATTTCTCAGGAACTGAATTCACATTCACTAAATGCCTCCACGAAGAAGTTTTCGTCTCTCCTGTTTATCTTGAAGTATCCGAGAAAGACTGATCGCGCGTGAATTTCGCTCATCCTATTGGTATTGAATTGAATCAACCAGAAGCACTTTAGTTCTACACTGAGAGAAAAATATCTAATCTCAATCTTAGTTGATTATCCCTGAATGGATACTTCAAATTTATCTCAAACAAAAAAAAATCACTTATCAGTTTCTCCTTTCATTTCAGAAAATACAAAATTTACGACCAAAGTAGTCATATTTCTGTGAATCCTTTCAAACATTGAAGGGAGATGTCACTTATTACTGTAAAGAATACGATCTGAATTCATCATCTCTTTCCTATGATCAATACACTCTAATGTTAGGCAGATAAAACCGTTTAGTTCTATGAAATACTGATTTGAATCGGTCATGATATTAATATATGATTCTGGAATGCGTCGAGAACATAGCAAAAGTCACTTATACTGGATTGGCAAATTCATGATGGAAATTAGTCCTTCCACGTATTCTGCAATTTGTATAGTATTGGAATCACTTCAGCCTCTGACATTATAATTTATAGTTTATCTTTGGAAATAAATGTTCTTCATTTAAGTAAATTACTATTTGGAATCGAAATTCATTAAGTATCAACAAGGCTTATTTCCGTGTAGAATGTATGCCCTCAGTGTAATTATTATTGATTGAAAAAAAAAAATCTTCATTGAACATAATTTTAGGTCTGTGAAGACTGAGTGACTTCTTACAAAGTGAAAATTATTGCTTATTTAATTCTTCGGAGAAAATTCTAAGTCGACAGGATCTTGTAATTTGAGCCTACAAATCCCTCTTTCCTCTCTGCTTTCTTGAAGAATTATGATCATGTTATTCTCGTTATGTATTCACCACAATTTATGACTTGTCGAAAGGAACATTCTTATGTAGAAATTTCATTTTGTTGACAAAATTCGAAAAAAGTGTGAAATTGAAAATTTCATGGTAGCTGCACTGTCACAGTACTGTGAAAGGTTGAGGTCGGGTTGTGATTCTCTCCTAGTCCATTAAAATGTTAGAAAATTCAGGCCTTACCTACGAGAATTTGGAGGCAGCCAAAATTTTGTTCCATGTTGTAGCGCGGGTGGGGGGGGGGGGGGGGGTCTAGGAGAGTCTAATCTGAGATTTCAGGGTTCCCACCTTGGAGCTTTCCCCGCCATCTTAGTTTGAGGAGTAAAAAAGTGTTTTTTTGCCTCTAGAGTCCAAACTACGCGTATCACTAAAAAATTGTTGAATTATTATTAAATTTCCTACAATTTTGTTTCTATAACTGTTTGTCATAGAACCAAAAACAGAAAAGTTTATGGGGAAAGAACCCACATGAAAAAAAAAAAAAAAAAAAAAAATCATCCTGTAACTTTCTTATTGCCAATTTTAGGCAAAAATATCATGAGACCTTTTTTGAAGAAGATTTCATGATGAACATTTTTCTCCAATTCCATTGATTCTTAACGGCGATAGAGGGCGCCATACATATGGCAATGGGGAAATAATAGCCCATTGAAAAGTTACAATTGTTTTGAAAAAATTGTTTCCGCGTGAAGGGGCGGGTCATGGTGAGCTCAAACCAAGCTTTCGGCATCCTCACCCTTATGCTTCCACCACCATATTGGAAAAGGGGTGAACAGTTTTTTTCGCTCCCGCGGCAAAAATATACGGAGTAGAACAAAGTCATAGATACAAATTTTGGAGAAAATTAAGTTTCTTACAACTTTGATTCTATGACTTCTTGTCGTAAAAGCAATAAATAAAAAGGTATCTATGAAAAACTTTTATGTTATAGGTTTTTTGCCCATAACTTTTTTATTTTTGGTTGTATGACAAAAAATTATTTCACCAAAGTTGCAGGAAATTTAATCCTCTAGAGAAAATGTCTTCACAATTGTTTTCAACGCGAATATTTTTGCCGCTGGAGCGGAGAAAATATTTCCACTCCTTTCTTTTCAATATGGCGGTCGAAGCATAAGCCTAGGTAGGCATTAACAATTGGTCCAGGCTTGATCCAAGCTCGTTCCAAGCCTGTTCAAGCTTGGGTGAGGCTGCGGAACCAAGCCTAGTCCAAGCCTGGGGAAACCATGGAATGTAACATTGGACGAGCTTTCGATACCAAGCCAGGACAGGTGTTGGTATTCAGGCTTGGGCCGAGGTACATTTCAGCGAAATGCCAAGCTTCAACCGAGCTTCATTCAATAATCACCGAAAATGTTTAAACAAGCTTTAGGAATTTATCAATATTAAATTGGGAGTCTCTTACGACGTAAGTCACCTGGAATAATATTTTTAAGAAAGAAATATGAAAAAAGTGCCCTGACTCGGAATCGAACCCACCACTTTCCTTTCTTAGAATTTTTAATAAAAGAGAATTATTTTATTGCTATTATTCATTCTAGACCCGGGTTGTGCCCATTTGTTTATCCGACGCGTCCCGATGTTATTTCCCAGAGAAGATCATCCCCGGGTTGTTGTTGTCGGAGATATCCACCAAAGATCTGACCTTGAATGGTGCATTTAGCCTACTGTGCTATTTCATGTAATTGGAATTATAATGTACCGAACCGGACTATGAAGTGATTCAACTTCTTCTTCAGTTGGCACTCTGAAACTCTTTATTTAAATATCATTCGGTATTTTTTCAATGTGATGATAATAGATTTATTCAATTATTTATCGATCTGAATAATTAAAAACAATCTTGTAATACCCACGCCTGGGGGAGACTTGGGCCAAGCTTGGTATTTGGGCTCTCTATTAAGTTGGTTTCCGGGCTTGGCTACCAGGCTTGGATGGAGCTTGGCTCGAGTTTGCTATTCCAAGCGTTGGCGATCCAAGGCTTCAATTGCGCTTGGACTTGCATTGGGTATATCGAACCTGCAACAAAAAGCTTCGGCTAAGCTTGGGCCAGCTTTGCTTCGAGGCCTGGCGATCCAGGACATAACCAAGCTTGAATAAGAGGCTGATATAACCATCATACAAAACTTGGAGAAGCTTGGCGATCCTAGGCTTGGAAATATACGTTAATCCATGCGATTGACGTCGATTTTTCCCACATGAGAGGGTGGGGATTTCATTAACTTGGAGTTAAGCTCACTATGAGCACACTTCACGTGAAAGAAAAAGAAATTCCAATGAACTATTATTTCCCCATTTTAATATGTTTGACGCGCTCTAACGCCGTAAAAAATAAATGTCGCCGAAAAATACTCGTCATGAAACCTTCTCCAAAAAAGGTCTGAAGATATTTTTCCCTAAAATTCATAATAAAAAAGTTCGGGACTATTTTTTTTCCTTTTCATGTAGGCCTTTTGCCCATAACTTTTTTTATTTTTGGTTCTATGATAAAAAGTTATGGAAGCAAATCGTAGGAAACTTAATTTTCTATAATTAAAAAATGTTCTTACAATTTTTGTGTGAGATGCGTGGCTTGAACCCTAGAGGCAAAAAACCATTTTCACCCCTCAAATTAAGATGGCGGCGGAAACTCAAGGGTGGGAACCCCGAAAACTCAGAGTTAGACACCCCTAGACCTCCTTTCATGATAAAATAAAATTTCACCTGCCTCCAAATTTTCCGGGGTCCTGGGTAGCATTTCAATCGACTATCCCGGGATAAAATTCTTCCATCTCTGACTGGCTCTTGGAGGCTCTCCGAGACTGCCAGAGATTAAAATGAGTCTTTCCGAATCTCGGATGATCAATGAAACGGTCATTGATGAGAGGCTCGAGCATTCGGGAGTATTTATTGATCTCTGCGATCAATGCCGGCGTCTCTCGAAAAATCACGCGTTTTCAAGAGACGACGGGAGACGCCGAAAAAGATCGGAACTTAGAAAAATTTTCGAGTTTTTCGATTTTGAAAATTTTCTAAGTCCCCAGACGGGGAAAAAAACGTAAATGGACATATAAAATGGGGTCGTAGGGGGTTGACGGGGTTGGTCAAAGAACTACCCTATCAATCTCTATAATACCTAATCAATCAATTTTTTTTTGCGGTGGAAATTATTATCGCGAATCTCAATTTGTAAATAGTAATGCTTCATCGTGATGATTAAATATTACTGAATTGACTATCTTCTCATCATCCTTTCATTAAAAAAACCGATTTATTAATGAATAATATTCCTATTATTCATTGTAAAAAGAATTCAATCGCGAAGAATTCGAAATTTCGCGAGGAACTGCTCAAGAAGAATCGGCAGTTCTTGAGCAGAATTAAAATAATCACTTTCAAGAATTACAGAATAGCAGCGCGGACTAAATCAACAGCGAGCGAATGAGATGACCACAGGGTCCCAGGTTCGAGTCTAGGTGCCGACAAAAAAAAAGATTGATAACTCGAGAACCGCTCGACCGATTCTTTTTTTTTTTTTTTCGTTCTAATCAGCTCGAGGAGCTGCACACGATGGATCTCATTTCCATCCCAATCAATATATGAATTGCACTGATAATAAAATGTCCAATTGCATATTGATTGGATGGTCTCTCCTGCCGCTGAGAGAGACGATCGTCTCTCGCTTAGAGAGATTCGAGAGATTTTTAGCGATCTCCGAATCGTCTCTCTGGTGGCCACGAGCGAGACTCTCTGAGAGACGCCGATAGAGTCTCTCGACGCTTGAGAGACTCGTATTTTTCCGTCCCGGGATTTCTACACTGAGAGAATTCTTTGGAATTTTGAACTAAGAAGATATAGTAGAAAAAAAATCTTGACTATGAAAGTATTATTAGCAAATATTGCGGTGGAAGACAAAAATTTTTGTTGTGAAAATTCAATTCATTACCTTCAAGTATAACTATCAGATAGTAGACACGATTATGAACTACTGGCTCTCATTATATGGAATTCGATTGTCATACACGGAGAGAAAAATATTAGAATTTTTCTCACTAAGCCGTAGAAAAATTACCATGCCGCTCTATAAACGGGGTCGATTTTGCGTGAAGAGCGAAACATTGTTATTGAAAGGAGAGTTTTCATTAAGCGTGACAAAAAAAATGCAACGGCGCATTATGAAAACTGTTAGGCAAAAGGAGCTCCATCCTAAAAATTTTAACATGTACGAAAAAAATTTTCATTACCAACAGATATTTAATCAATGTAACTGATATATTTTTTCACAATTCAATAATACTTTTTCCTTAGTTTTTGCAGTTTTTCGCATCGAATTTCGGAAGATAGGGTGAGAAGGAGATGAACGAATAAAAAAACCTATTTATTTACATACAAAATATATATTATATCCAATGAATCTTGAAGCCCGTAACGTACCGAGTGCAGTCGAAGATTCTCGACCTATTCCCCCTCTTTTGCCATTCATTCTGAGGCTGGCATGGGAAAAATTAAAGGGGAAAATTGTGAAAAATGTTTCTAGCGTTTCAAAATTTATAACGGCTCGAAAATTAATTATTGAGCAAACATAAAAATTTTAATTATCTCCTAAACAAAAAATAATTCGCTAATATTTTCGTAGTGCTGCGTAACAATTATCGTAACACTTCCTTACGAAAATTCAATTAGCCCTATCAATAATCCTTGTGGCAAGGACATTTTTTTTATTTATTGATGCATGCCCCTAGCCCGTACCTTTGGCCTGCTTTAGGTCGCTGAGCATCATAATTTTTAAGAGAACTTTCTCTCCGTGTAGTTGTAATACAGAATTAGCTATAGTAACTAGAAGGTGGTGATTCAAAATTCTTCACTTTCCATTTTTTTCTACCAAGGAACTCATTAACATGATTTGAAATTAATGAAAAATTTACGTGGATATAATTCTCACTTATTTCAATTAGTTTCCAGATTCCTTCGTGGAAGCAACAATCAGTGATTCCAAAAAAAATCGGGATTTTGCTCTTTATTTAATCTATCTATCATGAAGTGTGGGTTGAAAGACGGAAATCGCTAAGAGTACTAAAATATTGTAATAAGCATATTACACGTCTTGATTGAGTGTAGTGATCTTAAATAGTAGCGGGTACATTATAAGCACGGGTGCGACAGTTAAAATTTAATAGTTTGGTTTGCTTCGACTATTGCCAGATTGGTCATAGTAGTGGGAAAAAAACCTCTCAGTGTATTTCGGTATGGTTATGTCCTTCATGAGAAGGGCAATTAGCAATCCTTCTTCAAATTTCCTGGATTCTTTCTTCTCAGTTATACCCATCAGTGTGCGTACTATGTGAAGTCATCATCAATGCACTGAGGGGATTTTTTCATACTGGTATGGCTATTCTCAAACTCGAAAGCGGACTATTTTAGCATAGGAATTGCAGCTGGAATTATAGTCATGTGTACTATATTATAGGTATACTTGTTAAAAATTAGTTCACTGTTACCATATTCTATAGTGAAGGTCTTTTCTGCTCTATTTTTAGTCATGTGTAGTATATTACATCTGTACGTGCTAAAAAAATTAGTTCACTGAGACTATATTTTATAGTCGAGGTCTTTTTAGTTGCACAGATCAAAAATTTCTCTCAGTGTGGGTAACAATTTGTATGATATGACAATCGCAGATTTCCACCATTAAATATTGATATCATTTTTAATTAAGAACTTGACTATAATCAAAAATAACCCCCAATAGAAGCATCTAGAAATACTCCCGGAATATTAGTTACAGGAAAAACCATTCTCTCTTCTCAATTGATGGAACACTTCCATTCTATTGTCCTTTTAGTCGGAACAATCTCACAAAATATAATCTAAATCCATACACAGATGTATCCGTATGTAAAATTTGCTTGCACGATTATACTCTTCATAAATAGAGGTGTATTCACTAGCGTATGACGTGATTCAATTTAGCGTAATTTTTTTTTGGATAAACGATGGTTCATTATAATTGAAATTTTCAACTTTTTAGAAGGAAAAAAAAAGTATGTGGAAGCCGCGACCGAGGTGAAATTTCTTCGGAAAGTACTGGACCTCAAACAAAGTGGTGTCAACTATTAGATGTAGATATGCGATAGCGTATCAGGCTAAGTACATCCCGAGCAGAAATTTCGTCGGGGTATTCCCTATGCCCCATCAGGTCATCTTTAGGCTTAAGTAGGGCTCACCCAATCGGGAAAGACCTAGCTGGTCCATTGTCAGGAACTCATAGGGTAAACCCGATTTTATTTCGGGGAAATTGAAGGTTAATGCCTCATAAGGAGTTCCCCGATGTATTCAATATCAGGACTCATTGAGGTTTACCTAATTGTAGTTCAGCCCGACGAATTCATTATCACTTGTAAGGTGATCCCGTTCGTACATTCGATCGGGTACTCGTGATGTATTCATCATCGGGGAGCATTCAGGATGAACCGACCATCGACTCAGACGGCGCTCAATAGGGACATAACTGATCACAACATCATCAGGGCATTATTATGCCAGCCTCACTTCAGGGATCAAAATCACTCATATCCATATATTTATATAAGTGATTTGGATAATTATAATTATGCTCATTTTTTCGGCAAAGTAAGCGATTATAGAGACATATGTGTGAAATAAGGGAGCTACCTTAGATGTATAGAAAAATAGTGAGGGACGTCAGTGACAATTGTGTGAGAATATTGAAAGCGAATCGGCGTACAGTGGCTCAGTTGGTTAGACGCTAGGAGTCTAACTCGAGCAGTGACTGAGAGCAGAGGTGTCTCCGCACAGTTTAAGTCCACTGTCGAGTACAGAATAATATTTCAGAAATAAAATATTCATTTATCATCGCAAATTAAATCTCGTAAAATATCATACAAAAACCCAATAACCCATACACAGTTTGTTTGTTTGTTAAAAGTGCATGGAATGGCTGCACCCCTAAAGTGCTACCGTTTTTTATTTCTTCTTCATTGAAATCGTCTATCAACAACAGGTAGGGGTAGAGATGGACCCCCTTCCAAACCACCAAATATTGGATCTTCCACAGTAAAAATTCACTCGATTAGAGTTTTACAAAACATACCCATGTTAAATAAAGGAAAATAGCAGGAACAATTACTCCAACAAAAGGCAAGTAGATCATCAAGCAAAAAGGTCATAAAAAATATGACATCCGAACAAATCGACTCAGAATTCAGAGAATTAACCAAATTATACGGTAAAAGAATCCCACATCATTTGGAATCTAATAAAATGACAGTTGGAAAAACGTCAAACAATAACGATGACGCGGCTTCTGCGAATTCACTGCTCGATTATCAGAACAGTGAAATGTCAACAAATGACCAAGGCCCACCGAGCTACAGCGAAGACACAGAGACAGAAGATTGGATATGACCCAAACAAAAAAAGAAGAAAAGACGCCTAGCAGTTCAACAATAAACAAGGAGAAAGAGAGGAAAAGAACGAGAATCACAATCCCGACAGTGAAGGAAGCACCCTAGAGCGGGGCCAGACAACCCGGACCCAAACACACGTCAACGAGCAGCTGAGTACCAATACAAACAGAAGTCAAAATAATGTAGGATTCAGATCCCCTCCCATACACTTTCACGAGCAAGATTTCAACACCCTGGTTAAATTAATAATAGACATTATCGTTGACAAAAATCATTTCTATCTGAGACCTATCAAAAACACTCAAAACATAGTCGTTCATACTAGAATTCTTTTATTTGATTTCTGAACTATTGAAACTTAACAAAATCAAGTTTTACACCTATACTCCCAAGGAAAAAAACCCCAAAAACCTATGGCTCAAAGGGCTAATTGGCGAGTACTCCACTGAACAATTAATTATCGTAATTAATGAAGTCAATCTCAATATAGAAATTCTAAAAATATCTAAAATAATTACAAATAAAAAAACGGGTCATTTTATGTACGTGGTCCAGATTCCACAAAACAACAATCTAAAAGATTTATTCGACATAAAATCCTTAATGTACCAAAAAATATTCTGGGAATACTTGAGAAAAAAGCCTCTACTTCAATGTGAAAAAGGCCAGGGATACGGACATTCCAGCACTAATTGTCACCTCGGCTACAGAGGCGTAAAATGCAGTCCATCCTATAAACCTGGTGAATGTCAACTTGGTAGAGACACAAATAATCAAGCACTGAAATATGCAAACTGCGATAACCTGGGCCACCCCGCTAGTTATAAGGGTTGCCCTACTATATGAGCGCAAAAAATATAGTTAATAAAAACAAAAAAATTATTCTAGAAAGAAATGCAATGAAAATAAATAATATTATCAGAACTATTCCTGAAATATCATATGCCGATAAACTCACAGGCAAAAAACCCACTCTACCATGCATGGTCGATGACACAGAAACTCTGAATCAAGCTGAAATTACACAAACTCAACACGACACACACACAAACGAGGCCGGTAATACAGATAATACAGTTTCCAGCTGGCTAAATACAGTTAAATTAGAAATTTCAAACTCCATTGAGAAAACGCTAAACAACAGTATGAAATCAATTAATGAAAAAGTTGACATTAACTTTCGTAAGATAGAAAAAATCATGAAAATTATCAAATTTGACGATATTGAGATACAGAAATCCGATGACGACGTACAAACCATTGACCAAAATGGGGAATAGGACCAATCATCATAATACAAATATACCGTGCGACGACACAAATGAGAATAGGCAATTAAAACTCGCTGGAATCAATGTCAACTCACTGGTCAGGCAACAACGTAGATTACATCTTCAATCCTTTATCCACAAACAGAAGATTGACTTATGTTTAGTAACAGAAACGAAACTGAATCACAAACATAAAATATACCTAGATGGGTATAACACGATAAGAACAGACAAAAAAAACTCTCAATTCTCAGGAGTCAAAAAACTCTCTAACAAAACCTCATCCGGCACCGATCAAATTCTACTTATTGTCGTCAAACATATGCCAAAAAACATCATTAGCAATTTAAACATCCGAATAAATAATATGCTAAATAATAAATATTTCCCAATATGTGGGAGACAGCAGAGGTAATCCCGATATTTGCGAAAAATAAACCTTGAGACAGAATCTTAGATCTATATACTTTTGAATTACCCTCGACATCTTGCGGGGCCGAGGTAAAGTATTTGGTCAAGCGGTCAATGCGCATGTCCCCAAAAATATTCATTTTCGGGGACCAAGCGACCACGCGGCTTGGCAACAGGTCAAGCCAAGCCGCGTGGTTGAATTATTGGATCGTTCGAGAACTATTGAATCGATCGATTACTGTAAAGGGTATTTCTGGAGAGAATAAATACTGGATCAAACTGTAAGTAGCCGCACAATTCATTCATCTTCTTAGCTCAGCAATTTTTTTATCCTTGGGTCTCCCAAATCGAACCCTTTCTTCATTTCTCTATATTTTCTATTTAGATCTACGTACGTTGGGCCATATTGTTAATTGCACGGTTTATTAGTTTCCCATAAAACTAATTGGGGCTCAACTTTATTTCCTATTATTAAAAAGTGTCAAATAGAGCCCGAGCAGCCATTGACCCAGGCCTCGCTCGGTGTAGGCTTCAATTCTTTTAATTTATTTTCCTTTTAGTTATTTTCAATTAATTTGTATTGATCAATTTGAATTATCACTGATCAAGATTTAAAATAAAAAGGAAGCCTGTCTAAACCTATATTCTAGCCTGATAGCTACAGGCGTATCAGTAAAACGGAAACATTCAGTAAAATTTTAGCGATAGCAGTAAACAACTCAATTGTGTTCTACTGCAACAAAAAAAGGTCATCCCCGATAACCAATATGGATTCAGGCTCCGTCACTCTAATCTACATGCGGTTAATAAATTGTTGTCAGACGTCAACCATGCGCTCTCCAAGAGGGAAAAAGGAGCAGCAGCTCTTCTAGACCTGGAGAAGGCCTTCGACGCAGTATGGCTGGATGGACTGATATTTACCCTGTTGAAAAATAAATTCCCCAACTCCCTAATAAAGATGATACAAAACATGATTACCAATAAAAAATTCATAATTCGCGAGGGCGGTTTATTATCAACAAGGGAATTTTTCATCACAGAAGGATTACAACAGGACACGGTGAACTCTCCCTGCCTCTTCTCTATATATACTGCTGACATGATCAACGCATTTGGACTAAACAGTAACAACAATACATTCTCTCTAGCATATGCTGATGACCGAATTATTTATGTCGCCGATAATAACGTCGCCGAATAGAGAAAAAACTTAGCGAATTGGTTGAAAAGGCCAACGACATGTACAAGATCTGGAATCTCCGCATCAACCCATCGAAGAGCGAAGCCATAATTTTCAGAAAGCTTACGACTTCCTGTCCAAGAAACAAATCGTAGAAATTAAAAACTTCAAAGTAAAGACCACAATATTAATTATAAATATTCAAAGTAACCCCGACACGGGAAAAAAAGGAGAAATACCGATAAAATCCTGCGTAAAATACCTTTGAGTATACATAGACTACCTACGGCGGAGGAGGGAGGGGGGGGGCAGTTCCCACATTGAAAATTTAACCAAGGGGGTTAGAAAAAGATTCACATGTTTTGATAAAATGGGAATTATACAAGACTTCAACAATGTTCCTGCTCTTTACCATCAATGGAGACACAAAAAAATGAAGTGATTCCTCTCAATATTAACTCTGAAAACTTAGTTTATTCCAGAGAAATCTCGCCAATTGATAAAAACGACTTTCTGAGTTTCCACAGTGGTTATTCGTGGCTAAATGACCAAGACCAAATCATCCAAGACCTGGAAAGAAGACGAAGGATGCCCCACGCAGCCAACGATCTCAGACCCCCATAAATAATACTCCGTATCCATCCAACAATATAATCAGCATTGAGCTTAATTTTTTTTCTACTTCCTACTCAGATTCAAAAGAGGTTTTTTTTGTCTCCCAAAAGAATACAACAATTTTTCCTCTTTCTATAAACATGATAATATCCTCAGTACTTCCCTTTTTTCGTTATACTTTCAAATTAAATATCCTAGAAAAAACCAACTCACGGTATTCAAGGAGCCAGTAAATGAAAAGATGTTATCACACAAAGTATTCACCATAATTATACTACGAACGATTGTTTTTTACTGTTTTTTTTTAATATACCAATCCTGTTGATACATGTAAATATTGTTTGACATTAATAAAAAAAAAAAAGAAAGCATAGAAAAAGTTTGACGCTAGTCTACCAACTGGGCGGTCTGGGTTCGATTCCGGGTCCCTGCCGAGTTTTTCTTCACAAGGCTCGGTAATGGGGAGTCGTATCTTGGGTCAGGTAGGGGGTGGGACCGATTAACCACAAAAAAAGGCTGGGAGAAGAAAAAATTGAAGATGCATAAATTGAAAAGAAAAAATGAATAATTTGAGTGAGCGTGTCGAACGCAAGCAACGACTGAAACAATTACGTGCTCCTCAGCATTGTAGAAATTAAAAATTAGATGCTGAGACTGAGAGACTCTTTTGGGAACGAAATGAGAATCCTCCTGCAGAGTGTAACGTCACTAAAGATCCGTCAATTGAGAGTGAATCCCAGTTTCGATGGCGATCCTGATGATGTGTTGAACTTGTCAGATTACCCGACTGAATCTTAAACCATATCCGATCAGGTGATTATCGGGTGTGGCTGTAATGTCCCTATAAGATTTCCCGGACAGGATCATCAGCGGGTGACTGCGTGACGATCCTGATAAGGGCCTCATCAGGTATGCCCTATGATGTCCCTATAGGTACTCAGGACAAACCTCATAAGGAAGCTATTATTTCCTCACTAAATTTTCTACTCGGGATGTTGGAGGCCCGAACGCTGAGTGTATATATTCCGGACAGAACTTCCTCCTTCACTACTTTTTTTCCTTTATAATTCTACATGAAATGAGGCCAGCTATAACGTCTATGGTTAGCAATATTGAACTCAGTATGGTTCATGGCGGGGGACTTTTAGTTGATATCCTTTCATCTGTTATTTGATTCAAGAAAATGAAAGTTCGATTAGTTTTTGACATAGTATTCATAACAAGTATTGTAATATTGTCCAACATACTGTTGCATATATAAAATTGTCGAATCCTTTCCCTCTGATTCTGGTCTAACATTGACTATGAGTTACTTCTCGTACCAATCATGAAATTCATTCCGAAAATTTAAACCTGTGTTATGCGATCATTTTGGAGCTCATCACTCCAATACCAATATCTCATAACTTATCGACCGGTTTTCGGATATCTACATTATCATACGCTACTGCTATGTCTAGAAGAGTTGGAAGTACGATTTTTTCCCCAACAACCATGCATTCCCGATAACCCACGATGAGCTCGCGGTCGAACCGATTTTAAGCTTTGCACCACATCAGTATATTTCGTATAGGAACAGAATCACCTACGTGATTCTGTTCCTATACGAAATATACTGATGTGGTGCAATTTTCATTTATTATTTGGGCGTATTTGTGAATAATATTGGAAAATGAGAATGCTTGAGCGAGAATTAATTTCGTTTCGTCGAAAAGTATGATCAAAAAATAAGAAGGAGAATATTCTTCTTATTGTCCTTTGATCATACTTTTCGACTAAACGAAATTAATTCTCGCTCAAGTATTTTCATTTTCCAATATTATTTACAAATACGCCCAAATAAGAAATGAAAAGATATGGAAACAGTTGGGTCTCTCCCACTTCCGAATAGAAGCTATGCAATCATGTTCTCTCGAATTTGAGATTTCATCGGAATTAGACTCCAAATGATTGAAACCATCGAGACATGATACTGCCAAAAAAATGCATGTATATCTTTGCGTAATGGTGACTCTGAGGACTTTTTTCACGACGTAATGTAAATTTCGAGGACATTCGGCAATTTCGAGGACAGTCCTCAAATTTTTCCAGAAATAAATTTCATTTTCAGGACTGTCTCCAAATTAACATTTTTGGGCAAGACGGCCCACCAAAATCAATGGGTTTAGGTGGGCCGTCTTGCCCCAGCCTCCCCGACATTTTCAAGACTATGAATTTTTGTCTACTTTTCATCATTTACTATACACAATAATCTATAAATGAGGGGAGACAGGGGCATAATGAACTCCACTATCAAAATAATCGAAGATTTTTTGCGGCGTGACGGAATTCCTCGAAAATCTCAAAACAATCAATAAAATGCTTCAGTATGTCTAAATTATTAAATAATTCTTTGATTTTTTTGTAGAGGCCTTCACTGTATAAAAAATTCCTGATTTTTTTCCTTGTAGGTTCTGTGACAATATTCAAAATTAACGGCCCAAACGTCAGCTAAAGGCGACGCCAGTCGTCAAAGTTTAGTATTTGCATTGCGCACGACTGCCAAAATTGGTAGGGCCCAGCGCAACAGGCAGTTGGTATATAGAGAGGACACTCTCCTTCGGTACCCCGAACGATTTGGTTAAAATTGTCAGCGGGACGTGAATTGTTTTTGTATTGTGTTTGTATTTCGAATAAATTCTTCTTATGTCCTTATACATAATTTAATAATAATTTAATTGTCAATACCTGTCGTCAATCCAAAAGGAGTCAATTGTGAGGATTCAGGTGAGTGAATGTATTCCGCTCGTGCTGTTTTCTCTCTCTCTCTCTCTAACTTTTCTTTTGAGGGTCTCCAAAGTCGGATCACCTCTGAAATTGAGTCTCAGTAATTTTGATAGTCAAACAGTTGTCGAACTTATAATCGACTGGCGCCCAACGACCCAACGTGTCACAATCTTCAATAAAAACTCTACAGGTAATTACCACTATTGTGTCGTTGTCATCAGAATCATCAAGAACAGGGTCACCATCATCAGAGTCATCCACAAAAACGCTAAGGTTCTTCTCAACAGCGATGGTGACCGCAAAATCTCCACAAGGGGCTCAACGGAGAGCGAGAATCCTGATCGATCAAGGATCAGAAGCGACATTCATCACAGAAGAACTTGTATCTAGTTTGAAATTGCCAAAAGAATCTTCAATGATAAATATCGTCAGCATCGGACCCACAAAGAGTCAATCATCAAAAGGCGAAGCAACAGTGATTCTGCACTCAGACCGGCCTTACAACCCGGCAATTGAATGCAACGCGTTCATTTTGAAGAAACTGACAGCGAAAATTCCACCATTTATCTGCAAGTCCAAGGCTAACATCGACTTTAAGCATCTGGAATTAGCAGATCCAACTTACTACAAAGTTGGATCTATCGACATCATCCTGGATTCTGATTATTATCACAGGATAACCAAGGTAGGACTAATCAAAAGTGAAGATCATCAATTAACAGCCCAAGAAACAACGTTTGGCTGGATTATCTCGGGTCCAACCTGTTGTAACGACTGCTACCCAAGGACTCCATTATCTGTGGTGAAGGAGTCTTCCAATCAGCAACTTATCGAACTTCTTCGAAGTTTCTGGGAGTAAGAAGAAGTAGAAAAATCTACAGGAAGTACACTGACGCCGGAAGAACAAGAGTGTGAGGATCACTTCGCCAAGACACACTACAGAGATTCATCAGGAAGATACTTCGTGAGACTTCCGTTCAAATCACATCCAGATTCACTTGGCGATTCGAGACAAGCGCCAGACGAGAGCACCTCATCGACGAAATTCTACTTTCCTCATCATGGAGTGGTTCGTGAAGACAGCCTGATAACCAAGCTCAGGGTTGTGTTTAACGGATCAGACGTTCTCCCGTGATTCAGGATGCATCGTCTACTCTTTGGCAAGAAACCATTCAGCAACCAGACATCGAAACGTAATTATGGACAGATTCATAGGTGGCACTCACCTGGATCAAGAGTCACCCATCCAAATGGAAAGACTACACCCGCAACAGAGTACAAAAAATCTAAGAACTTCAATCATCAGCAACTTGGCCACATATTAACGGAAAGGAGAATCCCGCGGATTGTGCGTCCAGAGGAATTACTCCAGAACAGTTAGCAACTCACCATCTCTGGTGGACTGGTCCAGAGTGGCTTCAACTAGATCAAGAACGCTGGCCAACATCAGCGATAGAAATCTCTACAGATGTCTCACTGGGAGAACGACCACCTGCAGTTCAATCGTTTGCAGTCAGTCTATAAGACGAAGACGAATTCATAGCGAGATATTCATCGTTAACAAGATTGTTGAAAATCTCAGCATGGATCCAGAGAGCCATTAAGAAATTCAAGCGACAACCTTGTCCAGATTTGCCAGTGATCACTCCACAAGAGATCGAGGATACAAGAATCTACTGGTTGGTCTACGTCCAACACTTGCACTTCAGCCATGAGATCAGTATCTTAAACCGAGGAGAATATCTACCCAATGGACATCCACTATCCAAGAACTCCAATACTGGACGACATGGGCACGCTTCGAGTAGGAGGCCGTCTCAGCAACGCGAGACTCGACTACGAGCAACAGCATCGAGCGATTGTACCAAGACAATCACTATTTTCGACACTCATCGTGAGAGAAGCCCATCTGAAGACTCATCATGGAGGTACACAACTGACGCAAGCTCACATTCGCCAATACTACTGGATCGTTGGCGGCAGAGCTCCAGTTAGATCGTACATCATCAAGTGTATCATCTGTGCTAGATGGAGACAGATACGAGCACAGCGTCTGATGGGGCAGCCACCCAGTGAGCGAGTGAACGACGCACGAGCCTTAAAGCACACTGGAGTAGACTTCGCCGGACCTCTTCATGTTCTGCGTTACAGAGTATCTTGAAGTATCACATACAAATGTTACACAGCAGTGTTTGTGTGCATGGTAACATCAGCAATCCATCCAGAAGTCGTGACAGAATACACATTAAAGGCGTTCATCGCCGCCTACAAACATTTTACATCAAGGAGAGACATTTGTCGCACTCTACATAGCGACAATGGCAACTTCGTTGGAGCAGACAACGAACTTGACATCCTCTTCGATCAACACTCTCATCAGCTGAAGAAAATCGCCTCAGTCATCGAATCACATGGAACTGAATGGAAATTCTACCCACCCTGGGCACCGCACATGGGCTGTTAGGTCCAGATGAATAATCTGCTCATTTCTTTTTGGGAATTAATATTTTCAGTAGGGGATGAGTTTTTTAGTCGGTAGGTAATTAATGCAGGTTATTGTTGTGACAGTCACCCAGTTTAATAAATGAGAAATGGTGTGATGAGTCAGCGTTTGATTGCTTAAACGTTGTAACACCTTAATTTTTGACTTATCAATTCATTTCTTGCAGCTAACTTTTTGCGGAGTTAACAATTTCGTAATATTGAGTAATTGTTTTCTTTCAAAGTTGACAATTGTTCGAATTCTGCAACGAAAAACCAGTCTGTTTCTGATCACGGTAATAGAAACCTACTTAAAGAATAAGTACGTGAAATTGATCTTTCTCCCGCGAATTAGCTGTCATAATATTTTTATAATAGCGTGACGGGTGTTTAGTTGAAATATCGGGTGACTGGGCTTAACGCGGCCTTCAATTAAGTGTAGCTGAGTTATTCTCACATAAAAAGAGTGTATAATATCTTCTAGTGGTGGAAAAGGACTCACTAACTTTGTCTAAAAAAATCTTATCAAGAATCTGTTAAACCGTGGACACTGATCATCTTTGGGATTACTGGAGAAAAATCAAGGATCCACAACAATATCATTTAAATTGTAGAAGAATAATAATCATTTTCGCGAGAGAGGATTGATTTTAATTTAGAGAATTATCGAAATCTTGCAAGTAGCATTCACACTCAAAATTCGATTGTTATCAAAATAAATGATGAAGTCTTATGCAAAGTTTCTGTGAGGAAAGTTTCCGATGAAGTTAGTCTGGGCAAATTGTTTCTATTTGAAAAGGGGGAATAGAATTCGTTTTCGTCATTCTTTTCTGCAATTTTTGTAACGTGAGAGCTTGTAAATATTTGTAATTGTTTTGTATTGATGATTATTAGCTTTTCCGAAATTAAGTGAAGATTGATGAAAGTACAAAATTGTAGCGTCCTTAATTTATTTATAATTTTACCTGTTTGTTTGAGAATAAAGGAATGAAGTTTAGATTTACTGATTGTCCTCGACGCTAGCGATCGCGTCTCAGACATAACAGCTAGAATTTTTGGCGCAGTCAGTAGGACCAACTACGATTTCCAACCTTTCATTGGTCTTCTAAGTCAAGAAAATTTCTTTTCGATTCTGAGAAGTCATTCAATTTGAAGATTTTGAACATTTAATCAAGGTTAGAAATTGACATTTTATTTTTGATTCCAGCGTAAGAATTTGAATAGTTTCATATATCAGAGAAAAAAATGACACATAATATCAATCAATCTTTTGCTGATATTGCCAATGCAAATACTACATTTGGTAATCACATCAGAGCTCGTGACATTGGTAATACCCTTCCGTATTTTTCCGGTACACCCGAACATACAAATTTTTAATGTTTTGAAAAATGAGTTCGTAATCAGTTGATAACTATCCCGAATGAAGATGGAAAAAAAGAAGATTATGTTCGGGAGATCTTGGAGAAAGTCTTAGAGCCCGCGAAATTAGTCTTAGCTAATGAGCAAATCACTTCTCTAGAGGAAATTATCAATATTCGTGCGAAAAATTACAAAAGGGATTATAGGTTACATCAGATTAAATTCGCGGAAAAATTCAACGATGAAACTTTGGAAGATTCCATAAGAAGATTAGTGATACTGGTAGAATTTGGTCTGATAACCGTGAAGCAAGAATTTGTTGCCGATGATGTGCCACATTACGAAAGATCATTAAATTATGAGACACTCGAGAAAGTTAAAGACTTTTCCCCGTGCTCCATCCAGGAGAGACTGCATGTCAAAAAAATTAGAACTCTAATGGAGGCTTTGGAGCCCATGGAAAAGGAAGGGGGTTATCTAAGACCAACTAGGCTTCCAGTGGACCGTTCACTGTTTCATCCACAGTGAAATGTTTAGAACGATCATCAACCTGATCATTTCCGGAATCAGTACGGTCCAAAGACACCATATCAGCAGCCTCATACATATCAGCCTAGTCCAAGTTATTCGACACCTTATCAGGTCCCGTATTAGGAAATGTCAAGACATGGGTATGCAGATACGGATTATTACAGTCAAGGGGGTGATAGATCACGTAGTCCAGCACGGTATGATAGTAACTGATGTACTGGGTCGTACTTCCCTAGAATAAATACTCCACCGCTAGGTCCTCCCCAGGAACAGCCGTCAACTTGTTTGGTGGGATCGGCAAGAACCGTGTCTTTTCAAGATGATTTGCGATCCGAATTGAGAGCTGAAATCAAGGGTGTTCAGGAAAAACTGGAAAAGGTCATGAAGACTCTACAAGACAATATAATCGGACAAATGGAAAAGCTGTTGTCAATTAGGTTTGAGAATAGATCATCTAGAGATCGTACACTAGACAGATTTCGGGATAGAGATAGGCACTCATCACCTGACCGTGCATTATCACCTCATGAGACGCAAGATTCAAACGGGGATCATGCTCGTCGGGATGGCGCAACGACGAACAACCAATCATCCCAGCGTCACACAATTTCGGCTGGGAATCTTCACCCACGATAGGTGTACATTCTAAAACAATAGTATTGCCAGAGTATAACCAGCACCTTCCATCCTCATCGAAAAACCCAGCGATCGTTTGTAATCTTGGGATGGGTCCATGAGTGACGTTAAGAGGTCCATATTTCAAGGGTGGTGTGATCACCTTATTAGATACAGGCTCGAACGTCAATCTAATCAGCCTCAGTAGCTCGAAAAACGATACTCCGGTTGAAATTTTACGAAAAATCAAAATTATGGGACTCTCCACCCAAATTACAAACAGCTTAGGAGAAGTAACCATTGAATTATTTCCTGGATTAATGGTATTTTTTTCTGTAGTTCGAGATTTCGGAGGGGACTATGATGCCATTCTGGGCGATGATTCTTTTAATAAGTCAAACGCGCATATCTCCTGGAATTGGACGTAACAAAATATGTTACGACAAATTCATTTTTGCTTGCCCTGTTGACATGGAGAAACTGAAACCGCCACGATCTCCCACAATGGAGGAGGTCTCAGAGTCAATTTAATTGTTCCAAATTTGAAAGGATCTAGGCAGCCGTTTCTCATTGATATCGGAGCGGATATCAATTTGATCGAATTCGATTGTGAAGATTTATCCACCACGAGTTGAGCAATTGATTGAGTTAACCAATGACATCTATACTATAGAAACGGTGACCTTATTCATTCTGGTAGTCCCGGTGATTTTCCACGTGGTGAATCAGAAATTGCCAGGTGCAGGAATAGGTAAATTAGGTACAGAATTTTTGATTCACGAAAAAGTAGAGATTCGCTATCTGGAAAGAAATTTAATAACATACAGAAAACTTCGAGTTGCCTCGAGTTCCTTTACAGGAAGGCATTTATTTGGGAGAGTCAGTAGTTGGTAGAGAAGGGGGTGGCATCCGCAATCATCATGAATACCACTGAAGCAGAATTTCTGCTTAACCTAGAGCCGCAAGTGTTGGAATCTTTTGAGGAAGAGCCGGAAGATAGAGAAGAAGAGATTTCAGCTTCTTGTTTGCTGGCCCAGGAGAGTTCTGACTATTATGCGGCAAGAGTGAGAAGAGTTTTGGAGGCTTTGCTCATGGAAAATGTTAATTCTCATGAAGCAAGACAATTGAGACGTCTCGTTCAGGAATATGGTGATATTTTTCATCTCCCAGGGGACAAGTTAGGGGAGGGGAGGCATTCCAGGTGTAAAATCCGAACGATTGATGATAGGCCAATTTTCAAAAAAAAGTATAAATATCCCCCACAACATCAGGGAGAGATGAATGAACAGATTAATCATCTTATGAGCCAGGAAATAATCAGAAATTCGGAATCATCCTACAACTCACCACTTTGGATTGTCCCGAAGAAAGCGGACTCTAAGGGCAGTAAACGTTGGCGGACTGTTATTGACTTCAGGGACTTAAATAAAAACACATTAGGAGATTCCTACTCATTGCCAGATATCACAAAATTTTTGTCGTAATTAGGAGGGGGGCCAAGTACTCCAGTGTATTCGACCTAGTGAATGGATTTCATCAAATTGGAATGGAAGAAAAGGACAAGGAAAAAACCGCCTTCACAGAGCCGAATGGACATTACGAGTATATCAGAATGCTGTTTGGTTTACAAAATGCACCGCCCATCTTTCAAAGAATGATAAATGAAGTTTTAAGTGGTTTGAAGGTAGAGCTTTATGTTTATCGGGATAACATAGTTGTTTATTCAAGGACAACTGAAGAACATTTCGTGCGACTAAGACATTCATTTGAATGTCTAAGGAGGAATGGCTTGGCTCTTCAACCAGATAAGTGTAGATTCTTCTGCAAAAAGATTGGTTATTTGGGGCACAAAATCAGTGGAAGGAGAGTACAACCCAATCCAGATGAACTGAAACAGCTGCGAGATATGTCCCCTCCAACAACAGTAAAAGGTTTGAGAAGATTGCTCGGTTTAACCAATTACTTCAGAAGTTTCCTAAAAGATTATGCTGATGCATGAAGCTTTTGAGAGTTTGAAGAGATCTATAAGCGAGGAATCTCTACTATACTATCCAGATACTCGAAAACCTTCCACCGTGACGGTACCAAGCTCAGAAGTTGGAATAGAGGCCATTCTGAGTCAAGTTGGGGAAGATGGAGAAGATCATCCTGATCCTTTCGCGTCTAGGAGTCTGAAGGATACGGAAACGAGATATACATCTATAGGGTTGGATTGTTTATCAGTCGTCTTTGCCTTGGAACAATTCAAACCATATATTTTCGCGCTTCCGTTCATTATGGTTACCAATACACCGGCAATAAATTGGTTAGGGGAGTCTTCAAACCCTACTACCGGACAAGTGAAGTGAAAGACCCATTTAAATGACTTTAATTTCGGGGTTAAGGTGAAGAAACTCAAGAGAGATTTATTGGCTGTATTTATTCTCCTTCTCGAATAATCCCCTATCAGAACCAGTAAAAATGGTTTCAGTAGGGAGTTCGGTCAGAGAAACAACACCAAAACTAATTCTTAAGACAACATCAACAACAACATCGGGAAAGAGGGTGAGAATTCAAAATCAACCCTTAGTGGACAATGCAGAGGGTTCTTCCATCGTATCTAGGATTGCCAATAGAAGGGCGAAAGAGATTGTTACTGGGACCCGAACTCCATTGTCATATCAGGATGCAAGGGAATATAGAAAGAATATTTCTTCGAGCCTTTCCACTCCAACTACACCGATATGATTCCTCAGGAACATTCTACTTCGAAGGGAATATCTGATGCCACTCCATCTTCTTCTGGTGAAGAGGATTAGGATTTGGATAATGGTAAAGAGATAATTGCGGGAGTGCAAGAGAAGGTAATTGCAGTGGAAGGTATTCCTGAAGTTTCTTCTTTGGGAATCGATGAACCCGAAAATCAACTCAGTAATCAACCCCGCATCATTGAAGTTGAAAATCTGGTTTCTGATTTAGAAGAAGAGGCTGAAGAGGAACTAGTAAACGATGTCTCGACAAACCCACAGGAGAGCTTGCCAACATTAAAAGAGAACTTGTAAAGATGTGAGGAAATCATGCCGAATCGATCCAGAGGGGCAGTGCAAAATGAAGAAGTGAAATTATCACCTGAACCTTGCAGCTAACCATTGCATCAGCTACAGAGAACAAGCCTGGGGGGAAGCTCCGATGATGAATTGAGCTCCAAGAATTTTGAGGATAAGTTGGCTGATCCAGAAAAACGTTCGGATTCTAATTTGAAATCAGATGCGGACATTATTCGAGAGCGATCTACGGAATTTAAGAAGTACTTGACCGACTTAGAGGAAGCCGTCTCCAATCATGCCTGTAAAATGGAGGAGTTCTCTCAACAATCTCAAAAGCTGGAAGATGAGAGGGCGGGAAGTCCAAGTGATCCCACGAGATTCGAGACATTCCATCGTTACTCAACCATCGCGGGAACGACAGTCACTTCCTCAAATTCTGCCAACAACTGTTGAGAGTCCAATTCCTGAGTCTTCTCTACAGGCTGATCCATCGAATAAGGGGGGTCACTCTGACTTATCCTCTCGTGAGTCATTCATTGAGGAGGAAATGGATAATTTCGATGAACCGACCATGGAAAATGTAATTAATGAAAATTATCAGCCTCTGCCCATTGCAGGGACAAACAACATTGATACTGTTACTGATCCTGGAGTTTCATCACCACCTTTAGATTTGCCTCAAAAGATCTTTGCTGAGAATATTACCATCCCTCAAAGTGATCACTATCAACGCTTAGCGAATGTGAGAGAAACTCAGGATGGATTAACTTTTCAACGGGATAATATCGCTCACTTCTCGGCAGCAGACTGTGAGGCCACCAAACAAAGTACGAAGCTTTTCAGGGACTTGGGTATAATTGATTTGAAAAGTTTGAAAGAATCCAAACCAGAAAAAGGTCAAGTAATCAGCACGAAGATGGGAAAATTTAGGACCTTTACCATGATCGTGAAACAGTGGCATTTTGACAAAGTTCAATTGAAAACACTCGGACTTTGTTTGCAGAATTTGAGGGAGGCCTTGCATAAATTCCACAGACCATGTATTAAAATGGTTTTACAAGGAGATGAGATTGATGCTGAGATTGAAATCAGATCTTCTTTGTAACGAGAATTTCAAAATGATCCAATTGAGATTGTCCTGTGTCATAAAGATATCAGAATGCCACCTGTTGCAATTCATCCGGTGATAATTAGGGAATGCCATGAGACCCTTCCGGGTGGTCATAAGGGAATCATGAAGATTTTTCATCGAGTTAGAGAAAGATTTTATGGGCCAGGTCTCAAGCAGGACATTGAGCATTTTATCAAACGATGCAGAACTTGTCAGTTAGAGTAGTTGCAACGGATAAAGGTGAAGCAACCTTTGTTGATAACTGAAACGCCAACTGAATGCTTTAAGAGAATATCCATAGACACTGTAGGACCATTACCAGCAGCATCGCAGGGAAATTGTCATATTCTCACAATCCAGGATAATTCCTCTAAACATTGTACAGCAGTACTACTTCCGGATATAAGAGCACATACTATATATACTATACCTTTGCAATGGTATGTGCCCGTCATAACGATGAAGTAACGAGGCTCTTGGTTTTTCTTTGTATTCTTTCCTTCTATTTTTCTCGTGATTACAGGTGTCCAAAGTAAATAGTGAGTAAACCCCGATGGGGCACTCTAGCCCGTGCTCGAGTGGGTTACTCATTCTGGTGATAATCACTGTTAGGAGCGGAACTGGAATGATGGGCTTGCTCTTTCAACGGAAGAAAGTCGAGTTGCGTCCTCTTCTGTTGGTCTATCTAACGATAGTCTATCCGAAGATAGTTCGATGAAAGAGACTTGTTCCTTTTACAATTTTCTCCAAGCTCTTCTCTTACTCACTGTAGTCGACAGCAATGGGTGATCAATCCTTGCCTTCGATGAAATCTGCCACCAATTGTTATAAACAATGAGTGAAATATAAAAGAGTACCAGTCTTCGAGGGAACTGGTAAGTGACACACTCTCGTGTCTGTTTGAGAACTGACCCCCCGAACCTCAATGAGTTCGGTTCTTATCTCGAATTATCAGTGTCATATTGCAACATGATCAAACATGTAGCATAAGACGCTGAGTCAAATAACTTATAAAATAATGACGCTGAGTCAAATAATATGTGACGTAAGTTGAACTCATTAATGTGTTCAATTTCTTGTTACTTAATTAATATAATGATTTTAGGTCATAACATCACGTTTATGCGTTTTGATTCATTTCCCTTCCCTTTTTTTTCTCTCTGTTTACCCGAATGAAAAAAAATATTATTAAAAAAAAAGGAATTTATTCTATGGAAAATGTTGCATCCGTACTACTACTATTGTCCGGGGTCAGAGCACTTTTTTCATCGGGAGAATTGTTTTTAGTGACTCAAAGAACATTCCCTCCAATTTTCATCCGTGTTTAACAAAATCCCTATTTCAGCCTCAATTTCACTCGATTGTTAAGTGTATTAGTATAATTAAATGAGTGTGGAGTTCGCAATAAAAATATTTCGTTCGTTAGTAAGTAGATCTTCAATTCGATATTTGATTCCTGAGAACATTCTGTGTAAGGAAAGTGGAACTGATGAGTATGTAAATGAGATAGCCTTCAGTACACCAAACTGTACAGTAAATTACTCAAATCTTAACAACTTCTCATATCTTAATAGTTTTGGAGATGTACAAGGTCAAGACAGCCTTCATCACACCAAATCGTTCGACGATTCTCCAGATTCTGTTTGAAAAAACCGGACGGGCCATGTGCATTGTTACCAACAGTGAAAAAATGAACCTGTTTCCTAACGTAGAAAGCCTTATAGTATAGTATAAATATAATATTCGTTTTCGATGACAATGAAAAATTAAGATAAAGTAATCAATGAATGAAGAAACTCCTTCAGGGAGTTCATCTATTTTTGAAAAATAATAATAGCCAGCTTGTATAATAGAAAGCTTTACAATCCTCTTCTAACCATGCTATCCCAATCGAAATGGACTCATTTTTTATAGAAAATTATCTAGTCTTCGATAATAAAATGAAAAATATTAGTTTTTTCCAGAAAAAGAAGAAAAATCGAAATTTCTTAATAAATAAAGTTCTGAACGTGATCATATAGAACATTTCATGAGAAAAATATAAAAGATTCAGCTCAAGGTAGGCTGATCTTAATGAATCGTTCAAGGTAAACCCCAATGGAAACCGTCGTGAGCCATTTTGCTACGACGACGGGAGCAATGGCTCATGGTATTGACTCGGCAGACTCGATTCAAATATATGAAGGCTTAATGTTGGCATCTGTAACGAAGTTCTCTCCACAACTGTTCTCGCAGACGGCTCACGCTCCCTTTGGGTGAATCTATCTGTGTGTGGAGAAACTCAGACAGGGACAGCTATCGAATATACATAGTTACCGCAGACCGAAGTCACGTGACAGGGGATGATGTTGGCTGAGGATAAGGCAGGAGCTCGGCTGTGATGCCGGCGCTCTATTAAAGAGGTCAGGGCGATCTCTGGACTGGCGAGGAGAAGCAACCCCAGCCGATATAAATAAGCCTAGAGACATGGGGACAAGTTAGTCTGCCATGGGCGGCAGATTCGCGAGGATCATAGCAGGAATGAGTCCCTGGATCCATTACCGAAGGCTCTGATGCCTATTTAACGTTGATTAACGCGGCTACGTGGCGTTTCTCGAAGTAGGATGAGGCTCCACATATTTCCGAGAGTGACGCGAAGTCATGGAA
The DNA here is from genome assembly GCA_963565655.1 of Aleiodes testaceus. Classification (NCBI taxonomy): domain Eukaryota; kingdom Metazoa; phylum Arthropoda; class Insecta; order Hymenoptera; family Braconidae; genus Aleiodes; species Aleiodes testaceus. The sequence goes on from OY751415.1 coordinate 2,042,420, forward strand.
ATTGGTCGGACACGCTGACCCAAAAGAACATCGCAGCCTACCAAGTCTGGAACTATTCCCGCTAGAGGGACTGCGATTCAGACATGCCCCTCTACCATAGAACGCGCACTAAGTTTCCGGGAGTGGACTGCCCTTGCCATCCATTCGGGGTTCAGTAATTCCCCTAGTAATTACTGGCGGAGGTTCAGCAGGATGCCAGAAATCGCCCTGGGAGGTTGAGCGTGGTGAACTCAGGGAATACCACCACATAGTGAGTCTTGTTCATTCCTCCGATAAAGAATAAACTGGCGCCCAAGCTAACGAACGTGTGCGTATCACGCTCAGGATGGCCGAAAGAGTATCGGGCGTATTCACGTGACACATCATTGTTTAAAGAAGAAAAGCGGTATACAACATTGATTGGTTTGACCCAGAATCGAAGTGAGATGGAGACATTTTTATCGAGAAAAATTGGATTCACCAAAAGAATTATCACAAAAAAAAATATTTCCTTCAATACTGGGGATATCATTGATGAAAAATCAATGTGCATTTCTATCAACAGTTGAACTTTGACGCTGCTTCTTCTAGAAGTACATATCTCCTCTCCCCTATTGTAGTACTTGGTTCCCTTATTGCAATTATTTTTGCGATGTAATTTGTTTGTATAACTAGAGTTAAATGTCGGAATTGGAGACGGATACCCTGTTTACCAAAAAGAAATGGTTCAAAATACAAGCGATGTTATGGCAGCATCATGAAAACACAGGTGATGAGTCCGATTGTAGACATGATTCAAAAAAAAAATTAACAGACAGTTTGAGCCATGAGTCAGTGCTACCGAGAACATGGTCATTATGGGTTCTGACGATGTCCATGATGTCTGTGAAATGACAAAGAAGAGATTGAGAATTTATGTGAGCAAGTTTTAAATTATTGGAGTGACCTTAGGGCTGTTGATTCATATGTTGGAAATCTCTCGTTGCTATGCAGCCTCTTTCTCAGCAGCATTTCTAGCACGAGTACGTCTTTCCAGAGTGGCTGTCAGGGTTGCTGGAAGCTCATCATTATTCTTCGTTTCACATTGTATGGAAAATTTAGTGGGGCGTTTCTTGATCATTTTGGTGTCTCTCGATAAAGTGTCCTGATGAGCTTCATCAGTAGAATCTAAAGCCACGATTCTCGCAGCAGTATTCGGTAGATCATTGATGCTATGGAAGATAAGGACTAGAGATCCGTCAGTAAACCTACCCAGAACAAAGTCATTCTTTGTCAGGCATACACCATTGAGCAACGAAGTGGATATTAAATCAAGTATCGAAGAATCAAATTTCGGAAAAAATAGGAAATGCGCAAGCGAGGTTCGAACTCACAGCCTTCAGATTGCCGATCTGATGCTCTGCCAATTGAGCTATTGCGAGTTTCACGAGTTTCCTCCGGAATTTTGATTCTGGTATGAACCGTATCTCCGCCTCCCGTCCTGGACATACTTGAGTTTGACCGCAACTTTTTCCTTTCTAGCAAGGAAAGAAATGTGTTTAAAGGATGATGTAAGCTTCTCATTGATGTTGATAGTTCAGAGCAGTTCGTTTTGAATGCCAAGATCTGTCGATGAACTTTGTTACCTGAGGTTTTGGATGTGTCTAAAAGTGTCGGGGTATCACACTCATGTAAAAAGTTTACTACAATCGGTGGATGAAGTATCCCACAGTGGTTTGAGATCCTCGAATTTGTACGAATTTGAGGAGTGTTTGGAACAGTATTTCTCTCTTGATGTTTTCGTCGTTCAACTCAGTAAAAAAAACTATGATGGAATTGAACAGATCTTCAAAGTTGAAGTACAACGAGTCTAGGTGTTGTTTGAGGCGTTCCTTGGAGTCAGCGTTGTCCTCGGCGAGGATCTTCATCATTTTCCCCATAATTGGCCCGGCCGTCGGTAATTGTGTCGATTCAGAGTTAAACGGCATACAAGATTTGATCAGATGAGAGGGCTCTCAATGTGTGAGCTACGCGTCAGGATCGAGAATCAGACTAGAGCTCTGTCTGTGATTTGTACACTCCATGACTGATTTTACTCATCAAGAGAAAAAACTGGTTACTGGCACTAAGAGTATTGATAATGAGATGAATGGTTAGTCATTATTATTAGTTCATTTTGTTTCTGGATTTTGGTGTATCCACTGCGCTCACTCTCAATACAAATGTTCAATTGCATCTGCCAGTACACGGAGAAAAAATTACGATTCCAGACCAGTAATTCTGTATTGACTAGCATTGCTGGTCAATTGTATGGAATAATCGAAGAATAAGTCAAGGGTGAACTATTAAAGTTATGATTTTGGTTAGCGACTGTTTGATGTGTGAACAGTAATCTTCTCTGTCTTGATTAGATCTTACATCATGTCCATCAAAAATCATGGAAACAAGTTTGAGGAGTTATCTATACACTTTTCATTTCTACTAGACCGAAACCGTTTATTGGAATAAATCTATTAAATTTCATTCTTCGAATATTATTGAAATATCTATCAATAGATTAAGTAATTCATTATGGCACTCAAGATCTTGAACTATTCAGAACCGTAAAATTTACTAATACACTCATATCTTTTCCATTGCCGAACTATGCATTCGGGAATGGTCGGAAGTATCCATGAGGTGCCGTATCCTGATCGGGAATATTCGGAAACAGTCGGATTTGATCACGATTAATGGTTCCATTTTCCGTTTAGTATTAAACGCAATTACGAGAAAATAAAGTGTGGTTTGCATCGAATGAAGTGAGGTCTCTCCAAAAGAATGAAGAAAAGTGGTGAGTGACAGCAGGTTCCAATGTAAGTATAAAATCTTTTTCCTCCATTTAATATTAATTTTGCGATCGAAGCATGTCGCTTACCGACTAGCTGATTTGTTTCCATGCACTAATCTTATTCTACTTTTGGATTCAGAATATTCTCAGGCTACGTTGACTCGAAAACAATTATCAGGAGGGTCGATAACCAATTTTTATTGTTAAACATTGGTGGTAATGTATGTTAGTGTAATATAAAAAATTTGCTTTGACAAAGAACATGAGAATCTTACAAGATGTAATTTTTTACCCATCCCAACTATAATTTCTGGATTCATTAATTGATCAATTAATTAACTTTTCCTTGATAATCAATCGATCAATTAATCATTTAATCAATTGATCGATCAATCATTAAATATACACAAATTTAGCGTTTCAATAAAAACAAGAAGATTTCGTAATTTGAATAAGAAAATTTATGATATTTATCATATGAAAAATTATGAAACAGTTTATGCTTGATAAGTAAGGTGAAGTTAGTAAGTTTTACAGTTCTGGAACAAGAATTTTTGCAGATCGGACGTCATTTTATACTTTCACTACCCCTCACCACTTACGGTCGGGAATATATATTTCATTGCTTTCAGGGTAAATTTTCATAGAATTAGAACTACAAATTTTAACGGCAACAGATTGAAAAATATTAAAAGAACCTATTGAAATTTCTGATGCAGAAAGTAAATTTTCTTTAACAGTCGAAACGCAACAAGATTACGATGCTAAGTATGATTCTTTAGAAGATTTTTTCTCAATAATTTTTATAATTTTTTTGCTCCGTGTAAAAAGTAAAAAAAATAAGAGCGGCACACTAAACACGTCTACCATATCATAGAGAGAAAGAGAAAGAGAGAATAAGAGGAGAGAGATACAAACAAATAACTTGAACACTTTCGAGAAATCTTTGAGTTTGGAGCATGAAAATGTAGATATATTTATATATAATATACAGATGTGTGAAAGAATTTATCTATGGTGTTAATAATTTGGGTAACTTTAGTGGACTGTATTTTATTTTGAAGGATGTTATTGGTGATGTTTTAAATTATTATCTCTAATAATAAGCCGTCCGATTATGGGACGATACTAGCCAGATGATGAGGATTGTGGAGGGTTGTGAAATTGAGTACTCTGATAGTTCTATAAAAAATATAACAGATATATTCTGATGACGGTACACAATTTATAAATATCTCACTGTATTGTCTTTAATTGTCTTTGTTTGATCACGTTCACTTGCACAATAATTAAGTATCCCGGGTGTAAATCGGAATACGATTACGGCACGATTATTTAGATCTATAATGTCTCTGATAATGTACTTGTTTGTCCAGGATAATTCACTCTATCGTTAATGATAATTGACTCTTTCGATGATGATAATTTCTCTGTAGTTGATGATACTTTTCTCTGTGGATGATGGTAATTGTCTCTGTAGACCGGAGAACTCTCTTCGTTCTCGTAGCACGCGTTGTAAATGTGGCGACGGCCCATTGTGTTGAGGTTGACGAGATAGTTACTCTTAAGGATCTTGCTCCGTACTCTATAAGATCCCGGTGAACAGTGTTAAAACCGACGCGTTCAAGCGTCGTGATTGATGCCTGATGGTCACAAGGAACAAGCGCCCCTCGCGATAATTAGTGTAATTTTTCTCGAGATGATCCTTTTGACCGATCTCTCGATAATTTGATGAGATCGGTCGATAATTGTCTCAAGTTTTTGAACATATGGAAAGAGAATTGTCTGAAGCAACAAATTTAGAAATTAGTTGCCAGTTATATTCTTATTCCAAAATTTACCGTTATTTGAAAAACCATGCCACCAAAATCATTGATTGATATCGTCTCATAGGAATCTTAATGATCTTCGAAAGAGCGTCATGTAGCATACATGACATTGAAACAGGCCTTCCATATATTCTCATCGAATTTTACTTGCAATTGAAAAATTTATTCTAGAGACCTTCACTCGACGTGGCCTGGTCCAAAAGCTGTCGAAGTTCATAAAGGACAATTGAATTTTGTTAGGCGCGAATATTTCTTTATAAAACTGGAGAAGTAATATTGATCAGTTTTAATGATTAGGTTCACTCAACAGTCGACCTATTATTCGACTGTAATTAATCACATAAAGACACTAAAAGATATTGGGGGAGTAGGAATTTGATGGACCTTTGCGTCGAAGAGAAAGAATAGACGATTCTAAAGAGAAAAGATAATATATAATTTGGATAATTAGATGTACTCATCATTGCCAAAATCGCTAAGGGCTTATTTAGCGTGGACACATGTGAAAAATCCTGCATATAGTGCAGCATGTGCATATAGTTTTGAGACTAATCATCCTATGGCCCGATTTTTTTGTTTGTATTTACGCAAAAATCACATAACGACCACCAAGAATGGAGAAAGTCACTGCCAGACATCACCTAGCTTAAGATCACGCAAAAGAACATGGAAATCTTAAATTTACGCTAGAGATACTACGAGAGATGGATTTTTTCGAAATTTTTATTTAAGCAATTCGGAAAAAATATGCGTTTGTTTCACGTGTTCATTGCGTGACATGCAACGTTCAATTAGCTATATCGTATTCGTATTCATCGAAATTCTGTTCTTTTAATTTCTCCGATTATAAAATGATCAACAGTCCCCTACATTCCCGGATTAATTTTCCCTCCTCTCTCTTTCTCTTCTTCTACCCCCTCCATTTTCTCTAACACAGACCACTCCATTATACTGTCACGTACAATTTTTGAACAGTACTTCAGAGTGTCTAAGTTATGTCTTCAAACAAGTTTAACACATTGTGCCGTGCATGAAATGTATTTATCGGTCCGTTTTTTTTTATTGTTGAAAAGATAAATGAGTAATTGACCAACAAGAATCATTGAATCATCGACAAGTATTTGGAATAATCTAAAAACTCTTGCGCAGTTTCAATAACAATCCAGGGATACAACTAATTAAATCATTCATTATTGAATCAGCGTGCTCATACAGTGTAACATGTCAAAATTATGTGTCATCAGCTTCGTCGTAATTGTAAGTATTGTCAAAATATTTAATGATAATTAAATTGGAACATTGTCAATATCATCAGAGAAATATCTCAAATGAGTCACAATTAAAAATATCATTCGATTCAGAGCATGCTGCAGAAAAAAATGTAATAGCTGTATCACAGGAAATCATCAATGTCATGAGATATCAAGAATGAATGTCCTCTTCGCCTCTCTGTTGACGCCTACTACGCGGTCCGATAACATGAGGAAGAAACCATTGAATTTCACTCACATATTCACGTGATCTTTGACTGTGCGGTGGGGAGAAATTGGAGCTGATAAGAGATTCGGAATGAAACTTCAGAAGAATTGAAACGCTTATTTCAATGTGATGATGATTGTTTCTTGAGTATATGAACTGAACAGATAGCGTAAAAGAAAGTGAAATAATTAGAAAAAAAAAGGAACGTGGGGAACGAATATCTTCAAAAAATCTTCGTTTTAAAAGAGTCGTTTCGTGACCATCAATATAAGATCCCGTGTAGAAAAAAATTGACGGCAAGGGATTTTTCGCAGATTGTTCACCAATTGTCTCCGAATTGGTAACCAACATCGATGAGATATGACTAATTTCGATTGCTGAACAACTTTTTAGCTTTCTTATCATGCAAGTCGGCTGAAAGTTGTTCAACAACAGAAAGTGTTTCCTCAACAGATTCATGTTAAAGTGTCAAGAACGTTTTTCAGTGTTGAGCCAATCGTTTTTTCGTTGCTTTAATGTGCAAATCATGTGAGGAATAATTAAAAAATAATTTTTTCTTGTTTTTACCTCTATTCTAGTGGATTTTTTTTCATAGGATCTTTTTTGATTTTACCAGATGGTGGTTCTAGCCAACGAAAATCCAATTATTGGAAATTTATAGATAATTTTTTTTATGGCTTCAGTTCTTTTCATTATCAACTCCTAGTGAATATTATTTGAAAAAAGAATCCGTGTAATCATCACTAGAAATATTAATCATTGCATTCCACGTGCGTACAATACTTGATGGAAAAATATTGCTGATTTCGTTGGTAGATTAAGTTCAAGTGTAATCAACGTCAACATCATTTAGTACAATCCATACACATTTCACGCGGATTGAAACTTTCATGAAGAAAATCATCTATCAAGTTCACAAATTATTTAATAATTATCTAGTATCGAATGCAGAACGAGGCAGAATCTATTCAGGCTGATTGGTTAATTTATACATTACTAATGACACCGCGTAATGCCATATTTTCCACCAGCTTCCTCAATATTTATCTGGAAGTACCGTGTGTACTTTCAAATAAATTTTGAGTTGCGTGACATTGATTATGACAGGCGGCTCATCAGCAACCACTTCCCGCTGAAAGATAAAATGCACAGTGATTGGAGGATGTGATACTGTGAACGGATTGTGAATATTGCATTTTCTCACAACGGCCAAAATTTCGAAGTGTTCATCGCATCGATCCCAAATTATCTTATTACATGTGCAATTGGAGACTTTGAGGAATGTTTCAACTATCCTAACAGAAAATTGATTATCAGTGAAATATTCCACGCAGCTTCAATTCGTTTCTGTTCTTCGCATGTATGACTTGGCTGAATAAAACATTCCATTCTGCATTAAGGGGAGGGTTAGGGTTTCAGCGCGAAAAAAACACTTCTTTTGTGATTTTTTTTCTCCAATATGTATTGATCAATTTCATTCGCACCTTTTGCGCATAATCGATCATACTTTAAACTACATTGCACAACTTTATGATGCAAATATATTGAGGCATAAACCGGTAGCAGAGCTTCTCCCAGGACGCCTCGGGAAAAATGGATTTGGCGGTGTTCACTGTAACTTGGCCGGGAATTATCTGAATTGAAAAACCATTGAATTTTAGTCAAATAATAATCAAATCCTCTCCTCTACGTTCTCTGATGATTTTTTTATTTCATTCAAAAACTTTTGGTGGTCATTTTAAAATCTTCAATATTCAAATTCAATACGATAATGGACAGTATTGAGTTTGATCTCATCCATGGCTGATAAGATATTAAAGTATCTGTAAGCTATTTCGAAAATGATGAAGTTGAAGGAAATTTATAGAGACTTTTTCGTGGTCTATGAAATCCTCTACAAAAGAGAGTGCTCCTTTCTTTTCTTTCAGCTGATTCGTTCCAAACATATCTTCAGAAGTCCAGTGCTGAAATGACACTATTAAATTATACTATGTTTCATTGAAATCCTCTTTTTCACTCCTAGGTTGAAATACAGCGTAACAGTGGCATTTTGATCAATTCCAGAGACTTTCTTGATCAGAAAGAGACTGCTGCTACTGCTGCAACGATGGCTACCAAGTTAATGAGACTGGCATTAGGCGCCGACTTGGAGGGTCAAAATGCAGGGAGAAGATTCTCAATTCCCGATAATTGTTACAAACCTGTTTACTGTAAGATGAATCAACTTTCAACTGTCAATACGATTTTTAATTTCCATATCTATCAACAGATGTTTGTTGTGAAATGCTCAAACATAGAGCCGAGGATCACAAAGAATCTAAAAGAACATTGACTGATTTATGTAGCTGGGAGAAAAAAACGAGGATTCTCGGATCAAGAAAACTCAGGATTATCGACGACTCAAACCCGCTGACGGAGACTGACTCAAGTGATACTAGTATAGAGCTCCAACTTGATAGATCCCTTGAATCTTCCGCCGCGGAGGGACTCGGGGAGCCAAAATTCGAGAATATTCACCACAAAAGTCGGGTTTTCACAGTGAAAAGTGAGGATGAGCAGCTTCCGTCTGATTTTAACTTGAATTCAGCATCCAATTACGCAATCAAAGGAATCTAAATCACAAAATTAGAGTGCAATAACTGGGGTTAGAGGAAAAAGCAATAAAGATCTACATCGTGATCAAAAAGTTCGAGAGAGGGAATATGAAGAAAATCTAGTTAACGTGAGACGTCATCGAGAAATGGAAGATAAGAGTAGACACAGAGAAAGAAGACATGGAGACAGCAGAGATGGAAGTCCCATGAGAGAAAAAAAATTAAAGAAAGAAGTATCAGGAGACTTGTGTTAATGAGAAAGATAATGACAAATATAGGATAAATAGCGATAAGCAGCGCAATGGAGGCGCTGATCGACAGGTGTCAGAAAAAGGATGGTCGAAATATGGAGGAAACAAGCATGAAAAAATATCACGTGATAGAGAGCTTGAAGGAAAAGCCAGGATGTTACATGAAAAAAAGAAATTAAAATGATGATAAGATTTTTCAAAGTAAGAAGAATCGAGAAGAACAGTACCTGTACTTCCATGGAAGAATATATGGAATGGATAGAGACAGGAAGAGAATGAGAGAAGAAAGCAATGAACTACAAGGTTCAGGAGAAAACTATGCAATTATGAAAACTATATGAAGACCATTCATAATCGCCACTTCATCCCATCTTATTTATCTTCCATGAATTTTTTCGTTCATATTCAATTGCGAACACACAACCTACATACATATATTACACACAGAATATTAATTAATAGGACCGAGACGTTGGTGTAAGTTTCTGACTAGTCTGAAGTACGCACAACTTCAGCCTAGAATGCATACACGTGATTTTTTTTTTATCAAAAGTGACAGTTTGTCGTAAAAATTCGAAAAATTTGAAAAATGAATTGGGGACATCGAGGGGACCATCAAGGGGACCATCAAGAAGACCATCGAGGGGAAACCGAAATATGTCAATTTGTTTTTCTAATTTTTCAAATTATTTAAGACAAACTGTCCTTTTCGATTAAAAAAAAATCACGTGTATACATTCTACATGCACAACTTCAGCCTAGTCAGAACTTTACATTAACGTCTCGGCCCTATTCATTAAGTAACAGATCCTCAATTTAAAGGAGCCATAAAGATCTCAAGAGTTACCTAGGTATTTTTTTATCTAAAAAATGAAAAATGCCATTGCTACGTTTATTATACTTTGTACACTCCTTTTTTGTCAATCATTTTTTTTCAATTGTGTCTATTAAATATCAATTTCGAATAATATAAATTATTAGATAAAGATTAATCCAAAGATTATGAGTCTCTTTACATTATTTGATAATTATTTTTATTGCAAAGTTCAGAGAAATGTGAGAATCCGGGAAAAATCATAAGGGAGAAGCTCAAATAATTCCTTTTAGCAATAGTTTTTCCTTGAGAATTGCATCTCCATATTGCAATTATTACAATTATATTGCATTATCCATAACATAAATTCGTTGTAAAAACACTTTCTGTTTAACAACTTTCAGCCGACTTGCATGATAAGAAAATTAAGAAGTTGTTTAGAAATCGGACCTAATCGCATTTCATCAACGTTGATCACCAGCTTGGAGACAATTGGCAAAAAAGCTGCAAAGAAACCCCTTGCCAACATTTTTTTGGCAAGGTCTCTCAAAACTCGGATCACTCGTCTCCCTCAATCCGTTCATTGAAAATCGTTCACTCCATCGGTCATCAAAGATTAATTAATATGGCTCTCTTTCGTAGCCAAAACTCGGATCACTCGTCGGTAAACAGAAACAATGAAACAAACAAAAATGTCAATTATCAAAATTATAAGAATTCAATATAGATCCCCCTGGGACGGAAATGGTTTGATCCTCGCTTCAGTGGAGCCAATTAAAATTAAAACATTATCGCGCCCAGACGAGGAAAAGTAACGCAATATAAGATATCACGTTACAACTTTCGAAGGTACCCAAGCTTTCATATGTAGCTTTAGGGCCCGGCGTGGGACCGTTACAAAAAAATTAAAGGATTTTAATTGGGCTTAGTTTTTTTTTGCGTGGACAATGGATGATGGGATAGGATTTAATGTTCTTTGACAATTAAAAAAAATAATTAATAACGTTATGATTGTTAACGGCGTAATAGCGTTTGGTGATACGTTCTGTCATTTGGTAATCATTCGTTAGTGTGGAAAACGATTGGTAATCATCTGTTAGGGCTGAATAAATTGAATTGAGTGATATTCAGTAATTTTTTTTGTCGTTTAGTTATACCAGACCATTTTTTTTTCTTTTTTATATATTATTTAACGTCGCGTTTCGACACCTTAGGTTGGCGTATATATCGACTGATCAAGACTTTTTGAACTGGTTACATCTCACCAGTGTCACCGGCGGGGATCGAACCCGAGCCTACCGCGTGTGAATCATTGACTATATCCACAGCGCCAGACCGCCGGATATAGAAGATGTTGTTGCCAGTTTCCGAGGCGTTCTGCTTCGATGAATTGCATGACTAGAGTGATACAATGGAAATACTGCAGCCACAATGTTGCTGTGCACCCCACGTTCTTTAACTCGCCAATACTGCTCAGTATCTTCAGCTTTATTATCATTAACTCTCTAACTTCATTTATATCTTCCAGAGTCAACGATGTCATATCAAAATACTCCAGTAATTCATGGACATATTGGCGATTTTCATCATCAATATTATTCATGTATTTGATAATGATATTACTTACAGTACTATGAACAAGAAGATGTCCTCGGATTGCTTGACTGAATGCGTGACCTGTCAGCATGTGATCGACAGTATTATCAGCATAGACTGAGCTTAGTAATTCCTTCAAGCCACTGCCATCCATAATTACTCCACTAGTACCAAAAAAAATATAAGCAAGTGAAATCCTCCTAATCTAACAATTGTGTACACCAATGTTCTATCATTCTCCACAATTTTTCTCGCTTTAATGATCAAATTTTACAAAGCAAGTTTTCTGTCCCAATTTTAAGCATTCCCTAGATGCAGAATGTAAAACGGTATTTATCGTATCTTTATCACTTGGTGGCAAGTTTATGAATGGTAATCAGTGTACATGTGACACTTCATAAGATCAATTTTGACTGATAGTTTCCATGAAACCTCTCCAGCTGGGAATATTCCCAATGTCTAGAGCTCTAGCTACGATATGAAGTGCATATGACGTAAGTAACTCATCAAGATAAGCAAGATCGCCCTGCAATACATCCGAGAATCTTCTAGTTTTTAGCCCCATGGGCTCACCATTCATGCGATCACAATACACAACTGGAATATTAATTTTCGAAGCTAGTTCTTTAGATTTTGGAATATGTATCAATTTTTTATCCGTCCTTGATTTCTGACTGCAGACTTTAGTGTAAGACACCGAATACCTCCCATACTATGAAATGTACTGAAGCCATCTACACTGCAAACATTATGATCAACGTTGTCAGAACCGTGTTGCACGTAAGCGTCTTCTGACAATTTTTCATCACAATGCATGATTGCGGATGCTTCATGGAGGCTGAGAGTTGAATATGATGAGCAAAAACCCAGGTTGTGCAAAACATCAATTATTAATCGAGACCCAAATTTACGAGTCAAGTGAACACTAGTAGCTAATTGGATTGATGAAATAAAGGTTCTTGGTCGTGAAACTGATATAATGGAATGAGCGATACTCTTACGTTTAGTGATGAGGGTATCGTCTCGTTTTTTTTCCCTCTCAATAACACAACATCCAGGAAAGTCTTCAGGGTCTCAGGGACATCCCTTTCAACGTTGGAGAATAACTCTTGAGGTGCTAGGTAGGATGGGCCGTTGTAAATTTTATTTCTGATGTCCTCTCGAATGATTTCCGCCGCAGCATAAACTATTTGTAGTCTCTCTTCAGCTACAGTGGTGGCTTTACTATTGTACCAAGAATCCACCAAGATCTGATGCCCTATATTACGGAAACATACTGTGTTTGGTTTTCCATCATACGCCATTATGAGGATATCAGAACCATATCTGTTGATTAATTCTGCTCGAATGGAGAGGCAACTATAGTGAAACCTTCCAATTTTTCCATCAACTCACTGAGAAGAAATTGGCAATCGCCGCGCTCTTCCATATTACGACATACATTCTCAAAAGCATCGGCCGGGCCATTTAGGCCCTCCTGTTCCATTTGTTGATGGTTTACGAGCAAATTTTTTATCACATGATTCATGAAAGCGACCATTCACTTCCATCAATGATATTGAATCGATTCTTTCTTCTATTGTTGTAGACCAATCACCTCCACGAAGATCAATCCATTTCTCTAGATTTCGTTGCTCGGCTTCTGCTTTTATCATACTCCAATGTTAACTCCCAGGGTGGTATGGACGGCCACATAACAAACAATTGGATTTGAGTCGAATTCTCCAGTCCCATGGTGATGTTGGTCCGATATTGATGATATTGGTGGATCTGCAGTATTCTTCATTTTCCTACCCAAACTGTAGTTTTTGCACAATGCTTATGCACTTTCACTCCTGACTGCTTCTCCAGTATTGGTCACTTATTGACCTTATAGATTTTACTCTCTGCGATGAATGTATTAATGCCTCGTCTGCTTCACCAATTTAGTTTCATCATCATTGTCCAGTCTCTCGTCGCAGATAAAACAATAACCAGCATAAGCCATTCTTGAAAAGAAAAACACAAAAACTATTGAAAGAATTGTTGAGAGAAATCGTGGAGTTGAATATTCCGATGTCGAGGTTAGAAACTTACTAAGGATACATGGTGAGCTTTCTTTCTTAAAAGTGGAGGCACTCGTGTCCGTTTCATCAGCTGCAGAAACAGCTGCGTTGTCAAAACTTGTGGAAGGATCCAGGTAGAGAAAAATTGTTGGCATAATGCAGCAAAAACCCATCTCAGCAAACTACAACTCATTCAAGATGAAATCATCTGTTTCATCAACAATCCAAATTAGAAAACATCCAATTTAAAAATCCACAACAAATCAAAGATACAATTTCTTGACATCTTTATTACAAGACTCATCGCAAATTTTGCTGAAAATGTCACCACCCATCAGAATACTGTATTAAAAAACCTCAACGTATTCAAAATCTCCCGATTGTCCAACAGGCGCAAATGACCGAACCCGCAATCGCCTATTGCCCACTCCTATCATTACACCTACCTTCCCCTTACTTTTACACACACGCCATCTGCTATCGGTTTCCTTCGCTTTTCCCTATCAAAAGTAATCTTCATCTTGTTCTTCATTTCACCCCTACTGTCACATCAAACCGATAATCTGGAGTTCCATTGAAAAAAGGGATGATAGTGATCAGCCGTATCACATTGAGATAAAAGTAGGTCTTGGTAATTCTTTCCCACAGGCTAACCTCAGACTGAACGACTGGTACATGAGAACCAAGTTAAGGACTCAGCTTAGAGCAGTTATGAGGAAGAATTTAACTCTCATTGGAACGAAATCAATTTTGTTGTGAACGTTTAATATCTTCTTTTCAAATCGGTTGTGGAAGCCCAATGAAAAAAAAAATAATCTAATGAAATTCATCCAAAACTAGATAATTATTAAGACAATCCACCATGACTCATATGATGTATTAAGCTTGTTGCCTACAAAAAAATTTCACACATATTCCCAAAAACCTTACCAACCTTGATATCAATTTCTATCTTTTTTTTGCTCGCAGGTTCAACTTCAATTAACACACACCTTTCCTGATAAACGCTTGAATCTACGAAATTTCAAAACGAATAGACTATCGATGGTGGAAGCATATTCAGGTGGAGATCGAGTAGGATCAATCAGTGAGTCTGAATGAAAAAATAATCTTGAAGTGTTTAGAGCAGATGGGATAGTGAAAATTAGGGCAAATCATTTCAGTAATTTTACATACATCCATGAGCTTAGTGGAACTCGACGAAAGAGGTCTTATGATATATAAAATCTTCACAACTTTGACAATTTCCGCCTAGGGTGCAGAGCATGCTATCAGAATTTTTTTCGTCCATCATCTTTGATCAATTAACTCTGTGATTGATAAAGCGACTTTTGTTAAATGAATCCTTTTTTCCCGGAATGATATTAGAGACCATATGGTGAAACGCGAGCTTAGCTCTGACTATCCCAAATTGAAGCATTTATTAAAATAACCCTCTAACGCTGAAGTCGGATTAACTCGTACCCGCAGCCCTAGAGTGAGGATAGCCTATCGCGTGTGCTCTCAGTCCCCACTACCTCAATTTACGAGACTCAGGCTTGGACGATCCTGAAACAAACTCGTTTGATGGGTTCCTTTGGTGCCCTTTCCATTGTTATTGCAATAGTCGCGAATTATTCTATTTTCAATAGTATTTTGATAATTTAGAATATAAAATTGAGGAAAATGAAACGTAGAATTTTGAACCCGTTACCTGGCAAAAACAATTCCAATAAAATTAAAAAACAAACAGTAAAGGAAGGAATTCGTAACGAGACAAAAGCTACAGGAAAAAAAAACGAAAAGGCATTGAGGAATACGATGATTATTATAGCGATAGTTAAAAAATGATAAATAAATAATCATCACAAGATAGTTGAATAATAATCATTGATTCTGCTTCGCTTTTTGTTTTCGAATTCCTATCTTTAATTTTGAGGACCCCACAATAGGTACGGTACTGCGCGCCAACGCTCACCAATACACACTGACGCATATAGGCGCCGCCCGCTCAACGGGCCGCAGAGTGGGGGAAACGCCCATAAGCGTGAGAGAGTTAATGTGAATTTCTTGTCCAGGTAAGTGAATTGGGAAGTTTTTTAGACCAGGAAAGGGGTTTTCTATATGAAAATTTTCGAATTAAAAATTCAGATCTACACTTTGAATTTTCGAAGAGCTGATGAAATTCATTGAATTGAGCGACTTGATGGGTTCCAATCGTTCGAAAGTTCTCGGAATTCATTTTCAGTTAAAAGGTGGAATTTCAAATCAGTCGAGAGAAATACAATATAATGAAAGCGTCTTCATTGAATTCAGGAAGAAGGAACCAACGCAAGGCACAGTCGAGAAAACTTATAGCCTGTCATGAAAACAACGAAATTGGTTTGTTACGATTTTGCGATGAGGCGAAATGATTGGAATGAGGACCTTGATGATTGAAAATTCAAGTGGACACATCACATTTTATAAGATTACACTATCTTATGAATGGTAGATGAAATTGAGAGCGCCCTTTTCAGAAAGGGAGCCTCACTCGGGGTGTTCATCGATATCGAAGGAGCGTTCGACAACACCTCATTTGAAGTCATCGGGAGAGCAGCCAGGAACTTTCAGTTTGGGGAAACCATAACTGAGTGGATACTGGAGATGCTCAAGACCCGGAACATCAACGTCACCTACGGAGAAGAACGAGTTAGAGCAGGAGTGGGCAGAGGATGCCCACAGGGGGGTGTAATCTCACCTACCCTGTGGTCTATCGTTGTAGATGAGCTCCTGCGGGAACTCGAAGGACTCGGGGTGAAAGTGGTTGGCTACGCTGATGACGTAGCCATACTGACAAATGGGGAACACGCTGGAGAACTACACTGGAGAATGCAAAAGGCATTGGACCATGTGCAAGCATGGTGCACCAGGCAGGGACTCAGGGTGAACCCCAGCAAGACGGAGATGGTACTCTTTACCGGAAAGAGGAACCTGGTGGTGAGACCGCCCAGGATCTTCGGCACGGAGCTCAGCTTCTCGGACGAGGTGGACTACCTAGGGGTAAGACTCGATCGGAGGCTGAGCTGGAGACCACACATTGAGAAGCAGATAGGAAAGGTGACGAACACCTTCTGGGCCTGCAGGAGGATGATAGGAGGAACCTGGGGTCTCAGCCCGAAAGTGATCAAATGGATCTACACAGCGGTGCTGATGCCCCAGTTCACCTATGCATCGGTCGTATGGTGGAGGGCCCTAACGAGGACTTCCACCATACGAAGAGTGAACAGGCTGGCCAGATGGGCAGGGCTGGGAATGAGTGGGGCTGTGAGGACCACACCCACCCTCGCCCTGATGGCTATCCTGGACCTAAAACCGCCGCACCTGCTAGCCCTAGAAGCAGCGAGGGGAGCGGCGGTGAGACTCAGGGCGTCAGGGCTGTGGAGGACCTCGACCTACGGTCATGCGTCGCTGCTAAACGAGGGAGAGATGAGGAGGACCCTCGTAATAGGCAGTGACGCGGGCGTTAGGACGAGGACTTTTGAAAGAACCTTCACAGTCCATAGACCAACTAAGGAGGAATGGCTGAGGAAGGAGAAGCCGTTCCCCACACCAAAAGGCCCAACCTGGTACACGGATGGGTCGAGAGGGAAGGCGGGAGCGGGTATTGGGGTATGGTCTGAAGGACCAGTGAGCAATACCTCAGAAAGACTACCGCCCCATAGCACAGCCCTGCAAGCAGAGCTGGCTGCGCTAATAGTATGTGCAAAGGAGATCGTGGACCGGCGAATGAGCGGGAAACACATCTACATTTGCACGGACAGCAAGCAGGCCCTTAGGGAACTAGAAAGGGTTGAAACGACCTCACGGTTAACTAAGGACTGCGTTGATCTGCTGAACATCATAGGAGCAGACAACTGGACCAAGTTACTCTGGGTTCCGGGACATGCAGGAATCAGGGGGAACTTGGAAGCAGATGCACTAGCTTCCATGGCATGGACACAGAGCCATGGGGAGGCGCGTGTAGACATAGGTGCCGAGAAGGAGCTGGTCCGGAAGTGGCTCAAGAGGAAGACACGAAAGGACTTCAGCAGACTCTGGCACAGCGACACGGGACTGGCTCATACCAGACTCCACTTGGAAGGACCGGATGAGGCACTGTCAGACAGGGTTACCCAGCTGAAGAAGAGGGAACTGCGCTGTCTGATAGGTCTCATCACGGGACACTGGCCGACAAGAGCCTATCTTCACAGGGTCGGGGTCGAGGAAGATCCCACCTGTGAGTTATGTGGGATGGAGAGAGGAGACGCCAACCACTTGATCATGAGATGCGGTGGACTGGACTGGGCCAGATGGCAAGTCTTTGACACCTACGGCATCTCAGAGCTCAAAGTCTCAGGGGACTCGGTAGGGGGCCTATTGCAATTCGCAAGGCTGACCAACCTGATGGAACCCTGGGACAGGACGGTCGCCTAGAAAGGGCGGGCATAAAATGGCGCAAGCCCATTATGCCCAAAGGTCGTCCGATTCACAACACATACATACATACTATCTTATGAAATGTGATATGTTTACTTTCAAAGCAATTCAGAATATTACTTTGAAAATGAAAAATTCATACTTTCAATATTGTACGTGTCCAGTTTGTACCATGCTGTCAATTATCCCATCGAAAATGCAGAGCCGCGAGTGTGTAAAATTCCTGTGAATATCTATCCACAGATTGTTGAACAGGATAGAGTAGTGAAAAGTTCAAGCTAGGAATGGTGAAATCGATTCTAATTCTACCCGAAAATAGATTCAATTATTGGAATAAATAATTATTAAGAATCGATTTCTCAAAGCCGGAGTCAAAATTAAAATGAAGGGGGGAGGAATAGCATAAGAACCAAACAAATCAGCGTCCACGATTTCGGTAGTTTTAGTATATTGTCGTACGGACGGAAGAGTAAGCGCGGAGAGCGTTGGGAGCTGAATTCCTTCTCCACGGTGCTTCTCTCTTATTTTGCTGGTTGCTGACTTCATTGATCACAACTAAGAGATGAAGGGGAAGCTTCGTTGCCCTCCATATTCATTCTTCCATCAGCTTCTACTATATACAGTAACGTAATATTTTCGACTTACGTTACTTCTTCTCGTCTGGGAGCGATAATTTATTGAGCTCGATTTGGTGGCACTACAAAATGAGGATCAGCTCGTTTCGTCAGCAAGAGATCATTTTTTTTTTGTTTATTTCCGGATTATCCCGCTTATTCAACGAGATCTGATTTCCTTTCGTCAATTTTTACGAGAGGAAGCCATATGCGTAATTAATTGTTATTGAGACATTAAACGGTTTGCGCCTCATGGACTTCAACGGATGGAGTTGAGACGACTTATCTGGAGGAAGATCCAGCCTAGTTTACAGAGTTTCAAGTCAACGGAATTTCTAAATGAATAGAGGTAGAATTTCCCACCTCGTCGTTGGATGTTCCAGATCACGTAGAAACCGATCGCTGGGTCAGTTTTGACATTCATCAGGACCGGGTGACAAGTGGTGAACCAATCACCGACGTCCATGTTGGAAACAGAAGTCGACCGGCTTGTTAACATCTCGAGAGGCCATCTTGGCTAATTCTCGTTTTGGGGACACCACGCGTAATCTCAACTCTTGCACAATTTGTTGTAAAATGATTTTTAATGTGGAAATAGCGTTGGAAATTGTTGGTTACATTTTGTATGAATTTTGTAGTTTAATGTTCATTGACAGGAAGACAAAACCATCGATTTGTCGGTTTACTTCTTGTGAATTTAATATTAAAGAAGTTAATTTGTCATCTGGTGACGAATCAACTTAGAACGATCAATGAAGTAATATCATTAAATTTTCTATTCTGGTCATCTAAAATTCATCCATTGTCTGATTTTTCTGTCGATGTCTGGAACTGTTGCATTTCCTCTATCGTCCACCTAGAGCAGCGTTGGTCGACGCATTCAAAATTTTGTATTCTCAGTGACAGTAGGGAATGTTTTGATCGTGCTGACGCTCGGAAGGAGGCAGCACGAAGCTCACAGGCATTAAAATTGAGACTGTCAATTCAATGATAGGCTTTGATTGAAAGATTGAGACTTATTAATCAACAACGCATTGTTCAACTGAATAGCTTCAATTCCTTTTTTGGAGTGAAACTTTTTTTGCCACGGTAATGAATTCTGCTGATGGGAATGGAAAAGCATGACGCTGTGAGAGGGAATTCCCCTCACAGCCTAGGCAGAAGCCCGGCTGTGATGCCGGCGCTATACTAAAGAGGTCGGGGAGATCTCCGGACTGGCACCTTGATGGGAATTGACAACAGGCCCTGGCCTGGGCCAGGCTTCCACCAAGGGTGAACAAGCCTGGTCTAGGCGGGGTAAACAGGCTTGTATCAATCCTGGAATGAAACATGGGGCCAAGCTGGGACGAAGAGCTAAATTGAGCCTAGGCATTTAGACTGGTCCAACCCTGACCCAATCTAGACCCATTCAAGACTGAAAAAATCTTTCTCATAACAGAGGTTTAGAAAAACTTCTGTTCAATGAGTTTCTCCAAATTAGAAGCCTTTCATTAGGTGAGTCATCTAGAATAACATTAAACAAAGAAGATGCACAGGCGGCAGACTCGTGCTGATCATGGAAGGGATGAGTCCCTGGATCCATTACCGAAGCCTCCGATGCCTGTTAAATGTTGGTTGGCCGTAGTGCGGCTGCGTGGCGTTTCTCGAAGCGGGATGAGACTCCATATTTTTCTAAGAGTGACGCGAGGTCATAGGAATGTGTTGGACATGCTCAACCAAGGGGATAACGCAGACTACCAAGTCTGAAACTCTTATCGCTAGAGGAATCGCTTGCCGCCCATTCGGGGTTCAGTAATTCCCATAGTAATGACTGACGGAGGCTCAGCAGGTTGGCCGGGAAGCGCTCTAAGAGGTTAAGCGTGGTGAACCCAGGGAAAACCAGCACACAATGAGCCTGGTTCATTCCTTTGGTAAAGAATAAACTGGCGCCCAAGCTAAAAGACGTGTGTGCATCGCGCTCGGGACGAGCGGAAGTGTTTCGAGCGAAATCCCGTTACAGTTGTTGGAGGAGTACTTGTGTTCTTCTAAGAAAATTCACTTTTTATTGACAAGAGATACTTCGAGAATTCACAAACGATATAATTATTTTAGTTTTTCAGTTTTAGTTCAATTGGAGCTGGAAGATTGAATTTCTTGAAATGCTATGAATTATTGAATCGATTGATTCGAGTATTCCCAAGAAAAACCAGCTCTATCAACCTACCAGAACGAGTAGGCTGAATTTTTTCCCTTATATTTGGTCTTAATGTGCTCTTAATGTGCTCTTCATGAGATAATTTTGACCATGAATTATAATTTTCATGCTTGTAGGATACACCAGAAAAGAGCCGTTCTGTCCATTCGACGATACTCTCTGCACTATCTATAACAGTTGGTATACCATTTCTTTGTGCTTTCGAAATATTGCCTTCGAAGTGATGCAGAATTTAGAGGATCTTCAAAAATGAGGAAAGCGACTTTCATTGAAGAATGAAAGAAAATTAATGGATAGGAAATTCTTTCTTCGTTCCGGAACGATAATTTTACAATTGGAAAAAATCATTCCCATAATTACCTCACTTCAACGGATCTCATTGCATCCGCAAAGTAGTCCTCCATTATCCATCAAAGATATCTTGAGCGTGTCCATTAATGATAAAAATTAAATTTATAGATATTCTTAGAGATGAACTTGCCGGTATTTCATTCATACCTATCGGTTTGATTCAAATCCAATTATTCTAGAGCACATAACCGTATGAGAACATTAATTGATCGGAATCTACAACGACTTTTTATTATTAATAAGGAATAACTGAGAAAATAGACAAATGCTAAGAAAGAATAAAAAAATGCTGTAAATGCTTTGTACTGAAAAACTATCTTGCATGATTCGATTTACGTTGTGTTAAGAGATTTGATATTACCCTATTACATGGGATAAAAAAGCACTTAGGAAGCATGAAGAAAACTCATGCTATAACGTTAATAGATAGCAGATGGGGGGTGTCTATATTTTGCTAAGTTGTGATCAATTGAGTGGAGAAAAACTTCAATCCTCGAATATTATAAGTAACTAGTGGCCCAGTCAAAAGTACATAATCATCACATTATTTATCAACCGTGAAGTTATCGTTTTCGAACGAAAAAAGGAAACTCTATTTATTCATTTTCTGATATTCTTCTATGAAAGTCGTTTTCCTTATTTTTCGGAGTTATTGTTAATGTTGCATTGTTCTGTAACCAATATTTCCAAAGCACATGAAAAGTACAAAAAAGTGGAAAACTCACTTTCATAAATAGTTCAGAGTGAGTAATGGATTGAATGCTGAATGCCTTGAATGTGGTGAACAGTTTTGTTCAAAAACTTGAGACAATTATCGACCGATCTCGTCAAATTATCGAGAGAGTGGGCAAGAGGATCATATAGAGAAGAATTATACTAATTGTCGCGAGGGGCGCCTGTCCCTTGTGATCATCAGGCATCAATCACGACGCTGGAACGCGTCGGGCTTAACACTGCTCACCAGGATCTCATAGAGTACAGAGCAAGATCCTTAGAGTAACTATCTCGTGAACCTCAACAAACAAGACCGTCGCCGCTTTACAACGCGTGCTACGAGAATCATCAGAGTTCTCCGGTCTACAGAGACAGTTATCATCATCTACAGAGACAATTATCATCATCTACAGAGAAAGTTATCATCAGCTACAGAGTGATTCATCATCATCTAAAGAGTGAATTATCAGGGACATTATAGAGCCAAAGAATCGTGCAATAATCTCATTCCGACTTAGACCCGGGACGCTTAATTATTGTGCAAGTGAAAGTGATCACCCAAAGACAATTAAGGACATACAGTGAGATATTTATCAATTGTGTACCGTCATCAGAATATATCTGTTATATTTTTATAGAACTATCAGAGTACTCAATATCACCACCCTTAACAATCCTCATCATTTGGCTAGTATCGTCCCGTAATAGGACGGCCTATTATTAGAGATGATAATTTATAACATCACCAATAACATGCTTCAAATCAAAAAACAGTCCACTCAAATTACCCAAATTATTAACAAGTTTAAATCTAATAATAGTACATCGTCTTCATCCAAATACCTCAAAACAGTTCACGGTAGTGAATCCGTCAAATCAAACGCTAGATACGCCGAGAAGTAAGAAAGGAAGTACCGACGGAAACAATTCAATTTCTCGACCTGAACGGGTGAATATATATGCATGTATTCATACTTATAACTACGGCCGGAACCTTCACGTAAGATTTCTCTGAATATTGTTTCAACGACAAAAGATGTGAGAGAAAAATCTAATAATAGTACATCGTCTTCATCCAAATACCTCAAAACAGTTCACGGTAGTGAATCCGTCAAATCAAACGCTAGATACGCCGAGAAGTAAGAAAGGAAGTACCGACGGAAACAATTCAATTTCTCGACCTGAACGGGTGAATATATATGCATGTATTCATACTTATAACTACGGCCGGAACCTTCACGTAAGATTTCTCTGAATATTGTTTCAACGACAAAAGATGTGAGAGAAACCGTTCGAGTGCATCGAAGACTTTTTTGACATGCAGAAGTTGTCAAAACAGATGATATCAGACTCAGTTCAAACAAGCGGATGATATGACGATCGATCCATTTTTGAGAATGAGATGGGATTGCAATGAAAGATTCCTGGCTTTGAGAACGCTGATTCGTCGTTATGAATATCTATTAAAAAAATATTCCTGTATTTTTTTATTGGTGTAGAATATTCTCAAAGCAACTGCACTAATAAATGCAATTATTCAGGACGAAATATCAGATAATGATGATTAATACGGGAAATCGTCATCACTTTGGTAGAATCCAATGGGTAGTAAATTAATTTTGTTCTTTTGTACTCCTAGACCAAGCACAAGAAAGTCTTACTTGGTTGCAAGAAAATTTCGAACCAAGGAATGAGGTGCTGCGAAGCTGGCGGGTTTCTTTTCTCGCGAAACAAGAGATGTTAGCTGCAACTAGATACGCAACTGCAGAGTATTTCACAGAGCTGCCTTCTTTGATATTACCCCTCGGAATTGAATTGTTGCAGAATGATTTTCAGCTTTTGTTTCTTGAGTCAGGGGATTTCTTCGCAAATTCGGCTGAGGTCGTACCTGATCTGATTCAGTCATTCAAACACTACAAATCGATACCCTCAGCAAACCGTGGATATCTAACAGGGATTGTTGGCATGCTAGGACATGATTAAGATGCTGTACTTCCCCATTTACTGTTGAGCAACAAAATGTAATTGAACTAGCAATCTCGTCGTAGAGACAGCTTGAATGCAGTGGCATTTGGGCTTCAGCCTGTAACAGTACTACATGGGAATTTGGTGAGCTCAGATAGCATATACTTCCGTATGAACGATTCACCAGCTCAAGGTGAAGAACTCCGTATCATGTACAAGGTAGAGTCGATCGTCGATGCATTTAATTTATGCTTCAGAAGTACCTTTGCACTACAGTGTCACTTCCAGCGTCGAGCCAAACAGTGTTGGTTATTCATCCAACATCTTTGTTCAAGATCAATTGTCAAAAAGACAGCCTGAATGAATATGTTTATATTTTACTGAGACTCTGTTCAACTGCTCCTAATAATCCAGCGCAGGAAGAACCTTCAATAACAAGAAAAGAAGTGATCCAAAAAGCTGCTGATCCTAGAAGTCTGTTCCTTTATCTTCTTGATGCTATCTCATTGTGTTTGAGGCTTTTACTTTCACAAATTTCGGTAGAAAGACATCGCATGATATTGTGTTGAATTATGCGATAGGCTGATCATGCTTTTCCTCATTTCATTGTATGGTTTCGTAAGTTTGTTTCCAGTTTTTTTTTTTTTTTTTTCAATTCTGCAACGTTCTACATTAAGCCCAGTTCATCTATGGCATAATCAGAAACGCATTGACATAAAATCGTATTAGAACGTTCCCTTGATTGCCTTCTTTTTGTGTTTCTTGAAATTAACGATGTTCACGTGTACAAGCTGCAAAGAAAAATTTATACGACCTTTTGAAATATGTTGATCACATGCAATACAGCCATTTCGACGTATTGTCACTTGTGTGTGTTTTCCAATCGTGTTCTAGATCATTCAAATCATTCAAATTATTTAGGAAACTCGTACGCTCTACAATTATATGACAATTATATTACAATTAAGTACAATTCAATTACATTTAAGTATAATTATGTTGATTAAGTAAACTCATTGCCGACAACCTGGGCATGCATGAAGGTCTGGGCTTCGGTGAATGTTTCAATCAGAGTTTCAATTATAATCCATATTTATGCTCATCTACGATCCAGCTGAAAATCCTGAGACATCCTCTCAACAACTTCAATACCTTTTTCCCTAACCGATATCCAATTGAGTTCGTGAGACTAAAGATGCAGCTACGCACAGCCTCCATCTACTGTAGAAAAATCTATATCAACGGCATCAAGTACGACCTTGATCCCACCTCTACATGCCCTCTATGCAACCTTATCCTCCCCAAAGATCTCTTCCATATTCAATTTATGTGCCCTGTCTATGCTGAGATCCACGCCAGATTTCTCCCAAACTACTTGCTGAATCCTAGACTCGGTGACAGCGCAAATAGACTATCAGCCTTTCTCAACACAAATGCCTACAGCAATTTACGAATACTCCACTGTTTCTCAAAAAAGTTTCAGACTAAGTGCGCTAAAGAGTATCACACAATAAAATATAATATAAATTGTTTTTTTATGGTGAAATTTTTGAACATATAATGTAACTAGTTATCATTGTAAAGCAGGCCCCCCTGTAAATTGGCTACCGTGTATCTGAAAGGCGATATGAATAAATGAATAATCAATAAATGTATCTACGAGTCAAACCGACTCTCCATTGTGTAACGGGACTTCGCCCGATACACTTCCGGCCGTCCCGAGCGTGACACACACTCCCGGTAACTCAGTGCGTGTTTTATGGTAGAGGGGAGTGTTCGAGTCATAGTCCGTCTAGCGCAAAGAGTTTCAGACCTGGCAGTCTGCGGTATCCTCTTGGGTGAGCGTGTCCACATAGGCCTCAGAGCTTTCGGTAATGGATCCAGGGAATCATCCTTGGGCTGGTCCTCGTGAGACTGCCGCCAAAGGCAGACTTACTTGTCCCCGTGTCTCTGAGATGCATTGGTATCGGCTGGGGTTGCTTCTCCTCGTCTAGGGTCCTCTCCGACGCCTGCGTGGTTCTTTCTCTCACACCACTGCCAGTCCGGAGATCGCCCTGACCTCTTTAGTGGAGCGCTGGCATCACAGCTGAGCTTCTGCCTTATCCCCAGTTAACATAATCCCCAGTCACGTAACCTTAGTCTACGGTAGTTATATGTATTAGATCGCTGTTCCTGTGTGAGTTCCTCCGCACACATAGCTTCACCCGAAGGTGGTGTGAGCCGTTTGCAAGAGCAGTAACGGAGAGAAACTTTGTTACAATTGTAAAGACTGTACGTCAAAACGATGAAAATGAATATATTAAGATGAAGGCATGTTTGCAATGAGAAGATCAACTATCCTTAATCCATTTATGTATTAAGCATCCAATTAATTAATCTAGCTATAAAAAGACTGAAAATCTGGAAAAATTTGGAAGAAATAGTATTATCCACAAATTATAGATGGAATTATTTTTCAATACTTTCAGAAGACTGATTCATAATGGTTAGCATCAAATTTGCAAGTTTAGGCAACAAATTTACATTTTTTTTTAAAATCACTCTTTCATCAATTCGTGATAATAGTTCATGTATAATAGCAACGAATTATGAAGTTCAAATTGCTATTTTTCGTTGCCTCGTTATTACTTTTTCATCAATTCACGGTAACAATTCATGTATAATTGGCATCGAATTTTCAAGTTCAAATTGCACTTTTTCATTGTCTCTCTATTCTTTTTCAATCAATTCGCGGGAATAATCCATTTGTAATTAGCATTGAATATTCGAATTCGAACTGCAATTTTTCAGTTTCTCTATTACCTTTTTATGCCTTCGTGTGGATAATTTCCGTATATGATTCGGTAATTTTTGACACGTCAATAGCGCCATTTCAGTTGTACTACTGAGTGACTTCTATACTTACTGATTATTGACATTGCTCAGCTACTCTCTAATACCTCAGATATGCGACGGAATCTCCCACAATTCTTGGATGGTTCGGTAATTTGTCTCCGTAGAAGGATATACCATTCGCTGTTATACACTTCCTCTAGCAATCGATCCAATATTTATTTGAGAAAAACGAGAATGCAATTCACGCTTCCCTATTTTCTATACGAATGCCTCTTCATTCAATGATATTGAGTATCCAAGATGTCTCCTAATGAAAAACTCATGCCGATGCTCGGCCACATTTCTCAACTCTCCAGACAATGAATTACGTTGAGGGAGAGAGCCCTCAAAAAATCCACGACGAGGTTATTTCTCCTTTTCATTATTTTTAAATCATTCATTTCCCATCAAGTCTCTTCTTCATTTTAGATGTCGAGGATTGTGCCCACTGCTTGCAATTGAATGATTCAATTCCATCTCCGACACCGTAGGTCGCAATTCTGGCGTTGGAATCAGTCAACGAAAAAATCATCAAATTGGGAGATGTTTTGTATAATCCAAACCTCATTTGAAGGATGAGTTCGGAAAAGGTGACTCTTGTTTTAGGGATTCTTTTTCGGGATATAGCAATGACAGTGATACACTTTCTGCAGCAATGTATCTAATATTCAACTGCGGAAACCGGAGATGCGTTCCTAATCATCCTATTTGCTTCACGAATCACTGTTATTTTTATGATATTGACAATCAGGCTTTCTCATGCTGAAAAACTCATGCCGATGCCTGGTCTCACTCCTCATGTGTCCAGTCAACAGATCTCTTTTGACGGGGATAACTTCAACGTTTCTTCGGGATCCACTGAAAATAATCATTTTCAATGTTGAGGATTGTTCCTACCGCTTCAATTGAAAATTCCATCCCATCTCTACCTCCGTGAGTACCAATTTTGGTGATGGAATTGGTGGTCCGAACAGAAAAATCATCAAGTTCTTATTCCCAGGATGACTTCAGAAAACATAATTTTTCCTCGTTGGGGATTCTTCCTCGGGGTCTGCTGATGACCAGTACACACTTTCTCCAGTAATTGGTTCGATATTTATCTGAGACTTTGATGGCAAGGCAATTCAGATTCTTTCATTTTCTACGCGGACTGTTCATTCAACGAAATTGAGAATCAAGAACGTCTCATATTGATTCCATGATATAGAAAATCAGAGACGTTTCAGGGAAACTCATGCTGATCTGCGGGTACATACCTTAAGTTTCCAGACGATGGATTGCGTTGAGTGAGAATAACCTCAACACTATCTGCATTGAGGTTATTCCTACCCTCCCCATCATTTCCAATGTCGAGAACTATTTCCACGGTTTTAATTGAATATTCCGTTTCATACCCATCTTTGTAAGCAGCACTTCGGACAACGGTATTGGTGTATTAGATGGAATCTATCGTCAAGTTTGGGAGTGGTCCTGATAAATTCAATCCCATCCGCTCGATGAGTTTGAGTAACAAAATTTGCACCTACCGGGGATTCCCTTTCGGGGTATAGCAATCACCGTCACATACTTCTCCCAGCAATGCGTTCAAGATTTGATCAAGAAAAACGAAAATGCAATGCATGCTCGAGAACTCGTTCGAACCGGTGACAGTATGTCTCAGCTTTTCAGTCGATGCATCGCTTCGAGAGAGAATAGTCTCAATATTTCTCTAGGATTCTATCATTCTCCAATAATCATCGATCCTATGCTCATCCTACAATTCTGTCCTATTCTGAAATTCGAATCGATCGTCATATCATCTGTTCTGATAGTTCCCACCTGTCAAAAAAGTGTTTCATGAATTCGAACGGCTTCTGTCATATCTTTGCAGCAATACTCGGAGAAATCTTAAGTCAACATGAAAAAATTCTACGTATCCTGTTCCTTTCTATTTGTTCTTATCTATCCATTTGAAATATACGTTTCAATTCATTTATCTAAAGGCTCCTTCATCAGAGATCCCGAGCATACTAGTCCCACGTCCTCTCCATCTTCGAATTCTAATCTCAGTGAGCAGCTAGCTTCTCGAAGTCCTACTGCTCAATGCATAAGCACTGCCATTCCATATTCAGGTTATAACTTGATTTACACATTGTTTATTTTTGTAAGCGAATAAGTTTTTAATTGAAAATGTAAATGTTCATCTACCTATATATCCGTGGAAGATAGGGATAGGAATAATGCTGTAATCACTGGACTAATGTATATAATAGCTATCAATTATGTCACTTTGTGTATTCTAAAAAAACAAGGTTGTAGGAAAAAAAAAAAAAAAAAAAAGAGTAAATAATTTTTGGGAGAAAGAAACCCCAGCGCCCCAGCCAGGAATCGAACCCGGGACCTTCCAGTTACGCGCCGGATACTCTACCAACTGAGCTACCGGGGAACTACGGAATCTTTCTCTCTCGAACTCCAGCGAGTCCCCACCGCCGTCCCTTCTGCGGCAAATTAATCCAATCAAGAGTAAATAATTTTTGGGAGAAAGAAACCCCAGCGCCCCAGCCAGGAATCGAACCCGGGACCTTCCAGTTACGCGCCGGATACTCTCCAACTGAGCTACCGGGGAACTACGGAATCTTTCTCTCTCGAACTCCAGCGAGTCCCCACCGCCGTCCCTCCTGCGGCAAATTAATCCAATCAAGAGTAAATAATTTTTGGGAGAAAGAAACCCCAGCGCCCCAGCCAGGAATCGAACCCGGGACCTTCCAGTTACGCGCCGGATACTCTACCAACTGAGCTACCGGGGAACTACGGAATCTTTCTCTCTCGAACTCCAGCGAGTCCCCACCGCCGTCCCTCCTGCGGCAAATTAATCCAATCAAGAGTAAATAATTTTTGGGAGAAAGAAACCCCAGCGCCCCAGCCAGGAATCGAACCCGGGACCTTCCAGTTACGCGCCGGAAAAAAAAAAAAAAAAAAAAAAAAAAAAAAAAATTGTTTTTGAGAATTTTTGGATTTTGATCGATTTTTAGGGAGATTTCCACCGTTCACGGTGGTATCACACTTGAATCTTCAAATTTCAAAGTTTTTGAAATCTGTTGAAGTTTATTTTCTGGGGTCCCCCCCTCCTCTCCTACACCCTCCTTGTAGGAATTTGAAAAAATGCTTGCTAAAAAAAGGCAGCAAAACAGTCACCATTCTTCAAGTAGAACTTCACGGTTTTCGTAGCGAATGACAGATTGGTGATGAAAGAATCAGTGCAATATTTTGTGAAGAAGTGTTCCCTCTCGTCCTAGGGGATGATAAGTTAGAAGGGCGGGGAGAAGAGGTAAAAGAGAGGAATAGTAAAATGGTATACAACCCAGTCGGACAGATTCCCTCGTGTCCTTGTATGAAAATACAAGGACATGAGTCATGGCGCATTGCAATATATTTATGTGCCTGCCAAAGGGAATGAAGGGAGAAGCTCCAGTAACTGGTCGAAAGGAAGAAGAAGGAGCTGGCCACGACTTGAAAACGGGAGTAACTTCCATTTCCCCACCAACACCTGAGTTACGTAGGCCATAGCAACGTGGCAGCACCACTCCGATCCAAAGCGGGACAGTCGTGCGGAGATATACTGGAATAAGTGGAATGGTCATGAAATCGCACTGATCTTGACCGATTGGGCTATTGATCCCACATCCGGTGATTGACCCAATTATAGCCATCAATCAAGACTCTCATTCACGGAATGAATGAAGCAAGCAAATGAATGTGGACAGGTGGGCGGGATGAGAATGATATGCACCCAGCGTCATTCATAGAAAAGTGACACGTTTTTTATGAGCACAATAAAATCGGAGAGAAATAAGAGAAGAGAGACAAAAGTCAACCGGAAAGTGCCCCGAATCTCTCAAGTATTAACTTATCAAGCCTGGGAGAGAGCCCACAACACGCGTGTCGTTCGAGAACAAGAAAAGAGCTGAGAGAAGACCGAATCTAAGGCCGAGAGACACGTAATTGGCCGAAGCCCTGGAATCCCACTGCTGGTGCGAGGTTAGAGCGCAGAATATTTCCATCCTGCATTCTCACCTCACACCAGAAAGTACATTAACAATTGGATCGCAGAGTCGAGTCGCATTTCCTTGGAAAACTGCGACTTGTTGTCGATATTCCAATAGGTGCCTTGACGGAAAATTCAGTAGAGCCATTTATCCCATCAGATAATTCGATAAAGAGGTACTCCCACTCCACCAACTATCATAACTAGGACTGGAAAGTTCCGTTACTTTTTGGCCCTGTCTGAACCCAGTCACACTTAACATGTGGTTACATTTCATATTCATAACCTAACCGAATGTCAGAAATAAAACGAAATTTTGCAACATCGGTTGATGACTTCAATGACTTCTCGAAACTCGTAGGGAATGATCCGGATGTATTAAACTGAGGTCATCCATCGGAATGAGATCAAGTCTGATGATGACTTAAGTATATTATTGGAATGCTGGACATGGAATTCTCATCTTGGAGAGGTAGGCGTAAAAGCTTATAATAGATGAAACTGTTATTTCAATTCCTGCTAAGATTTCACACTTACAGAGTTTGTTTTACTGTAAGCGCGTCTCTTCACGCGCATGAAGATGATCGGATGACTCCTACCATTCATCTTGAGAAAATCTCGATTGTTCAGCATGATGGCCTTAGGAATGGTGAACCAAGGATGATTCAAATTTAACGAAGACGATTTCAATGGAATATAATGCCATTATCCCTAATTACTGGCAAGTTTCTGCTTTCACAGAGATTCTGCACTGTCAGCGGGGTTTTCTATGTGCATGTGGATGATCTGCTCGATAGTTCCTCACATTCATCTTGAAAATAGCTGGACGGTTCAGCATAATTGCTGTAACAATATTGGACCTAGGCTGATCCGAATCCAGCAATAACGCGGTAATCGGCATTCTAATTTATACTAATTCATTCCTATGGCTATATTTGGCTGACACTGACTCAGTGCAAACTCATAGAGATGCATCGAATAGCTTCCCAATGGAATTCTTGAGGACTTCACCAAGGGATAACCAACTGACTAATACCATACTAATATAGTGTTAGTACGCTATATTGAATGAGAATATGGCGTACTAGTACTGTGCGCGCTGCCCGACTACGTAGCATATTTGTGTTCTGGTAGTACGGCGTACCAGTGCGCCATATTCGAATAGTACTAGTACGGTACTGAATATAATATTACTATTGTACTGCTACGCCAAAGCAAGCCTATCCTATTAATTAATAAATATAAATTCAAACCTTTAAAAACTTCCTTCATTGTACGTAATAATCTATATAAATGTACAATTAATACATCTAAACATCCAATTTTATAACACACAATACGAAACATTGTCATGGATAAGTATACATATTAATGAATCACGTGATAACATTATTTAATATTATTATTATCTCTAAATAGTAAATTGTAATGTCTAGGACATCGCCGTGAAGAAGTTCAAGCCTGTTTGGTTTGGGCTTTTATCTGCTGTACTTCCATAGAATCTGTTTTCTTCTTCTTATAAATAAATCGTAATTTCCCATGCACAGGTCTACTACCTTAACAAATAATATTGGTAATACTTTCTCATTCGAAGTGTCATCAAAACCTAATGCCCATCCCATCACCTACTTTCCAACATCATTAGACTTTTTACTTGTTTATGTACCCTGATTTTTTGCGAGTAGAATACGAAATTTGGCGATGACTTGTCCACTGGTTGATAACAAATTTTTTAGCATGAAAGCTAATGTTACGTATTTCAGACCATGTAAATGTTGACTTTGGTGCCAATTTACTTTCCTTTTCGTATATATTCAGTCCAAGTGTTGTTTACTCCCAGCCAGAGATCAACTTCCTTTTTATTCTGCATAATTTGAGGAAAAAATATTGAGTACATTGTTGCATAAGCCGACAGTTTGGCTCTTCGGTCTGCTGTCCGGTCCAGTGGATCCACCGAGTTAAGCACCCAAGTGGCGTGGTTACTACTTGGATGGGTGACCGTTCACCGTACGCGGACTCGAAGAACAAGCTGAGCGGGAGGTACGGCCACGGAGAAGTAGTGTGCCTTTCTCGTCAGCGTGACAGGAAGGCACACTACAGCCCTGTGCAACTCGATCACCTGCACAGGCCAGGGTTTTCTATAGTTTCCCCTGGCCCCCAGTGAATGTGGTGCAGTAAAATAAGTCGACCCATGGCGTCACAAGAAAAGGAAATTCCCTAAGAGAATAATAACCGTCAAGAAAGAAAATATATACAGCCAAGTGCCTTATAATAGACCGATCGGCCTCTGACAAGTAAATATAAAAACTAATAATAATATACTGTTGCATAAAGATAATTCCGAATTTTCATGATAGAGACTTACGCTAATTGGGAAGTATTTAACTCCGTACATATCAAGATCTTGCACTATCTTGAGATACTTCATTTCCGCAAATTTTTATACGATCCTCCCACATCTTCATGGTCATTTGATGCTGATCGATTACTCTTCGTGACAGTCGATCTTTACTCGCGAGCATTCCGGATCTGTCAGACACCTCATAGTAATCACCATACTGCAAAAATAAATTCAGAAATGTTAATTTGTCATTGGATGATGATTCAGGGGAAGATGAAGTAAGAAAGCAATGAAAACCTTTGCCTGCACAGCGTAAGATGCCAACAGAACAGATGCCTCAGGTGGACAGCAAGTATTATTTCCTGCCACTACGTGCCTCTTGGGCGTCCCTGGACTTTTTCAAACTACCCTGGAAGAAGAGGGGATTATTTTTCGCCAGTACGCGTCTCTCGGGCGTCCCTGGACTTTCTGAAACTACCCTGAAAGTGAGAGTATATGAAACGGAGAGTTTTGGAAAGGGCACCAACCCCGCCCTTCCCTGTGAGACACATCGTAATTTACTGCCTCGCCAATAATTGCTCCTGGAAAAAGTAAATAAATAAATATTGAAAACAGCCCCACTGTTTTCTGTGGGTTTCATCTTGCAGCTCCCCCAACCAAATTAGAAAATATGAAAAATATACTCTATACTCATCTCTGCTCTACTTCTGCCAGTACGCCCCAGTTGAAACACTCTTATAACCTACTCTGAAAGCAAAAAAATATTAGAATAAAATGGAATATGGAAACTATCCTGAAAACAAAAATATGTTAACATAAATGGAAAAAAAACACTCAAAAAATGAATAAATAAAGATTCAATCATCCTCCGCATACGAATCTCCCTCGACGAAGTCATCGATTTGCTCATGCTCGGGTATCGGCAGATCATCTCCGTGCAGAGCCTGCTCTAGTAGGTTACGTGGCTGCTCCTCCTGCTGTTGGGGCTGGTTCTCGGCCAGCTGCTCATCACCTTCTGGTCCCTGAAAAGGCTGACGTTGTGCGAGTGATCCCGCCACAACAGCTGGACGGCGCAATGGGGCTCTCCTTCGGCACCACCGCAACTCCATAGCCTTGAGGGCTCGGACCATGACGATTTTGAAGTTCCGGGCATCTGGACCTTCAAACTTCCTGCTCATCTCCATGGCTTCTGTAATGAGCTAGAAATTATCATTAATGGAGATGTGTTTCATTAGGAAATAAAAATACAGAAATAGAATTTCTCACCTCGACAGGCATCCATAAATTTGGTTGGCTCCAGCGCGCATTTGATCCTCTGTGGAACACCTGCCCACATCATCGGTGGTGTGGCTTCTTCATTTTCGGTGAACGCGGTTTTGAAGAATTGGCTCGCACAATCTTCTGGAGTGAAGAGTCGAGATTCAAAAAGAATCCGACCAGCTGGTTGTTTGCTGCAACATCAGCATCGTTGAACCTTTCAATGTTCTCCCAAGTGCGAAAAGGCAATCCTGTTGGGAAAAGGTCCGCTCTTCTCAACAGCTGCCGTCTATATTCGTAGAGCATCCGATTATTCTCTGCAATACCCTCTTCTATGCGAATGGAGCGTTGTTCCATCACCGCCATCCTTCTCATCAGTTCCAATCTGAAATAATAATAGTCATCATGCATTTACCCATGTGTAAAAAATAAGTAATTATGAAATTTGCTATATACTCACTCCCATTCTGGAGCATTGGCAAGAGCCTGAGGGCTCTCAGGTCTGTCCAATGCTGCTGCTACTGCTGGTAGTGGTGGTGGTGGTGCTTCTTCTTCTGCTACTGCTTCTTCTTTTGTTGCTGTTGCCTCTTCTGCTGCTAGCCTACACTCTGCTTCCTCGGCTCTTGCTCTTGCTGCTTCGGCTCTAGCTGTGACTCGCTGAACTTCTGCCATTATTCCAGCCTGCTGCACTTCCGCTGCTTGGACCTGCTCTGCTGTTGTCATCCTTGGTCTGCTGGGCTCACCTGGAACAGAAAAGGGAGGAGAAGTACCTGATTGCAACGAGAAAAGTGAAAGTAGATAGGAAGTGGATGGCTGGTTTTGACAAATGGGATTAACGGGAACAGTTTGTTTTAGAAGAATGAGATCACGCTGCAAATCGGCATGAGAATTGAGGATTTGCTGGGTGGTAGGAGCAGTTCCAAGCCCCTTCCTTCGTCCACGTCTTCCTCCTCGGCCACAACCATTTCTTCCACCACGCTCCTGACTGCCGCCGACCCCTGCCACCTGAAAATTGATGAAATCATATAGAGGAAGGTGGGGTAAAAACTATAACCAATTCTCACACTTAACAACTATCATAGAAATTCAACGATCTGTGGATGACAATAGCGATGCCGTAACGAAGACTTCCGGAATTGTTTCTGCAAACTGAGTATTATGTCAATATGGCATACGACAACATTTGCTGCGAACCTCATTCAGATCAATAATAGGAATTTCTTCTGACTGCCGAGAACATAGGAAGATTCCGACTGAAAAAGATGAAACTGTTTCATTGAAATAATCACTAGATTGTCTGAATTTTTTAACCCAGAAAAAAACATTGCTCTCAAAACGGATTATATTGTTAGCAATACATATCGAAAAGTCATTCAACATAATTGTGTCATCTCATCCATTAACCGATATATGGAACGATTTACTGTCAAACCATTGAAATTGTTTATAATCAGGTGCAAGGTTTGGAAAGTCCTGGCTACGCCATGGCTTCTTAAGCCCGAATATTATATCATTATTAACCTTCCCAGGAAGTGTAGATGTGTAGGCCTGTTCC
The DNA here is from genome assembly GCA_963565655.1 of Aleiodes testaceus. NCBI lineage: Eukaryota > Metazoa > Arthropoda > Insecta > Hymenoptera > Braconidae > Aleiodes > Aleiodes testaceus. The sequence goes on from OY751415.1 coordinate 2,078,142, forward strand.
GTACGTCTGTTAACTATCTGTTGAAGATGCTGATGAGGCTTATCACACGCTGCTCGAAAAGTCATGATATTAGATTCATACGGGAATGCAGAAAACGGATCGAATGGGCCGGAATTGAGAGGATGTTCGACTGAATGAAGAAGGCAGTGGACATTATGGGAAAGAAATTCACATCCGTAAATTTCCTCCGCTCTCAATACGTACACTCAGAGAAGAGAAGAGAAGAGCCGCAGCGATGGGAAGTTCAGTAGGATTTCGCGATGGCTTCGCTAAAAGACGAATAACAGCATGTAGAGTTTTCATATGTAGGTAAAGATTCTTCTACATCATTTCGAGGAAAATTACTGGGCTTGTATATAAGAGAATCTGACGTAATTCCGCTGCTTTGAATGTCAAAAATGTCGTTATATCATCCGGTTTGCGAGCGAAATCCTTGGGATAGTGGGCTGATGCAGCCACCAGATGTGCATTGATGATTTCTTGTAGCTGGTTGTTCACCTTCAGGTGTCTTGCATAAGTTCCATTAATTATGGCGCTCAATTGTTTTTTCATAACCCCTAGACAAACAAAATGCATGTACTCAAATGGCGTTTGTTTCACTAAATCCATGGGAAGAGCAGAGAGACGGCTATCCTGATCTGTATGGTGTGATCCATCAAGGCGTGAAGCATATTCAGCACTTGTACGAGGTCGATGTTCCACCCCGCGATCAATCATGACACCAGGACGTATAAAATTTGCTGTGACCCAACACTTAGAACAAGGACAATACCCATTGTGACCAATATGACATAGAACATACGCTCGGGCTCGCGCGTCTGCAATGAAACATCTAATCAAAATTCCATAATTTACTTCATTGTACAGAATCCCTGTATTTAGTATACCTAATAATTCCGAGACGCAGGGTTGGAAGAATTCTTGAACGGAATTTGACTTTGAAGTAGAGCCGTGCCAAATTCTAATCATTCCTGCCTATGAGCCTGCTTCCGGAAGTCGAATTTGAATAGGTCAAATATGAATTTTTCTCTGTTGGTCTAGGACCGCCCAATCGGTGCTAACATTGATAAGTAATGGGTTAGGGATTAAAGGTGCCGCAACCACTTCGACCTCGGGAGCCTTCAAAGCGTTCGCTCTCTCCTGAGCTCCACGACGCGCCTCTGCCCACAAACGCTGTAAACTACGTTGATGAGCATGTCCCAACTGGGACTCTAGTTTTCTCGCTCATACTTTACTAACGCAATACATAATCATGATTTCTTAATTTTAAAAACGCAAAGCTCATGCAAAAAGCTATTGAACTCGATATAAAAAATAAGGAAAAGTAAACCTGAAAGCCGCAACAGATCTTCTCAAGGCCGACGGTCCTCACGACTTCGTTAATATTGTCAATGAACTATAACACAAATAACAATAACAGTTGTAATAACAATTTCCAGCATATATCATATTTTTTATTGTAAACTTACTCTGAACCATTCCAATAAAATCCGTAACACTAATGAAGGTGAAGTTGCATTTATCCCTAACTATTATTCCATATTATTACTCAATTCTATTTTTCAATTTATGCAAAATTTTCCCAATCTCGCTTAGTCCCCGCGATAGTTTCCGAAAAGTGATGAGAAAAATAACCATTGAAAACATGAAGAGGTTCTGTGATTTTTCTCAATGCTTTTAGGCAAATATCTCGAAAACAAAGCGAGATTGAGCAATTCTTCTTCTATCCAATTTTGTAACTCTCAAAGTTCTCTACAAAAAAGAGTTCAGGCGAAGATGCCCTATCTCGCTTCATTTCTGAGATATTCTGAAAAAAACAGCTACGAAAGCTATTCGATTTATCTCAATTTTTTTTCTCCGCCACGTTATTTTTCAGGAATATGTATTAATGGAGGTTTCTTTTTATCAATAGCAATGGAGCAAAATTGATTATTAAACGTTGTTCGACTATTTATTTATCATTACATGCGATTAACCTACTTTTCAATTGTTTTTTCAACATATATTTACAGCGCATATCATGTCCAGCATCCGAATAATATACTCGAGTCATCGTCAGACTTGATTTCATCCCGATCGTCCACCTAAATTTGATTCATCTGTGTCATTCCCCATAAGATTTGAAATGTCATTCAAGTCATAAACCGAAGCTCCAAGGTCTCATCTAATTTCCGACATTCGTGAGGTTATAAATAGCAAATGTCACAATAATCATGGGGATTCGAAACTCAATATGTTGAGTGTGACTATGTTTAGACAGGCCCAAAAAGTGCCGGAACTCTTCGGCCCTAATTGTAATTAATCACAGTTAGGTCTAACATGTCATTCCGTGAACCTTATGAGCAACCTTCAAACAACCTTGTTGGACGCCAAAAAACGGAAACCAGAAGAAACATTACCCTCAATTGCACTCAGGGCCACGACAAGGTTGCAGTACTGCGGAGACCCCAAAAAGAAGATCTCCGCACCAAATCTGAATAACTGGACCATTAGTGATGAAATCAGCAAAGATACGACTAGCCCGCCACTCTCCTTCCTAGAGCTTCAGAAATTCAATGTTAATAATCCATCAACAATCCATTCGTTCGATATTTTGTGCATTGGTTCAATTGTCTGGATCCACATAGTGTACCTTATAATTCACCCTCATAGGGTAGAGCCATATTAAGCCATATCACGGTACCCACTCCAATAATCCAAGTGAATTAGAAACTGAATCTGATGTATTTATAGATGAGTCCAGTGAGCCTGAGTTCCTCGATCAGAAACCGAAATGGTGATCATAGGTCTCGTTGTAGTGTTTGCGGTGTGGGAAATCAAATGCAATCACTACAGCAATTAATTGTCTTAATTACAATTTATTTAATCGCGTCGATCAGTTAATATTTACAAGAGTTACAATTTGCGTTGTATTAAGTGTGACGATTCACGAGCGACTCTGTGAGTGAATCGTATAAAGGATATTCCAAATTGTGAATATCCGAGAGAGAAAGAATAATATTTTGACAATATATTTATGAGCGAGACAGGTGTAATTCCCTTGGTGGGGATCGTGTAGAATAGCCCCACTTCTCGGTTCTCAATGGTTACTGTAGCAGGCGCTACATGACTCCCCTGCTTGGGAAAAATGACAATTTTTGTTGATCTATAACAGAAAAAAATTATTTATCTGGAACAGAAAAATTATTGATTGATCAATGTTATGGGGTGTATCGAAAAATTTTTGCGTCAGTAGAAAATTTGACCGTTTTGTGCCCCTTTTTCGTGCTAACCACGGCCGCATAGCTTGGACCTGGTTGTGGGCTGTTTGGCGTAGCTTGATGCTGTTGGTCGAGTGTTTCTTGACATGGTGGAGATTCTGGCAGTTGATCCATGTCCTCGGGTAAGATGTAGGCTGGCTTGAGTCGATCAAGTGATATGGGAACATTTGTGAGCGGTGCTCCTCTGCCCATTCCTTTTGCGCGCAGCACATAGTGTTTTTTATGGCGGCTGATCACCCTGTATGGACCATCGTACGGTGGAGAATGGTTGCGGTTCTGCGTTTCCGTGCGTACGAAAACATGAGAACTCGGTGCTAGGTCTTTATGTGTGAATGTTGATCTTTTTCCATGTCGTGACATTGGCGTTGGTGCTATTTTAGCGAGATGTTTTCTTAGATCTCGGATGAGTTCTGGTGCACTTCTTGTGTCTGTTGGTGAGAAGAATTCTCCGGGTACACGGATGTTTTCTCCGTACGTAAGTTCTGCTGGAGTAGCCTGGATGTCTTCTTTCCATGCTGTTCTTAGTTCTCGTAAGACTAGTGGTAGTGCCTCGTACCATGAGTCTCCGTGACAACGTAGAGCTGCCTTCATTTGCCTGTGGAGTCTCTCAACGAGTCCATTGGCCTGTGGATGAAGTGGTGTTGTCAATTTTTGATCAATTCCCAGCAATTTCGTCAATTGCTTGTAGGAGTCGGCGATAAACTGTCCACCTCTGTCTGAGGTTATCCTCAATGGAACGCCGAATCTTGCGATCCAATTGTGTAACAGAGCGTAGATCACGGTTTTGGTATTGTAGTCCTGGAGTGGAACTGCTTCACAGTAGCGTGTGAAACGGTCGACGATCGTCAGGCAATACTTGAATCCTTTTGACATTGGCAGTGATACCAGATCAATGTGGATGTGCTCAAAGCGTTGTATTGGTAAGTCGAAATCGGCGATTGGCGATGATGCGTGCCGTGAGACTTTGTTCTTTTGGCAGGCTAGACAGTGTTTGCTCCATTCCATGCAGTCTTTATTGATCGAAGGCCAAACGTAGTGTGTCACGACGAGTTTTCGTGATGCCTTCCGTCCTGGATGAACCAATGTATGTAGAGAATCGAAGACTTGTTCCCTCAGTGATCTAGGAACGTATGGACGAACCGTACTTGACTTGACGTCACAGTACAATGTTGTATTGTCCGGTAGTCGTACTTTCTTGAGTTGTAGATCGATTCTGGGTTCTTCGAGTAGATGTTGGAGTTCTTGATCTTCACGTTGCGCTTGCATGAGTTCTGCAGTTGTTACTGATGTCGTAACTGCTTCTACGCGAGATAATGTGTCTGCCACGATATTGTCTGATCCAGCGACATGTCTGATGTCGGTGGAGAATTGTCCAATTAGATCAAGACGTCTGAATTGCCAAGGTGTTGCACGTTCTGGCTTCTGCTTGAAAGCGTGAAATTAGCAGCGAAATCTTCCAGATACTGAACTGGATATTTATCCGGGATTGTTCTATCGTTTAATCCCCGGTAATCCCCGCATGGTCTCCATTCCCCTTTTTTCTTGGGTGCCAAGTATAGAGGAGTTGACCAAGGACTCTCTGATCGTCTCGCGATGCCCAATTTGATCATATTAGAAAATTCGGATTGAGCGATCTTTAGTTTGTCAGGAGCGAGTCTACGCGCTCTGCATGAGACTGGTGGTCCAGGTGTGGTACGGATGTGATGAAGGGTTGAGTGAACCGTGTCACGTAGTTGACCATCCGGTTTGGTTATTGACGGAAATTCTTTCAATAACTGTAACCACGGTGAATCGTCGTTAGTTTGAACTGATCTAATGGAAATTGACTCGAAACGCGTGAAATGGCCTTTTGTAGCGAGACCGGTAGTGCCATCTACTATGCGATTGTGAATGATGAAGTCGGGCATCAGGTCGAAATGATGCAAGAAATCAGCTCCGATGATAGGTTTGGAAACATCTGCCTCGATAAATCGCCAGGCCGGATCTCTCCGTAGACCGATGTTCAATGTTAATATAACGTGACCATATGTATTGATGATTGATCCATTTGCCGCGTATAGTTTATATGTTGTTGATCTAAATGAATCGCGATGCCGTCTGCGCGGATAAACTGATACGTCGGAACCGGTATCGACTAGAAATAGTGTTCCTGAGTTTTGATCCTTAATGAAAAGACGGCGGGATGCAGTTGAAGAATCATTTTCCGCCGCTAGTGATTCTCGTTCAAGTTTCCCTCAAACTTGCAACCGGGTTGGCATTTCTTGGCATTATTACCGAATTTATAATGATAATAACAAATACCTGACTTGTGAGTAACTTTATTTTTACAGTTACCCTTGGATTCAGATCGATCTTGTGTCTTTGACTTAGATCGACTCTTTGATCTAGATCGGTTGACCTTGATCGCGGCTAGCGATGCTGTGAGTGCTGCTACCTCTTTGCGCAACGCTGATAAATCGTCGTCTGGGCTCGTTCGTGATACCGCTGCGACTGCGTTCGGGTTGAACACCTCGTGGAGTTTGTCGGCTATCTCTCCGAGCTTCGTGAGATTCTCTTCCCTTTGGATTATGAGGCAGGCCCTCGTTTGTTCAGGAAGATGTGACAGCCAGCGTGCCTTCAATACCTCCTCGTCGATGTCTGGTACAAGACTCTTCAAGTGACGCAGGTATTGCGATGGGTTCCTGTCCCCAATGCTCTCTCGATCAAGCAGTTGGAGTAAGTTCCCTTCTCTAGATTTAGAAAATCGTGTGATCAATGTGTTTTTTGAAGTTCGATAGGGGGTATTTGCATCAGGGTTGAGAATCAAATCTTCGACCTCTGCTGCAGATCGAGTATCAATTAAAACAATGGCTCTGTTAAACTTATCTGTTTCGGCGATAATTCCGTGGATCCGGAATTGACCTTCCAATTGCGCGAACCATAGAGCAGGTTTCTCCTGGCTAAAATGCGGTGTGTGGAAATTGACAGTTGGCGCACCAGTTGTTGTCACTGTGTTGCGCGTCCCGGTGGATTGGAATTCCCCAGCTGTTGTCGCTGGTAACGCTGGAGCCATGTTGATTTGTTTTTTTTTTATTTGAAGCTTTATTTTATCGAAATGAAATTTAAAATAAAGGTATTAAATGTCTTTATTTTGAACCAGCACAGCACTACGTCTATAGGTGCTCAGCAATGTGCCGGCGAATTGAATAAATCACTAAAAACACGTTCTATCTTCGTCGTTTTCACTGATCATTTACCTATACGAGTGTCTTCGTCACACTCGTATGTGTTGTTGGTCGACTGACCTCGCGAGATGTTTTGATTCTCGTGGCGCTTGAATTGATCAAAATTTTGCACGGAACCGACGCTACGAATGTTCTGGAATTTCAGAAAATTTATTCGTTGAAATGCGTTATTTCACCAAGCGGTCGATTTTTGATCAACATTTCACTTTTTCGGAAAGTGAAAAACGCAACACGTTCTCTTTTTCACGTTTCACTCGATCGTATCGTTGTAGTCGCGGCTTTCGCGGAGGGAGACTAATTAACGGTTTTTACGAGAGCGCGTCTTTATTGAAAAATGCGGTTGGTTTTTCTTTTGTAGATCTAAACGCGATTTTCCCAATATATCACGTCGGGGTCACCAATGTAGTGTTTGCGGTGTGGGAAATCAAATGCAATCACTACTGCAATTAATTGTCTTAATTACAATTTATTTAATCGCGTCGATCAGTTAATATTTACAAGAGTTACAATTTGCGTTGTGTTAAGTGTGACGATTCACGAGCGACTCTGTGAGTGAATCGTATAAAGGATATTCCAAATTGTGAATATCCGAGAGAGAAAGAATAATATTTTGACAATATATATATGAGCGAGACAGGTGTAATTCCCTTGGTGGGGATCGTGTAGAATAGCCCCACTTCTCGGTTCTCAGTGGTTACTGTAGCAGGCGCTACATCGTGTCTTTCTCAGGTCAGCCAAATATCCGCGAGCCGACTGTCCTTTTTCCGAGCCTCCCATCTGTGCATTATTTACTCCGCTAGTCAATTTTACCAATCTATCGTTTATTGTCGTAATCCAGAATCAAACCGTTTTTTAAGTCAGATTTTCCTCGTAACTCCTCAGATTATGGGTCACCTGGTGATTATTAATCTATAAGTTGATGAGCTGGAAAGTGCGGAAAGTGCTTTGACAATGTTTATCTTGCTTATAAAAAGGGTCATTACCAGGGCCTGGGTGTTGGGGCACAACAATTGGTCGTGAAAATAGAGCGCATTGATGCAACAATCTGAAGAAAGAGACGAGCGCGGATCGCAAGCAAGCTCACGTGCATAGATTCGTATAGCAAATGTCGATACAAAATTCGAGGTTGAAAGTGAGGGTGATATTGAGGAAGATCACCGGTAAGACTGGTGATAAGATCATCAGCAAGAGGTTGAGCGAGATTGTCAGCAAGATTTTGAGCAATAACACCGCCCTACTGTCAACAAGATCATTATCGAGACTGTCAACAAAATCCCCAGCAAGATGTTGAGCAAAACCTCCAGCTATACTTCCAACAAGATCACCAGAAAAACTACCAGGGCGATCGATGCGCGTGAACTTGCTTGCGATCCGCACTCATCTTCTTTCTCGAGATTGTTGCATAAATTCGCTCCATGTTCACGACCAATTGTTGTGCCCCAACTCCCAGGCCCTGGTGGTTACATACGAATGCTGTAAGCTGTTTATTCGTAATCATCATACACTCACATTTTTGGCATAAGACATATGAATCGATTATGCTATCTTTAAGAATGTGATCGAGTGCAACTTATATTGCTTTAATCCGGCGGTTTGGGGCTGTGGATATAGTCTCTCGTCATATTAATTATGTGACGAGAAAAACTGGATGCAATTTAATAAACCAGTTCCATTAAAAAGCATGTATATGCATGGCCTAAAAATAATTTATAGGAACTGCTTTTCCATCCGAGGTTGCATGTCTTCGCTGTATATAAAAATGTTCTTCATGTTAATTTTTCCCATCAAATCTCATATATTTATTTTCTTCATTAAGAGAAGCAGATACTCAATAACATCTAAAAGAAATAAGTTACTAGCTTTCTTACACTGCATGGCTCAATATGATTAATTTTCTTGTTAATTGTTATTGCATGCACTCTGCACATACTCGCCTCGATGAAGGCCGCCGAAAGTTTCTCAGATGGTGACCATGCGCACGGGAATAATTTTTGCGGGAGTAGGTTATAAATTCAAATTTTCAATGCAAAAAAATTGAGAAAAATATTTTTATTACATTTATCGTAATTTAGTCATGGAATGCTTCTTCATGGAGGTAACTTCTCGTTCATATACAGTCAGAGTAGTTTATTGCAATTCCAAACGTTCACTGCAAAAATGAGAGAATATTGTGAGAAAGATTCTTTCTGACAATCCAGTAATGAAATGGTGGAGCATGAGAAGTAGTTCAACTTATTTCATTTTTATCAAATATCTCGGGATCAATTTGAGGTAGAGGGATCCTCATAGAGACTTTTTTTGTAGAAGTGAAAAAGATTTATAAAATGAGTCTTGATCAATTATATCGTATGTTTCTCAGATTCCGAGGTATTTAAAAAAAAAAGACATAAAATGATGTTGTTATATCAGGTTATTAAATAACACAAACGGCTCAATTATGATCAGGTATTTATTAAAAACAGCATGATGCGAATCGATTATGATTATGATAATTTCTCTATGCTACTGGAAGAGAAGTAAGATCAAGAACAGACCTTGACCACCACCTGTCTTTTAATCGATTGTATCGATAAGTAGGATTACTTTGTTATTCACAACACTCCCTCTCAAAGTAAGTACCCAGATCATAATTCAATGTAATAATTCCATTAATCAATAACAATTCCAAGATTTATGATACATTTCAAATATAGTACATCAGCTGACATGCCCTCAGTTTGCATATATTCTAAATTGATATCACTCTTTCCATATAATTCGTGGATAAAGTGATAACGAATATCAATATGTTTTGATCTGGATGACATTGATTGATTTTTAACCATTTTCTGCGCACTCTGATTGTCGTTCCAGATCATTGCACTGTCCATTTTTATGCCAAGTGATTCAAGTATACCACGAAGATAAGTTGCGTCTTTTGCAGCTTCTGAAAGAGCTATGTACTCTGCTTCTGCGCTTGATCGGGATACCGTACGTTGTTTCTTAGCTTCCCAACTAATTGGACTTCCAGCTAATAGAATTCCAATTTTTCTTTTTCTCTGGGAAGAGGAGAGAAAATTCTGCTCCAAAACTTGGTAGGCATATTTGATTGACTCAACATGCATCGTGCCATTTCTACCAAAGTCCTATTCGTCCTTTCAGCTGAACCATTTTGTTCAGCTGTATATGGGCACGTCAAACGTCTTTTTATTCCACTTGCCTCCACTCTGTTCCATTTTCTGAATGCAAAAATTTCATACTTTTACCAGTTTGTTTCTCTGCACTCAATTTAAATTTCTTAAAAAATTGTAAAGCCTCAGATTTTTCTTTTATAAAATCCACCGAGCACCATCTTGACTTATCATCGATAAATACGATAAAGTAACGTGCTCCTGAGACTGAGGGAACGCGCATTGGTCCACAAACATCTGTGCGGACAATCGGCAAAGTCTCTTTCGTATGATTCTTCTCAACTGCTCCAAATGGCCATCTTGTTATTTTCTCTTTTGCACATATCTCGCATTTCTCTAAGTTCTCATTTTGTTTAAAGTCTAACCCATACACCATATTTTTCTTTAACATCTTGTTAAGATCTTGCTCGTTTGAATGTCCGAGGATACGATGTCATGATTCCAGTTTACTTATCTGTTTATCCTCCTCTGTCACGCCTGCAATATGGCCAATCTCATCATTTTCTCCAATATAATACAAGTTTTCCTTTCTCTTGGCTGTGAACAATTTTTCTCCTCTTTCATCCGATACAACTGCTTCATTTTTCTGAATGAAACATTAAAACCGTTATCTGCAATTTTTCCAACCGACAATAAATTGGTTTTCAAGTCTGGCACATGGTATACTCTGTTCACATTAGTTTTCCGATCACCATTCTCATTTGTGAGATTTAATTTGACTTTTCCAACTCCTGAAATGAGTGTGGTATTTTTATTGGCTAAATTTAAAGTTTTGTTTATTTCTGCGATTTCATTGAATAATTTTTTGTCGGAGACCATGTGGGAAGAACTCCCACTATCTAGACACAATCGATGTGCAGATTTATTCTCTGAATCATTTTGAAAAAAAGCCGCTCCTTCAATGAGATCCGCCTGATCATCTGAATCTTCTTCATCCGTTTCTTCAACTTGTCCAGCAGATTGAGATTGGTCCGATTGTGACAGAGGGAATCTGGAAAAACAATTACGAGCAACGTGACCAATTTCATTACATGTAAAACAAGTTATATTAGATTTCGACACACCTGATTGTTGATAATTACTTCCATGTTCAAAACTCATTGGTCCTTCCTTATTTTTAAAATTATCATAGTATTTACTCTTAGATGTTTGAGTATACATTACATTCTGATCATATTGATCTTCATTGCTAAACGATTTTCTTGACTCCCACTCCTCTAAAATTTTAATTTTCATTGCTTCTGGTTTTGGGATATCATCCCTTGAGGACATTCCCCTCCGGAACACCTAGAATGATTGGGGTAAACTACATAGCATCAGAATTGACAATATTTCTTCATTTATAACTACTCCGACCTCATTTAATTTATCAACATAGTTTATGAATTTATCTAAATGGTCCTTCACATCTTCACCTTCAGTCATTCTGTGTACAACAATGTTTTTCAACTACATGGCTTCCCGAGCCGGCCTCCTTGATTGATAAACACTTTTCAACTTTGTCCATGTCTCATGCGAGGATTCACAATTTTTGATATGTTTCTTCTCACTGTCTGATACCACCAACACAATTTCACTCATCGACTTCGCATCAAGATTATCCCATTCTGCCATTTCTGCTGCACCACTATGTGGCTTTGGTTTCATTCCATTTGCATAAATCCACAAATCACGCTTAATAATAAGTGCTTTCATGTCCATCACCCACGTGTCATCATTCTCTTTATTTAATTTTGTAATTGTTGCTGTCACCTTCTCCATTTTTACCAATTATTTCCAATTTTTCTTAACTTCCACAATTTCTCGGATTTTTTTTTTTTACCCCTCAATAACGGTTTTCCCGTTCTTCATCGATACAACAACCATAAAAACATGGTTATGTACTCATATTTTTTTGAGCACATTCTTTTAAATTTTTGAGCCCTAAACGCCTGGGCCCATAACCTGTTGTTGTATCAGGTTATTAAATAACACAAACGGTTCAATTATGATCAGATATTTATTAACAACAATATGATGCGAATCGATTATGAATATGATAATATCCATATGCTAATATCACATTAAGCAAAGCCACCGGAGGAGAAGTAAGATCCAGAACAGACCTTGACCCCATCTGTCTTCTAATTGATTGTATGGATAAGCAGGTTTAGTTTGTTATTCACAACAGATGCGGTTCGATTTTTTTTTCTTCATGGCCGAATTCAATGATAAGGGAAACACCATGTATCAATACTGGGAAAATGATGGATAAAATAAAAAATATTGAGAATGTACAAGTGTATGCCATCCTGTGAGCGGTGAGAAAACTCGATATTCCCATCGTTGTTGCTCACTTTATCGAGGTTGAGTAAGCCTTTGATGAAAGTCTCCACATAACCTCTCTCATCCGAAATAATAGATGGACTTATATCAAATTACCCTTTTCTCTAGATGAATTAAATAAATAATTATTCATTCATAAAGCGCAGATAAATGGGGAACAATCTCCTTTAACCCTGTGCATGTTCTGAAATTAGTTTGGAAGGATTAAACAATATCCATCAATTTAGAAATAATCACAGCGTCATTTTGATTGGTTAGTCAATTTAATTACATACCTGTTGCGATTAAATTCTCAGATATATCCTGCATGATAGTTCGATGTTATTTTACAAAAAAATTTAAAAAAAACGGAATCACGTGAACTAAGGAAGCGTTGAATGAATCGATTCTGCTGGAAAAGAATCGATTCCCTCGATTAATCAAACCCAAAAGAATCGATCTGAATTGAGAAACCCTAGGGAAAGGTGTCACGACTGGCACAACTATGAGAAGAAAAGAGCAAGAAACATGGAGGAACAGGAACAGGAACAGGAGTAGGAGCGAAGAACGGAGGAGGAGAGATCGGTATGAAGAAAGGGAAAGAGAGGGCAAGTACGAAAGAATGTGTGAAGAGAGGAGAAGGAGGAGAGTACAAGCAGAGGAAGGTATTGAAAAAATATTAGCTCAATATTGTTAACTCAGAAATCATTTTTGAGTGATGTACTAAATGCCTGTGACGAATTTTCCTCTAGCTACTATTTTCTTAATAAAAAAGGAGATACCATTTTGTTGAGAAAAATGGGAGCTTCAAGAAATGTCTCCATGAACATTTATTCACCTCGCTCATTTTTTGAGATAGTTCATAGAAGCTAATCAAAAAGTAACATTATTGTCTTACTCTGTTTCGCCTTTCAACTACCGAATTACTCCTCCATTTCCCGTGTTATCCTGTATTTATGACCTCGCCAATAAATTTTCTGATTTCAATCACTGATCTCCATTGAGTCATATTTGCAATATATCATTCGTAGATCTTCCAAAGATCTCCGGAAAACTATAAGGAGATCTTTGGAATATCTTCAGAAAAATCAATAATAAACGATCCTAATAGAAAAGATAAGAAAGCTACTGAAAGATCTAGTATACTGACATTTACAATATGTCTATCGGAGATCTTTCAAAGATCTTCCAAAATTTGTAAAAAGACTTCCAAACGATCTCCAAAAGTCAATTTTTCCACACGGGCTTCGTCTCACCTCTAATTCAGAGTCGAAAAGGCACGGAATCCAGAAGGGTTGCTCCAGGAGTTAGTTAGTACAAGAAATCCGTCAGAATCCCCCCCCCCCCCATTCTCTTAGTTTATCCCTTAAGAGACATCAAGTTTACGAAGACCTTTCGGGAGAAGACTTGGATAAGACTCTGGCTAAGAGAGCCGTCCAGACCCTGGCTAAGAGAGGGCTCAGAGTTCATCAGGACAATTAATCACTGTTACTTCATTCTTTTCCCCCTGCAATACGTGAATTCCAACTTTGTGTAACACAGATGTGTTTCTCGTAAGGTGCCCATAACACAACTAGTGTCACGTGCGTTGGTGTCCCGGGAGGATAGTGCTAACAACCGGCTTAGTCAATAGCGTGTGTACTCTGTCGCTGTCGATAGATGCACGCAAAGGCAAGCCTTCATCGATGAGGGAACTTCCAAATTGGGAAGAGAATGGAGATCCTTCTCCTTAGTTTCACAAGAAGTTGAGTATTTGCAATTTCAACCGGAATCAATGCCTCAGAATACTATAAATAACATGGAAGAAAAAAATTTAATACACAAACTTCGTGTTGCTTCAATGGTATTTTCAGATTCCCTTGCCATAATTCATATAATTCGGGGATATCTTCAAGTTTCTCCATTCGTCAACATATCAAATCATCAATACACCCCTTGTGTTAAATACGTCGCGCCGTCCATCGTCTATTGAGTGCATGATCGAAAAGAGATTTTCTATATATGCAAAGGAAACAACAACGAAAAGAATCATTTTCTAAAATGAAGCAATGAATGTTGTGTGCTGCATAAGTGAGTGTGGCAATGTTAGGAAATTATCATAAGTTTTCCATTTCGTTTTCTGTAAATACTGTTTTTATAATGAATAAAACAATAATTCAGGCGTGTTCAAAAAATATTAAATATCTAACGGTATAGACAATGATAATATTGTCACGTCAAAATATGAATATCAACTATTTCTTCTCTTGGTATACATATATATATATATATAAATAGAGAGTAAAAAAGGGTTGTTAAATTTTGAAAGAAGCAAAAAACCAATCATTCAAGAGAAAGATTTTCACACTCCGCATTACGCACGATGCTGCTCAGTCCCCGTTTTCTCTTCATCTTTCGATCGTTAGACTGGAAGGGGAATAAAAAGGGTTGAGAGAATCTTGTCAGGAAATAAAAGTTAAGAACTATTTTGGATCTGATTAACCGACCCCGATGGGTCTATATTTTAAAGAAATAATCAAGCAAATTTCACCACAAGAAACAAAATAATAAATGCCGATTTAAAACTCGCTTACTCAGCTGGTACTCAGGAAACACAGGCACGAGGCGTCACAAAAATTATTACTATTATTTTGATTTTATATTCTATTATTCTTGAAACTTCACTTTATTTCCACGACGCTAGTGGAATTATTTATTATTACTTAGAAGAATCTATTTTTCTTCTCTGGGTTTCTGGAAAAGCTAGAAAACCTTAACTCGGCGGGAACAACACAACTGCTGATTGAGTAGTTCCTCCTCCTTAAATAAGCTTCTGTGTCCCCTCTGTCCCGAATTGTCTTGAGGGTAGGAAAACTCATGACCAATAGGGATGATCCCACACTGGCCTCTACTTGAATACCCTCTTACGTGGGTTGAGTTTTCCCAGAAACTAATCCCAATTTCGGGATTGGTGAATTTTCCCACTATCTTTGAATATTGGAATTTTAACTTAAATTTCCTAATTTCTATAACCTAATTCTAAAAAAGAAAGGATATTAGAAATTAGTTAAAATTAAAACAACTAATTTTCATGAGGGAGAGAATTTTCTGGTTATACATGTATGTATGTATGTGCTGTAGTTCGGACGACCTATAGGCATAATGGGCTTGCGCCATTTTATGCCCGCTCTTTCTAGGCGACCGTTCTGTCCCAGGGTTCCATCAGGTTGGTTAGCCTTGCGAATTGCAATAGGCCCCCTACCGAGTCCTCTGAGACTTTGAGCTCTGAGATGCCGTAGGTGTCAAAGACTTGCCATCTGGCCCAGTCTAGTCCACTGCATCTCATAATCAAGTGGTTGGCGTCTCCTCTCTCCATCCCACATAACTCACAGGTGGGATCTTCCTCGACCCCGACCCTGTGAAGATAGGCCCTTGTCGGCCAGTGTCCTGTGATGAGGCCTATCAGGCAGCGCAGTTCCCTTTTCTTCACCTGGGTAACCCTGTCTGACAGCGCCTCATCCGGTCCTTCCAAGTGGAGTCTGGTATGAGCCAGACCCGTGTCGCTGTGCCAGAGTCTGCTGAAGTCCTTCCGTGTCTTCCTCTTGAGCCACTTCCGGACCAGCTCCCTCTCGGCACCTATTTCTACACACGCCTCCCCATGGCTCTGTGACCATGCCATGGAGGCTAGTGCGTCAGCTTCCAAGTTCCCCCTGATTCCCGCATGTCCAGGCACCCAGAGTAACTTGGTCCAGTTGTCTGCTCCTATGATATTCAGCAGATCAACGCAGTCCTTACTTAACCGTGAGGTTGTTTCCACCCTTTCTAGTTCCCTAAAGGCCTGCTTACTGTCCGTGCAAATATAGATATGTTTCCCGCTCATTCGCCGGTCCACGATCTCCTTTGCACATACTATTAGCGCAGCCAACTCTGCTTGTAAGGCTGTGCTATGGGGCGGTAGTCTTTCTGAGGTATTGGTCACTGGTCCTTCAGACCATACCCCAATACCCGCTCCCGCCTTTCCTCTCGACCCATCCGTGTACCAGGTTGGGCCCTTTGGTGTGAGGAACGGCTTCTCCTTCCTCAGTCATTCCTCCTTAGTGGGTCTATGGACTGTGAAGGTTCTTTCGAACGTCCTCGTCCTAACGCCCGCGTCACTACCTATTACGAGGGTCCTCCTCATCTCTCCCTCGTTTAGCAGCGACGCGTGTCCGTAGGTCGAGGTCCTCCACAGCCCTGACGCCCTGAGTCTCACCGCCGCTCCCCTCGCTGCTTCTAGGGCTAGCAGGTGCGGCGGTTTTAAGTCCAGGATAGCCATCAGGGCGAGGGTGGGTGTGGTCCTCACAGCCCCACTCATTCCCAGCCCTGCCCATCTGGCCAGCCTGTTCACTCTTCGTATGGTGGAAGTCCTCGTTAGGGCCCTCCACCATACGACCGATGCATAGGTGAACTGGGGCATCAGCACCGCTGTGTAGATCCATTTGATCACTTTCGGGCTGAGACCCCAGGTTCCCCCTATCATCCTTCTGCAGGCCCAGAAGGTGTTCGTCACCTTTCCTATCTGCTTCTCTATGTGTGGTCTCCAGCTCAGCCTCCGATCGAGTCTTACCCCTAGCTAGTCAACCTCGTCCGAGAAGCTGAGCTCCGTGCCGAAGATCCTGGGTGGTCTCACCACCAGGTTCCTCTTTCCGGTAAAGAGTACCATCTCCGTCTTGCTGAGGTTCACCCTGAGTCCCTGCCTGGTGCACCATGCTTGCACATGGTCCAATGCCTTTTGCATTCTCCAGTGTAGTTCTCCAGCGTGTTCCCCATTTGTCAGTATGGCTACGTCATCAGCGTAGTCAACCACTTTCACCCCGAGTCCTTCGAGTTCCCGCAGGAGTTCATCTACAACGATCGACCACAGGGTAGGTGAAATTACACCCCACTGTGGGCATCCTCTGCCCACTCCTGCTCTAACTCGTTCTTCTCCGTAGGTGACGTTGATGTTCCGGGTCTTGAGCATCTCCAGTATCCACTCAGTTATGGTTTCCCCAAACTGAAAGTTCCTGGCTGCTCTCCCGATGACTTCAAATGAGGTGTTGTCGAACGCTCCTTCGATATCGATGAACACCCCGAGTGACGCTCCCTTTCTGAAAAGGGCGCTCTCAATTTCATCTACCAATACGTGGAGTGCCGTCTCTGTTGAACGACCCTCCTGGTAGGCGTGTTGCGCGTTGCTGAGTTTCTTCCTCCTCAGCGCATTATCCTTCAGGTATCTGTCTATCAGTCTCTCCGTCGTTTTGAGGACGAAGGAGCTCAGACTGATAGGCCTGAAGGCTTTGGCGTTGTCATGGTTGCTCTTTCCTGGCTTGGGCAAGAAGGCAACCCTGACCTCTCTCCAGATGGAGGGTATCCGACCCAGGGCCACGCTGGCCCTCATGGTCTGGATGAGCCCCGATTTTAGGGCTCTCCCTCCTTTCTTAAGCATTGCTGGGTAGATCTCGTCTGGTCCCAGGATTTTGTAGTTGTCAAAAGAACTTAGGGCCCATTCGAGCTTCTCCATCGTTACGATACCCTTGGCCGTCTCTCAGTCCGGTCTACGGCTTAGTGTATCGCTCCTATCGGTATATTCCATTCTCGGCATATTCCAAGTGTACCTGGATCAGGTGTCGGAGTATGTCTTTATGTTGGGTGATACTTCCCCCCTCCTGGGTTATTATGCTGCCCAGAGAAGCTCTCGGTCCTCCTGTGAAGATTCTCTTTAGTCTAGAGACCAGAGAAATATTCTCTAGCTCTGAGCAGAAGTCCCTCCAGTGGGAGTCCTTTGCCTCGACTATCTGGTGCTTGTACAGTACGTTTGTGGCCCTGTACTTATTCCAGTCTGCCTCCTTTTTGGAGCTATAGGCCCGTCTCCATTGCCTTCTAGCAAGGGATCTAAGCCTAGTGAGTTCCTTGTTCCACCATTTCACTCTCTTGTTGGATCTGATGGTGCTCTCTCTGCAGTGTTCCTGGAAGGTCCGTACCAAGTTTTCCTGTATGAACAAAGCAACTCTGTCCAGTCCCTTCCGTCCACTGACTCCTTTGCGCCTGCCTCCTAGAGTCATCTCTAGGGTGGCTTCGAATTCCTCCCAGTTTGTGTTCCTGGGATTCCTTCTAGGTGGCGCTTCGACGTGAATGGTGGCCCCTGTGATTTCGAATCTCATCCTCCGGTGGTCCGAAAGTGAGTCCTCATCACATACCTCCCATCCTTCACAGTTGGCCAGAAACGATCTCGTGCACAGTGTGACATCGATCACTTCCTGGCATCTGGTCGTCACGAAGGTCGGCATGGTGCCTCTATTAAGTATCTCCCAGCCTTCTTCAAGGATGAACTCTAGAAGGGCTTCGCCTCTTCCTGTACATCTTTTACTCCCCCAGACCGTGTGCTGTGCATTAGCATCACAGCCCACTATCAGGGGGATGTTCATGGCCTTGCAGTGTCTGGCCAGCCTCCTCAGTTCGTGTGATGGTGGGTCCTCTTCCGCATCGTGTGGTGGGTAGGCCGAGCAGATGACCACGTCTCGTCTCGTCCCTCCCACCGCTATTTTTACGGTTACCCCCACCAAGTCCCTCGAGCAGAAGTCCCTGACCAGCCTTGGCAGGAATTTGTTGCTGGCGATGATGCAGGCTCTCGCCCCCTCATCGCCCCTGGCATAGAATGTCTCCATTCCCGCCATGTTAAGGCCTCCTACAGTCTTCCCTGTCAACCAGGGTTCCTGTATGAGGCATATGTCTGTTTGCTCCACTGCCATGCTGCGGTGTAGTTGTGCTAGCGCAGCCTTGCAGTGTTGCAAGTTAATTTGTGAGCATCGGGTGTTCCTGGTACCCATAGGAGTATCAGTTCCAGTCCCTACTCTACCCGTCCCTGCCTGCCGGACTCCCTTAGGATCCCCGGTTCTATCCCCTATTGGGGGATGTTCCCGGGTGTTCCCTCCTTGGGGTCCGCCGGCGTTCGGAGGGCAGGGAATACCCCCTCGAGGGTGCGCTGTGCGCCCCCCGTTCTTTCTACCCTGCCCCCCCCCCTGCCCGCCCCCTTCCTGGCGGCCTTCCTCTCTTGCCGGTCCCCCGCACCATGTTACGGGGTTCCCGGCCTTTCCCGTTCGGGGTGAGGAAGATTGCCTCCCTGACCGCGGCCCGTGGTGACGCCGTTGCCGGCTGCTCCACCCCCGCCTGGTCAGCGGCGCAATCTTCCCCTCCCCCCCCCCCCCCTGAGGGTGTCCTGCCACCTCCCTCGGCAGTCCCCCCCTCAGCTACGTTGGGGACCTTCTTGATGTCTTCGTAGAATTTGGCCTTGCCCAGGCCGTAGTGGGGGGTCATGCCTAGCCCCCTCAAGGCCGCCAGTCCAGCCTGGTCCACCCCAACCACTAGGTTGGTGCATCCCCGACCGGCCGACGCACTCCAGACCCTCCAGTTCCTCGTACTGAGTCCTGGATTCTGTCTGGAGAGCCTCATGAGGGCCTCGGCATTCCCCACTGGTGGTCCCGGC
Source organism: Aleiodes testaceus (assembly GCA_963565655.1). Taxonomy (NCBI): domain Eukaryota; kingdom Metazoa; phylum Arthropoda; class Insecta; order Hymenoptera; family Braconidae; genus Aleiodes; species Aleiodes testaceus. The sequence continues at coordinate 2,097,583 of OY751415.1, forward strand.
AGTGTCGCCGTTAAGCGGCAGAGCCTAGGGAGGAGGTCCTCCTTGCGTTTTACCGCAAGTTTCGTCCCCTCCCACAGCTTTAGCGCCGGGACCGTCCTCCTCAACCACGAGTCCGAGCCCGCGTCCGAGCACGTGACCCAAAGGATCCCGTTCTCCAGACGCGAGCCCTCGAACCTCGGGGCTGGATCTGCTGCACTGCCGGGGCTGAAGATAGCCTCGGTCAGTGCCGCTTCTAGGGTCGTCCCCTGATCCCCCCCCCCCCCCCCCCCCAGTGTGTCCGTAGGGTACGCTACCGGTACGATAGCGTACCTTCCGCCCCCCGCTGCTGCCACACCGAAGGAGGGAGTCAGTTGATCCCCTCTTCTTCTCTTGGTCTGTGGGGGGCCAGCAGAGGGAGGAGTGTTGCCCGCTGAGCGCGGCCTCTTCCCTCCCTCCACGGCGCTCCCCTCCACCGTCCCCTGTTTCGGCTCCCCGGTTCCCTGAGGGGTCTGGCCAGTCCCCAGATTCCTGGCCCTGGCCTTCCTCTTCCTCATCGCCCCGGTTCGCCTCTTCCTCTCTCCTCCTGGAGCAGGAGCCTCGGACCCGGACGGCTCCATGGTCCCGGTTTGTACCCGGTCCCTCGTCGCCGCCTCTTGTCCAGAGGCTACTCCTGCTCCCTCTCCTTCTGGAGTGGTTTCGGCCAAGGCCTCCACCATCTCCTTTGTGGAGAAGGTCTCGTCCCTGGTGCTGGTTCCACTTATCGTGGCCCCAGCGCCCAGGTCGTCCCCTCTCTGGACCTGCAATGCCTCCCGGGTCCTTCCATTGGAGTCCCACGAGTGTCCGGGAAATAAAGGTCCGCCCCCACAGAGCCCGGTATGTGGGGGTAAGGTCTACAATACAGTGGGGTGCGACCCGGTGCCCCAGGGACATCGTTCACGACACATTGGCTCCAAGGGTTATCCCCCTGTCACCACCCCTGTGCCATTCAGCCCTCGGCACGATGGTTTACACCTTTGGCTTGGGGGAGCTGGTCCGCGGTAACGGTGTTCGTTCGACTGCCGGACTTTTACCTCCGTTGTCTCCCTTATCGCCGTCACTTCACCAGCCTCTCCGGAGGTTCCATATTGGTTCCCTGCTGAACTAGTCAACTGGTTCCCATGGACCCTCTTACTAGCGCTGGCTACTTCCCCTATCCGCCACCGGGGGACGCGCCTCGGTCGATTGCTCAACCACCAGTACAGTTCCCCCTTTCGGGGTTCCTGTCTGGGTCCGAAGTCTGGTTATACAATGTGAATTTTATTTCTTCCATTTCCAATAATCCTCAAAATAGAAGTTTAGAAGGAAATTGTACCTCAAAATTCCCTTTTCTTCTTATGTGCAACGTTTGTACTTATTAGGATTATCCATTCTAAGGATATCGTTTTATTGCCCCGAAGAAAAAGGAAAATGGTAATAACATGTCACGACGCTCTGGGATTTCTATCTTTCCCAAGGGCCGGACAGGCTCGTAAATGAAACGCGTAACGTCCTTCTGATGGTGTCAGCTGTCGTCCAGACTTTTCGAAGCCGAAGCCTCTCATCTAAGGGCTATATAAAGAGAAAACAAATATTTGGAAAAAATTCAACGAAGGTAAATATCGCCGGAGGCGCTGGGTCTTGTTAGGAATTTTATGACCCTCTCCCCTTCGTTGAAGGAAATAGAATATTGGGGGTTTCATGGGGTTCTATGAGGGTTCTGGAAAATTTTGAAAGAGAGGAAGAAAAAACAAAAAAGAAAAGGGACAAACCAAGAAAAACATCGGTAGAGAAAATTTCAAAACTGGAAAGTCTAAAAGCAAATGGACTTCACAATATTTTCAATTCTTTCATACATGATTATGAAATATTCAATCCTTTTAATATAGGAAAGTGAATCGCGATAAAGAAACGGAGTGAGTGGAGTTCAAATGGTAGCACCCTCATCTGCAGTGCACATTTCATCAACGGCATGAAACACGAAAATCCTCTTTATCCTGATTACGTACCGGCGATTTTTTCTAAGAGAAGTAAGATAATCCAATCCATAGCCAGATTTGAACGTCTTTTTCTTCGGACAGGGGAAGAAATTCCTCATCCACCTGCAATAAAACCTGACATCATTGAGAATCAAGCTGAAACATTCAATACAACGCACAGAGAGGAGATCAATTCGACAGTACCATTATTAAATGAGTCTCATCAACGGATTGATGTGATAAACGAAGTGTCACCATCATCAAGTTCGAAGGAAACATGTAGTGTTGAATGTCAAACAGATATCTCAGATACCAGTAATGTAAACGGAATAAAATCCTCCCATTGTTCTATCTCGTAATCAGATAATGGTTATAATACTGCAGAGGTGCAAATGACCCTCAATTCATCCCGAATCAAAATCGTGTTCCTAAAAATAACAAAAAAACTCAGGATATAAGGAGTTTAACAGTTTATCAGTTTTGCTGACAGAACTCTTGTCGGAATTTATAAAATGAATAGTTGCAGCAACCTGCTTGCGCATACCGGTGACACCGGCAAGACATTCACAGTGTGCAGATGTGATATTCCGCTCATCATCAAGCTATAGCCATAGTCAATAAATTTTTGTATTAATCAACTGAATCATCCGAAATTGAAAAATGAAATTTACCATCAATTTGACAGTATATTGAGGCTTCTTCCCTGAAGTTTCAAGGATCACTTTGCTAGAAATCGATGATATGACAGCACCAAGAATTTTTTTCTGTACTTCAGTTACATGTAATAAATGATTACTTTCACGAAATTCTTTGCAATTTTTTTTCAAAGTATCACGTAGAAAGTTTTTATTCACATCGACAAATCCAAATTTATTCACTTTATACATTTTTATTTATTTATCAAGCATTACTCCCATGAGCTCTCTTTATAAAACTCCTTTCTGTTTATTCTTTCGCGATCGCCAGATGGAGACTCATTTGTACTTGTCCTGCACTCTATAGTTAACGCTAGTGGCGTATTCATATTCCTGAATATGTTCCTTCTACAGTATCCATTCACATGATAAAGAATCAGAATTGGTGCATTTCTTATAGGATAATCAATCTAGAGATGAGTACCGAAATATGCATTACCGTCAAATATCGGAATAATTGATAATTTTTTTTCAGATTCAGCTACAGTGGGATCGTCAGTCTTAGAAGGGGAAATAGTATTCCCTGATGGAGAAATAATCACCAAAACTTCGGACTTTGTGAGTGAAGTATCAAAATGTCATGATTCCACGTACTGCGAAGATCCATCAAATTATCCAAGAGAATTCGTGAAAAATTCTTTGAAGATGAAGGGTCATGCATTGCAATATTTATCAGTAATTGATGTGCCAGTCGAAATTAATGAGAGGTTCAATGCACCTGACAATCAAGATATCTGCGTCTCAGAGATAAAAACCGTTTATCCAAGATCAGCGGAAAATAAAGATAGACAATGGCAGTGGATTGTTAACGAGAAAAGTTTTCTACAGGGTGTCCGTACTGAAACATGCATGTGAGTCTACAATGATTATTTTCGATATCTAGTTTTTAAAAAATTTCTTGAAGTCATGGAAATGTATAGAATGGTGTGGAGGTTTCGGAGATACAGGCTTGAATAACTCGCTAACAGCCTCAGTATCGGAATAATACTACAAAACATTCTAGAACCTTTGTCTACAACTTAATTATTGGGAACGTGAGGGTAGTCAATGTAAATACCGAATAGGGAAATAGAGAACTCTGCAATAGCTCAATAAGTTGAGCATCAGATCAGTTTGAGAGTTATGAGTTCGAACCTCTTTTGTGCATTTTCCATTCTTTCTAAAATCTGATTCTTTCATGATTTATCAATGGTTAATATAATACAGTTGATGTTCTATATCAATTCAGTTTTCCACTAATCATCGTTATCAACTACTCACACGGCAGAAATGTAATTGCACTTCCACCATGACCCTCATCCATAACCCATAGATATCTTGAACTCTTTCCTTCGATCGACGATCATGGACGATTATTATGGGAAAATTTTCATAACGTGAAGAAGTTTGAACTCTGGTTATAATTATTCAGCATGTGTCGGGAATTTTACGGTTTTCACGAACGCTGCACATTACCCATGCAACATATTATCCCATTTATCCATAACATTGATCGCTATCTTGATATTAATTACTCTAACGTATCAATTAATGGAGGAGTAGATGCGTTGTGATTCTATCCATTAATCACAAATTCCCTCGTGGATGGTTGGATTCGTATTCTACGTTAGTCCAAATTGTTGACAATATACCTGATGAGACACACTTATTAAATCGATAAAGTGTGATGGAATCCTTCCGTCCGGACGGAGGTTAGATTTCCTGTCACCTCCTCAAGGAATTCGAGGGACCTCGCTTTAAAGTCCCTTGCGGGGTAATCGCGCTCATGGACGTCCAGTCCATTGGCATATGCACCCATCTCTCAGCGACGAGCGAGGAGATGCGCGCGGAATTTTTTGCCGGCTGTAACTTCCACGAGGCTGCTTCGCCAGCAACAGTCCCCGTGAGAATCAGTGCGAAAAAGAGCCGGGAAGAACGCGAGGAAGTGATAAAAGTGTGGACCAGTGCCCTGAGGATGCGAGGGACCAGATCCACGGCCCTAGAAGCTACCCCCACAAGACGGGAGGAGAAGGGACAGCCCCTCCGATAAAAGAGAGGAGCCCCAGGCTCAAAAGGTGATTCAATCCTCGCACTTGTTCGACGTGATTCTCTTCGAGTCTTCCGCGTCCTATTAAAAATGGATCTTTAAGGCCTTTTCGCAGGTTGTTTTTGGGGCTAATCCCCCAGTCTCGATCGGTTGACGAGGGTTAGGGCATCTCCATGGATTTTCCACTCTCTTCGCGATCTTTTGGGAGATCGCGTAACTCGTAGCGTTTTTGCATGCCACGCGGCGCGGAGGAACCCAAGATGGCGTCCTAATGCACCGTAGACGGGGTGCACGGGTTTTGCGGGGGAAAATGGCGTAACCCGTTTTTCGAGGTGTCGGATTTTCAACAGCCTCGCGTATGAGGGAGAGAATGAGGCTACGGATGGGGTTTTCCCACGCCCTCGGCCTATTTCCACCCTCATAATTATTCGAGCCACCCCGATGTCGTTCGCTCGCGGAAAACTACCCCTGAGGTGTTGGAATCGGTAATTCGAGGGATCCTTGACGATCCCTTGCACCATGCTACCCTCGGGCCCGGAACTTGGGGAACGTTAGTGATTCGAGGAATCCTAACGACCATTATCGCCCAGCTACCCCTAAGGGCCTAGGCGGGGAGTAGGAATTCGTAGACGGGTCGGAGTCGGTGGTTCGAGGGATGCTCACTCATCTCTTACTCCTCTTCACCCCTATGGAGGGCTAAGGCCATTTCGCCGGACTCATCGAGTCGAGCGCTATCTCCTGGGGATTGAAGGTGGATGGGTGGACTTCGGCGGGAGTTCCCCCCCCTCCCCCCTTATGACTCAATCCGTTAGGTATCCCCGAAGAGGATACCTGATTTTGGGGTCCGGAGGGACCCGTTCCACCCCTACCGAACGACGGCGAGCTTGGATCAACAGATGGCCGTTTATTCTCCTTGCTATTATTATTATCAAATGTATTTTCCCCACAATGTATCTTTAGAGTGGTTCAATAGTGAAACACGTATAAGGGTAGTTCTGGGGTAGTATATTTGTACCATCTACACGCCAGAATTCACCCCCTCTCTCCACAACCGAGTACTGGGTTGCCGAGGGGCAGTCCATACCCTTTCTGCCCTCACCCTTAGTTAAGTTTCAGTTAAGGTTCACGTTTCTGGTTACGTTTAGGGTAAGTTTAGGTGAGGTTCATCCCATTTAGCTGCTGGAGTCTTTGTGGTGTTGGTCCCGCCGAATCAGGCCAACTGGCGCTCATTTTTAGCCCTTCGGGGATGTTTAGGTTAAGGTTTTATCCGAGCGGGAGGGAAGGGACAAAGGTGGCAGCTTTTCCGGAATTATGTGAAAATGTCACGTCACAAAAGTGTAAGTGAAATTGCATCGGTCTGCATCCAATTTTACCCACACGTCTTTGTGTACTCGAACAATATAATAATCGTTTCCAAGATCTTTGATGAACATCTGAAATGGATGAAAAGTGGATAAATCCAATCAGTTCTCAAATTCCCAGGACCAAAGAATTTGAAACAAATTCGACGCTTCTTGGGGATGGCATTGTGGTACAGACAATTCATTCCTCAATTTGCAAGCACAGTGGAGCCGCTAATGAAACTGACAAAGAAGAATCAACATTGGGCATGAGGAGAAAACGAACAGGAAGCGTTTCAAACCTTAAAAGAACATTGGCATGTCCCGATCTTTCACTACCGTTTACACTGCAAACAGATGCGAATAACGTGGGAATAGAAGCAGTCCTTACACAAATTATCGACAGTCAGAAAAGAGTAATAGCATATGCTAGTTGCTCTCTGACTGATCCCGAGAAAAAGTACTCAGTGACAGAACAGGAATGTCTAGCCCTGGTGTGGGCAGTAAGAAATTCCTCTGGTATTTGGAGGGTTACTCGTTCAAGGTAATCACAGATCACAGCAGTCTCCGGTGGCTTCATAATCTGAAAGATTCAACGGGAAGGCTAGCGAGATGGGCTCTCGGCCTAATGGAGAACGATTCCCAGATCGCGCATCGAAAAGGGGTGCTACATCATATCACAGACGCACTCTCGAGGATTCCAGGAAGTGTGGACTGGACTGCAATATCAGCAGATATCATGGGCTTTCTAACACCCATCAAAGAAAGGTTCTCTTACATACTTGTAATACAAGGCATGTACACGAAATGGATAGAGTCTGTCGACTTCGCAGAGCTAACGGAGTAAAAATCCGCAAGGCTATCGAGGACCTCGTGATCAAGCGTTGGAGAATACCGAAAGTGTTGCTCATGGATAACTGTATAGAGTTTGTCAACAAGAACATAGAGGCTTTAGTACAATTAAGGGGCATGCCGCAGATGACAACGCCGTCGTATCACCAGCAAGCGAACCCAACTAAGTGGGTGAATTGCACGCTGAAAGCGATGATACCTACATTTATCGAAGCTGACCACAGAGAGCATTGCTGACCATGCCAGCATTCGCGAATCTTGGTCGAGAGCCAGAATCGACCATCTCGCTTCGCCGGAAGCTGGAAAGAGAAACCGGAATCGTTCAACAGCTCACGGCTCAGTGGCTAGAACGGATGAAACCTTTGGACACTTTGCAAAAAATATTCAAACACGCTCTCAATAAGTGTGTGTCGCAATCAGGATAGCCAGAAGTGTATCGGGGAAAAACCCGTTACACTGAAAATCAATCAAACGAGTCACGAGAATTCATTTTTGTGCTGATGTCTATGATGACGATAAAATTGCAGTGGACTGTATGTGCTGAAATTTGTTGAGCGTCGATGATAGCGTTCGCTGGATAGTTGATAACGAAGGGATTTCGGGAAGGGTAATTGGTTGAGGTTCACAAGTAATAACGCGATTATTATCAAAAATAGACACGATTTAATTGCGACTAGATTACACTGATGAGTTCGAATAGTTATTTCCTGATTTACAACAGTGGTTCACGAAGACACACGTTTTGTTTGGCTTAAATCGGATCAAGAGCTGAATTTCGTGACAATAACCGCGATGAGTTCTGAGTTGATGCACGGGTGAATCATTAATCATCCAATTAACTCACCGAGCGTTGATATGGATGTTCGAGTTAATTTGCTGATTTATAGTTAAACATAAAACACGTCTTGACACGCAAAAAAACGGACGAAGAGTGACTTATAAGGCTGAGGGCCTTAGAGCGTTGAGTGCCGTATCTTTCGATCGTTGCTGACCCCTGGTGTGCCAAATTTAATTACTTCACTGACCTGTCTGTCAGCCTGTAACTTCAAGATTTTGAACGAGCACCTTTAATTGCAAATGTATTCAGTTTTAATTCAATTGTTTTGGTCATCGTCTTATCATTCATATGATTAATTACTATTCTGATTTGGAATAATCGATGGGATGCTATAGTTTAAAAGTTTTCGTTCTTTCAATTTTGGCTGGTCATTTAATGAGGAGCATCATCAATTTTGCGACTCAGAAAATTTGTTAGCCCCGAAAAGTTCGATTTACTCCTCGTTTTGGATACTTGTTGAGTAGTTGCGTTGGTATGAAATTCATTTGAGAAATATAAAATGAAAAATGAGAGAGCACTTGACAGAAGGCTCTTGAATAATTGTTATACTCATTGGTGGTAATTTCGGTAGTGCAGACTATAATAATTCTGATTGATTTCTCTCCTGGTTAGCGATTTAATATTATTTAATGATTGTGTTGAGTCATATTTTTGTTTGTCGTTTTTATGACATTTAGAACTAAGCATTGCAATCGATCTTTGACTGAATTTAAGTTATTCATCGTCTCATTACATAAGAAACAAATGAAGAATAATTCATTGTCATTTATTTTAATTTTTGAGAAATGTTTCACTTTGTGTTTCACCGAATCGGGTTAGCGTCAGAGGAAGCTGTTCTATGACTTTGTCCTTGCGACAGACAGGGGAAAATTATATCGAAGACAAGTGGTGGCATGCCGCGCATCTAAGCATTAGCATTTCAGAAGATGTAGGAATAGAACATTGAGATTGATTGATGATGAATTATTTTTGTTCAATAATAAATGTTTGAGTTTGGTGATTGATGATCGCTGTGAAAAACGATTGGTGGTTAAGGATTTTGGCTTTTTCACTTAAACTGAGCTGATTTTCTTCTTTCTCTTGTACATGCCAGACCGCCCAGTATCGTTTTACACACGTTGATGATCAATTAAGAATTCGAGAATCATAACGAGTGATTTTTTTTTTGTGAATCATTCGTTCGTATATAAAACGTTCTTATATCTTCGAGAAGGGTAGAGATTTGCCGTGAAACGACTAATATGCAGAAAGGGGCATTGTTTCGTTTCATGGATTGAACGTGTTAAAAATCCGGTCATTATCGATAGGTGGACAGGTCAGTCAATCACCGATAATTGGGCATCTTGGCCCCAGCGGTCAGTGACGGCAATGACCCTCACATCGCACGTTCTTGAGACGCGACGCGTCTTGATTACTCACTCTTCTTCCGGGTACCATATGAATCGGATCACGTCATATTGAGATTTTTTTTTTTGTCACGGAATTATCACATGTAATTAACATCAGTGTAGTTTATTAGAAACTTATCAGAATCTCAACGCTAGATGAATTATCTTCAATAATTCATCCGTGCATCAATAAAAATTGGTTGATTATTAATTAATCTATTATGTGGCGATTTACAACTGACGCACAGAAAGACAATTATCGAGTACAATTAATAAACATTATCAGTGGAAATTATCCATAGTAACAGAGTGGAATCTAGTTGAAATTGAAGTGAATATTTTTGATAAATCGCGAGTTGTCTTTGTGAACCACCGTCAATTATCCCAGAAATTCCTCAACCCGTTCATACATTATTCACAACCTCATCAAATATAGTCCACTAATATTGAAATCAACGAAAATCCCACAGGCTCCTTCAATTTACATGGGTAGTCTCCGTAAAAACCCCTCTGATTTTTAACATAGTCCTTCGAGCCGAATCACAGTGAATTGGCTTCGATAATTATCCTTGAAAATTATCCTGAAAAAATTCATTCAGAAAATCGCTAAAAATTCATCGAATTCCATCGGTTGAATCCATCCCCTACCCTCACAAAGTGCTCGTGAATCGGGAATAAAATAAAGCTATGCAAATGATCGTGGATGATCCGTGGCATATTCGAACTGGTTTACGAGATAAAACTCGTAGAGACTCAATGGTTTTGTGCGCATTTGCTTACATCGAGTCAAAACAAAGCACAAATCGGGACAAACAAGTGTCGGGCATTTCCGAGATGCCGAAATCCGCCGAACCTTAGCAGAGACAGATACCCGCTCCCTCGTACCGGGAGCCGACGTCAGAGTCAACGAGACTCATCGACTGGAGCGGAAATTCATTGAATAGAGGGATTGAGGGGGATCGACTTGGCGCCGCCCACTTATCGATTGCCGCAGGAGCACCCGTTCAGTCGCCGCGACGGAGAAAGATATAGCGGCAAATTTGAAATTCATCGACAAAATCTACTGCAGTGTTGGAACATTAGTCAGCTACAATTAATTAAAAGATAAGTTTCATCCAATAATTAATTATGTCTGAACCATTCAACAATCTGTCTAATTTCACAGGGGCAGATTGGACTGGCATAAGCGATGGATCCGTGGAATCACTGAATCTCATCGAAATTGAGGATTTGCTCAAAGACACTCAACTACAAACTAGAGAACAATCATTAGAGGACAATCAATGGCCCCCAACGGTAAAGATCCACCTACTACTACGAAGATCCATAGCACCTGACCTGAAACCCCTGCTAGAAAATCAGACGGAACCACCGATCATCACTGAACCTCAACCAACACCGAGTATCAACGAAATGCAATGAACGATGCCTGAACAAGCCGATGCTCACGTTCCTCCTGTCACACCAGCACCTCAACAATCAGTACCACCAGCTACAACGACGCCTGGTACTGAAGGATCTGCATGGGAACGCTGATTTCTCATTCAAATCCAAAGATTTACTATCATGAAGAATAATTATCACATACGGGAGCTGAACGGAGCAGGCGACTGTACAGAGAGACTCATCAAGGCGGAAGATGCTACTTTGGAAAAGAATCACGATCAGTTCATGGCATATCATGAGAAACTTATCGAGCAAGTTCCAGAAGAGCTATCGAAGCACGCCTACTTCCGAGAGAACACCTACGGCCAAGCCCAGAAACTCTACCAACAGCACAAGTATCTTCATGCTGAGTTGCTGGAACAAGTGGCCAAACGAGAAGAATTTATCCGAGGCGTTCAACAGAGACAATCATCAATGCAGCTCGCGAAGATCGGACTACGAGATTTTGAATGAAATCACAGGGCGTTACCATCTTTCAGTAATCTCCTCAAGTCACTCATCGATGGCAATAGCAGGCTATCCGATACCGAGAAGCTGGTGATGCTCAAATCGGCGATTAAAGGCGATGCAGTGGCACTCATCAGTAACCTCACAATATCGAACGAAAATTATCAAGTGGCCTGGTCAACATTAGTCAACAGATACGAGAATTCACGGCAAATTATCGCAGAGCACATGAACCATATTCTGAATCTGAAACCCATCCCAGCGGATTCAACTTCTTGCGAATCATCGTCAGACAGTTCTTCATCAAAGAAATTAACATTTCTGGTGACAGCGTTGGTGATAGCAATGTCAGCCAAAAGCATTCAACGAAGAGCGAGAATGCTGATTGATCACGGATCAGGAGCAATATTTATCACCGAAGAATTGGCATCGCAATTGAAAATCCATCGTGAAGCATCAAGAATGAACATCGTTGGCATCGGAGACACAGAGACTCCATCATCCACAGGTGAAGCCACGTTCAGTCTACAGTCAGACCGGCCTTACAACTCGGTCGTACCGCGTTCATCTTAGAGAGACTCACCGCAAGGATACCACCATTCACTTGCAAGTCCATGGCCATCAACGAGTTCCAACATCTGGAGCTGGCAGATCCAAACTATTGGACGATTGGTTTCATTGACATTATCTTGGGAGCTGATTATTATTCTAAGATAATTTAACCAGGACTCATCAAAAGTGACAATCATCAACTGATAGCACAAGAGAACACACTTGGCTGGATCATATCGGGTCCAACTCGCTATGACAGTTGTTATCTAAGGACTTCGCTATCTGTGGTGAAGGAGTCTGCAAATCAACAACTCATTGAACTGAACCTCATCAAGTTGCAACTTTCATCGGTACCAGCATCAACATCATCTCTTCGGGTCGATCCATCAACCAAAGTCCTAGGCATCGAATGGAACCAACAGGCAGACGTGCTTCGATTTAAAGCCAAGCCTATCACCAAGTCCATCATCACCAAGAGAACAATTCTCTCAGAAATTGCTCAGATCTACGATCCATTGGGGCTGATATCTCCAGTGATAGTTTGAGCAAAGATCATCTATGATGATTCATCATGCAAAAATCAAGGCAGGTTGGGATGAGGAACTCCCTTATCACCTACAAAACACATGGAAAAACTTTAGAAGTGGTCGGCAACATCTTGCAGACATTCAGATTCCCAGATGGCGTCAGCTATCGAATAGCAACAGAGAAATTCCACTCCATGGATTCGCTGATGAATCGAATGACGCAATGGGTGCCTCAATCTACTTGAGAGTCATTGGATCCAATGAATAAGTATCATCGGCACTGGTCTGTTCAAAAACCAGGGTGGCGCTCTTGAAGAAAATGACCATTCCACGATTGGAGTTGACAGCAGCAGTCATGGTTGCCGAACTAGCCGGCTACGTTAAGAAAATTATCAAGCAACCAGACATCGGCACTTATTCATGGACGGACTCCTCCGTCACCCTCACGTGCATCAAGAGCCACCCATCGAGATGGAAGAATTAACCACACTTCTTGGTCAAGTAGAAGCCGTGGTCTACTCGTAACCTCTTTGTCCACTGACTGATGATCCAGAGAACAACGAGGCACTCACCCCGGGATACTTCTCCGCTGGTCCTTCATGGACCACTGTTCCGGAAAAATCACTACATTTAGGAGTGAACGTCCTATGAAGATGGCAACACATCGCGCACAGAGTACAACAATTTTGGGACCGTTGGCACAAAGAATGTATCCACCGTTATTAGGCCATCAACAAGTGGATGAGGCCGGATAAAAATCTTCAGATTGGCCAACTGGTTCTCATCGAAAACGAAAATTATCCGCTATCCAAGTGGCCACTGACCAGTGTGGTCGTCCCTCACGTGGCAAGAGATGGTCACGTGAGAATCGTCAGGTGTCGGACTGCAGAGAAGATCGTGCTGTGTCCGATCCAGAAGCTCATCCCTCTCCCGTTAAGGGATGAAGGAGATATCCTCCTGGGGGAACTAGAACGAGCTCTTCATCTAGAACGAGAAGGTGAAGAAGAAAGCAACAAGAACAGCGAGCCGCAACCTCAGACATCATCCACTAAGTCGCCTCCAAACACTCGTTGACAACGCGTCTTAATTACTCATTCTTATTCCGGGTACCATACGAATCGGATCACGACATATTGAGATCCTTTTCTTTGCAACGGAATTATCACATGTAATTAACATGAGTGTAATTTATTAGAAACTTATCAGAATCTCAACGCTAGATGAATTATCTTCAATAATTTATCCGTGCATCAACAATAATCGGTTGATTATCAATTATTCTATTGTGTGGCGAATCACAACTAACGCACGGGAAGACAATTATCGAGTAAAATTATTGATCATTATCAGTGAAAATTATCCATTGTAACAGAGTGAAATCTAGTCGAAATTAAAGTGAATATTTTTGATAGATCGCGACTTTACTTTGCAAACCACCGTCAATTATCTTAGAAATTCCTCAACCCGTTCATACATCATCCACAGTCTCATCAAATATAGTCCACTAATATTGGAATCAACGAAAATCCCACAGGCTCCTTCAAGTTACTTGGGGAGTCTCCGTGAAATCCCTCCGATTTTTAATAGAATGTCCTCATAAGTTTAGTAACTTTGTGAGATTCTCTGATTCTCTGATAAAACGTTGAATCTGTGATCCCATGTTCTATGGTGTCATTGATGAATTTCATGAATAAATTCTGATTTCTTCGAAAGGAGACGGTTTCTTCATGGAATAGAGACAACTGATCAGCTGCTGCTGTTAAGAATAATTGTGTCACTGAGTCGAATGCACATGCCAACTGTATCTCAACTGTCTTTCCTTCAATGACATACGACGATCATTTTCTAGCATTTCCTTTTAGCAGGATAGGCTTTTTTTCTAAATCGATAATTCAAACGATTCTCCACTTGCTTCTTTTTTTTGAAATTGCAACACCGTGGTGAGACCAGTTTCTGACACATTCAGAAAATTTTAAGGAACTATAAGTCGTAACTTGGATGATTTTTCAGCGAATTTGCATTTAATCTTTTCACCCTTCAACTTATAGTTTTCAGTTTCCGATCAACTATTTAATTCGTTGGAATGTTAACGAGAATAATAGATATTCAAATCATAATTATCTCGTTTCCTAAAGCTAGTTTCTGACACTAAAAAATGTACTTGGAGCAGTAAATGACGCGCATTTGGATCAGTTTCTGACATTAATTTCAGAAACCAGTAGAAAAGCGAATGCGGGATGTGTTTTTTGAAATTGGAGTTGCAGTGTCTCTTCACTGTAATTCTCCCTTCCTTCACTTTTCTCAACTTTTACCCTAAAAATATTAAATAAAATAAATATTTATTAATATAAATTGAAAACTGTAGAGAGGTTAGAAAATTGACAGGTCTGACTGTCAGAAATTATGCCGACATTTTTTACAGTTCTATAACTTAAAGTACCCAATCATCTATACAAACATATATTATTTGATATATTTCATACTCATATTATTAAAAATAATGAACAAACACTCCGTAGTGTACTTTAACCTCGATGTTAGCAGATCACTCGCGTAAGCGATTGCATTGATGCGGACACTTTCAACGGATCGATTTTAAATATTGACGAATGAAAGAATTATCTCAGTTTTGACTGATAATAGTGAGAGACTCTATAGATCATATCATATAAGAATTTTGCATATGTATTGTGACGTAATTCCCGAGCCTAACGGTAAACTCGAAAATGAAGCACGCCTGAAAACCCCCCATAGCCAAAACAAAATGAATAATAAACCAAACCAAAACTTAAATGGGCACCAGGATGTATCTCAACATCCGATCAATCTGAAATTGATTGAAACTTCAAATAAACAAAAAAAAACAGAATCCAATTCTCTAAACAATATACTCAAATACTTCCTTATTCAGCTCGACTACCTCCAGTCTTCTCTCAGAGATGCTGTTGTGGGTTTTGAATCAGGAGTAATAAATAAATTCAAACAGATGGTTTCAGGGATTCAATAAAAATTTCATATAAAATTTAAAAAATTATGATTATCGAATTTATCAATTATTGACCCCTGTTAGTCGGCCTGTGCGCAGCACGATAATAAAAAAAAATTCCACGACCCACGAAATTGAATAACCGTACAAAATTCAATTAACTAAAACTTGCTTACCAGATTATTCCAATCGTCAATACACCCGTGAACAAAATAATATTAATTCAATTAACAACGATTAATTTAATGAATTCCAAATGACTTAATTAATCTCCAAAATGAACGAATGGCGGTTAATCAAAGTGTGTAAAATGACACGACAAAACATGTGTCTACTCTACGGCACACCGAACGAGAATCAGCCCAAAGCAGGTGCTGTTCCTTGGCTTAGGCGTCTTTTTCTGGGAAGGAAGTCGCACATTGGTCAATCCCAGACTACGTCAGTTAACACAGTGTGACCTGACGACAATGATTTCTTCCTTTCAATGACGATAAATTCCAACGAAGAAAATTAAGAAACTCCAAGTCGTTGACATTAGAGTTGGGACAATTCACTTAGTCCGAGAATTTAGTCTCCCGATGAATTCCGTCATTGGCGTCAAAACTTTACTTTCAGCTCAATTGAGGATAATCCAATGAGCGTTAGCATTCAAAATGAACCAATCGGCATTAGTTTTACTCATTTTCATTCTAAATTGAACTCTCGTGAATCGTTTATTTTGATTCGCGGTTGGTGGCGCCAAAAATGAAAAAAATTCAAAATTAATTACGCGCCCAGACGACAAAAAGTAACGTCAATCCAAATATTACGTTACAGTATATATACATAAATTATAAGAAGATCAAAAATAGTGTCAGCAACGTGAAAACTGTCACAAATAGGGACACTGTCGGAAACTGGTCTCACCACGGTAATCTTTCCCTCGATGAGATTTTTAAAATTATCAAATGGGACTCGAATAACGTTTTCCGTAGAATAATCATTTGAAGAGTCAAGTGTAGAATTTTGTAGGAGTGACTCACTTAAATTTGAATCAATTCCTTTGGGAGTGTTTTTTTGTTTGCGACATGTAGGGCCTAATTTTGTACGTATTCCTCGCACATCATTTCTTAAATAGAAGTAGGCATACTGCATGTATGCCTACTTCTATTTAATGCGCACGCTATTGCACTTGCTATTGATCTATTCTTCCCTTCCTACCTCATTTGCAATTGCCTTCCGCAGCTCGTTGTTTGCAGGTAAAATTTTGTTTTCATTGAATATAATTTCATCTTTACATGTCAATAACACTGTCAAAATTACTGAATATTGAACGAGTGAACTTTTAACAAATGGTCATCAAAGCATTTTAATGTATCAGAATCAAATTTTGCAAATTTACGCAACGAACAACGAGTGTCTCGCACCACTTGTTGCCGTCGCCTCGTGGCTCGCTTCACCCATCGATCAATATTTTGGCGCATGCGCCTTTTATCAACTTGACCAGCCGCTACCCTACCTTTCGTGAGATCTCGAGGATGTTACCTCACTTGGACCTTTTTCCTATCTCAACCTCGTGAATTTTCTCGTGATCTAAGATAATACGACGGCATATTTTAGTCATTTTTTCAGAATTATCGCCTTTATTCATCGTTGTTGAGATGATATTAATAATTTCAACCGTTCATCGATAATCATAAAGAACCTTTGTATTTGCTGTATTTTCTTTAAACTTTAATATCGAATATGAATGAATCTCTCGAAATTTAGTACAAAGGGAAAAAACAGAATACCACATTGGCACCGAATGTTGATCTATATTATAGGAATATGCCTTTAACCTCAAAGATAAGAAACTCAATTAAAAATAATTTTCGAATGTCGGCGCTACCTATTGGTTCAAGACGGAGATTTTCTATCCACCAAATTCCTCCCGAATAGCGTGTACCAAGCGAACCATTCAGGCTTCTGCCATCGACCAATGGATAGCGCTGGTAGCCTCAGGCCACACTGATTGCCACAAAGATTGGTAAGTTACCAATCTTGAAATAAATTTATATTTAAGTTTGAAATTCAGAGTACACATTGAAAAATCGTTTCGTCTTCTTAATAGCAAGTATTTCATAGGTGTTATCTGGGTACATTGATGACATTCGATAATTTTCCATGACAGTACTGTTCAATCCCATCAATTGACCAAAATACATATAGTTCTCAATTTGAGTTATTCTTAATACAGTCGATAGAAATAATTCCAAGAATTTCTAGTATCTTCGAACTTCGAATAAAATTAACCTATGGAATACGGAAATGCGCATATATGAATTCAACATCTTTCGATTATATGTTTGAGAATTAGTGAACGTATCGGAAGTGTGTTGTTTCATGGTGAAAAGTCCAATTTATGGGAACGACATTCATTGAGACGTTACATAATAGCTTACTATTCTCTCGTGTTCCCTAATCATAAAGTTTCGGAACGGTAAAATGACTAACATTCTTTGAAATAATGGAATCTGGGGGGGGGGGGGGAATTCGTGAGAGGGGACTAAAGCGTGATTGGTGGAGGGAAAATAAGCCCAACTCCGTAAACACCAATGATACTTGCATTTAACTTTATTCAGTTACTTGGATTCACAAGAACATAATTGATATACATTGAATTCGCAATTTCGTATCTTCAGTGAATTTGCGAGACGTGTTTACTCACGCGTGGCTCGTAGCCGAGTGGGGCCGATTAAAAACGCTTTTCGATGAACACTCATTTTTGATATTTAATGTAGTCAGTGTGTGTGTGATAGACACTCACACATTTGACTGCCACAAACCTCCCTTGGTTAACAAAAATTTTAGTTATAAAATTTTTTTAATCATAATACAAAACATGATGAAAGAAAACTATTTACATTAGATACAAGGTTTCTTTTAGGAAAAAAAAATTCTTTTGCTAAGGAATCGAAAGTTCTTTTTAGTCTCGGCATTTTCTCTTTCTATTATTAACGCAATAGAAAAAAAACGTTTTGAGAACGAAAAAAAAAAAAAATATTCGTAGAGATTTATCTGCCGTTTTGTAATACAACTCGAACGTTATCGTGAAAAAGAACTAATAATGATAATTCAGAGGTCTTCGCTAGCTAGAAATTTAAACTCGATATGAAATTGACAAAAAAAAATATCGTAAAGAAAATTATAAATGATATTTCGTTTGGCTTATCTTCAGCGGCGAATGACTTCATCGTCCGAGAAGATGATTATCTCGTTCTGGAATTGGATCCCCTTTTTGGTCTTCCACGCGGTTGCGGGTTGTTCAGGCGATTCTCGTAGGCTCCAGCATGGCCAGGATGACCAGCTGACGTTGACGGCTGATTTGTGGCTGCTCTCATTTACCTTGTTGGCCTGATTTGAGCAGGTGGAGGCCTTGGTCGATGCTCTGGTATTTGAACCTCGTCACCGGGCATTGTATAAGCCGGCTTCTGTCCAGGGAGATCAGAGTTTCTTCGCCTCTGAACAATGGTGCTCGATACTGACTGCTGACGTGGTCGTCACGTACAAATACGTGAGTAGCTGTCTGTAGATCTTGTGACACGAATGTCGGCTTTGCTCCATGTGTGGACATTTGTTTGGGCTGTAGCGTCCGCATCTTTTCTCTGAGAGATTTTACGAGCTGCGGAACAGAAACATTCTGATTAGTAGGTAGTATAAATTCACCGGGTAACCTAATTGGTTCACCAAACACGAGTTCGGCCGGAGATGTGCCAATATCTCCTTCTATTGCTGCTCTGAGACCCAATATGATTGCTGGTAATGCATCATACCAAGTATCGTTGTGGCATCTTAGTGCAGCTTCCAATTGTCGATTGAACCGTTCAACCAACCCGTTGCTCCGCGGATGGTAACTCGTAGTTGTAATGTGTTGTACGCCCAGCAACTTTGCTAATTCTTTGAAGAGATGAGAGACAAACTGTGCTCCTCTGTCTGAAGTTATTCGTTGTGGCATTCCGAATAAAGTGATCGAGTTATGTAGCAGGGCTTCTGCAGTTCCTGCTGCTGATTGATTTATCAGAGGTATCACCATTGGAAAACGAGTGAATCGGTCAATGCTCGTCAAGCACTGTGCTTGGCCTTTAGATGCCGGTAAACTGACCAAGTCTACGTGAATGTGCTGAAATCTCTGAGTTGGGAGTCCTATTTCAGCAACTGGCGTGCGTGTATGTCGTTGTACTCTATTCCTCTGGCATTGGATACATGTTTTTGCCCAAAGATCACAATCGGCTTTCATCCGTGGCCATATGAACTGTTGTGAGACCAGTTTGACTGATCCTTTTCTGCCAGGATGTGCTAGGCTGTGTAATGAGAGAAAAATTCTTCTCCTCAGGTTCTCCGGAACATAAGGTCTGGTTTTACCTTGTGAAACGTCACAGTACATTGCTATTCATGAGTCTGGATGTTCCAAGTATTCAAGATTTAGATTGTGGTCGTTGTTACGAAGGAGATGCGGTAACTCTCTGTCTTCAGCCTGCTCTTGCGCGATATCTCGGTGTTCTACGGCTGGGTAGACTGGGTTCTATGACTGGGCCACCGGTCGCCGAGTGCTTCTCTCTCGAGGAGCTGCGCTAGCCGTGCCTCCTCTGACCCAGTGAATGCTTTAATTATTGCCGCTTTGAGACGACTGTAAGGTTCTTGCCTATGTGGATTTATAATGTGTGTCTCTACCAAGTTCGCCACCGGGGTTCCTAATAATGGTGCTATCTCGTTGAATCGTTCGTGTTCAATCATCAACAAGTGTTTGTTGAATTGCATCTCCAACTGCGTGAACCACAGTGTTGGTCGTTCTGCGTTGAACAGTTGAAACTTGATCTTGGGTAGTTCGTGCATTACTGGTGCAGTACGCAGTGTTCCTGGTGGTACTTGTGGAACACGCTGTGTTACTGGTGGTAGTTGTGGAGCTGTCGACGACTTGTCGCTGTCTTCTAAATCTTTTGTCATTGCAGTTTTTTTCATTTATCTGAAAGTATTACGAAAGTAAATTAATAAATAATTGCGAGAGTGTTAGTGAATTCGTCAATAATTAATTGTCTTAGAAGTCTTATGCTAGTTAATTTACTGCACTGTGTGTCTCTTAAATTGTAAAATATTCACTAGCACAATTCACGTGGTCTGTCAGTGTGACAGTTCCTCTTTTGTATTTTCACTATACACTGTGTGAGTTTCTTTTGCACTATATTTGTCTCTCTCGCACTTAATTTAATTTAATTTTATTTTTCTCCTAAATTTGATTTTAATTTCAATTTCACTTTATTTTTGATTTTAGTTTTATTTGTCTCTGAAGGAGAATTTCAGGATTTATATTTGTTTTTCTTTCCTCTATTGTTCTCTTTATTTTCGGCGACTTTTTCAAGGCCTTGAGCGAATTTAAGCACGTTAAAATTTTAACACTGCGTGCTGAATAAAATATTGTAATTGTAACAAAATCAATTTTCGGGTTAATTAAGTGTCCGTTCAATCCCGAATTTTGGCGATAAATTTTTAGTAATTTTTGCGCATTCTGTGTCTTAATCATGATGCACTAATCAGCAAAACTGGCGCTTTTTAGCACATCACGTCGGGGTCACCATTGAAGCGTGATTGGTGGAGGGAAAATAAGCTCAACTCCGTAAACACCAACGACACTTGCATTTAACATTATTCTGCTACTTGGATTTACAAGAACGTAATTGATATACATTTAGTTCGCAATTTCGTATCTTCAGTGAATT
Organism: Aleiodes testaceus; assembly: GCA_963565655.1. Lineage (NCBI taxonomy): Eukaryota > Metazoa > Arthropoda > Insecta > Hymenoptera > Braconidae > Aleiodes > Aleiodes testaceus. Next base: position 2,118,388 of record OY751415.1, read on the forward strand.
CGCGAGACGTGTTTACTCACGCATGGCTCGTAGCCGAGTGGGGCCGATTAAAATCGCTTTTCGATGAACACTCATTTTTGATATTTAATGTGGTCAGTGTGTGTGTGATAGACACTCACACATTTGACTGCTACAGGACGCCCTCGAATATATGATGGAGATACAACAAAATTTGTAATAAAAAAGTACAAGGAACAGATTCTCTTGAAAAATGATTTAAATGAGGTTATAGTTGCTCCTGCCACGAGCTCAGTGTAATCAAATATTACCGATAAACTGATCAATATTCAGCTCTCATTCAACAACGACCGTTGAAAGAAATGAACCAGCAAACAGGCGTTGAGCATGTGAGGCTCAGAAATAGAGCAATTCCAGGTAATGTATGAAGATTATATCATTTTCGTCCGGAGAAGAGAAAGATTATTATCAGAAAATATCAAGTGAAAGTAGATAGAGGTACTCCTGGCCGGTGTTCCAAAAACTGCGGCGGCGGGGATTTTGGGGGCACCACCGTCGCTTTCCGAGATGTGAGTGCCTGAAAGTTGATGGGGGTATCCGTGTGGCCTCATTTCGAGAGCCCATGGCTTCAGGGGCCCTGTTTGTGGGGAGGGATATTTGCCGTGGTGGGACCAGTTTCTGACAGTGCCCCTATAAGGGACACTGTCAGAACGGGTTTCCCCGTTGCTGATTGTATTCTTGATGATATCAAAGTTTATACATTTATATATAGTGTAACGTGACATTTTAGTTGTGTTACGGGTTTTTCATCTGGTTCGCGATAATTGGAAAAATCAGTTGTGTCCAGGACGGGAATCAAATTTTCCGGTTCTGGGAGAGATTTTTGAGAAAGGATACGATATGATATATTGAATTTTCTTTTACAGAAGATATTTTGTCTTGGCTATTGATTTTTTTATTTCTATTATTTCGAATTGTACCGCTCACTGGGGAGAGGAAATTAACCCCTCAGATAGGGCGTCACCGGATGGATAGAGCTTAACTGTATCATCGAAAATATAATTTCAAGTTGATCGTTACTTTTGAACAAAAAGACGAGAGAACGAGATACACTAGAAACGTAATACGTGGAAATCAACGATTTCATCGCCAACATCCCTGTGCTATGGATTCCTTTTAAAAATTGTCGATTATGACGAATGGACAAAACAGGGAATTCAAATGGGACATTCGAAAGTTTGGGAGGCTGCCTGGTGGACATAGAGAGTACCACCAAGGAGGGTGAGCCAATCACCGACTGCCACGTTGGAGCAGCGTGCCGGCCGGCTTCGTTGACGAGATGAGCCGCCATCTTGGCTCATTCTCGTTCTGGACACTCGTTGCGTGGTATCGTGGATACGTCAAAAATATTTATTATATTGTTGTTGTGACGGATAATAATAGAAAAAACAAGGCGAATTGATCTTGGAGAGTCCCGTGGACCTTTTGCATATTATTGAAGTATTAATTCTTGAACTGGTGAGCGATTTTGTTTATAAATTGAATATTTGTGTCAGATGCGAAGTCTGGTTTGAATTGTATTTTTTCCCACGTCTCGATGACGTTTATAATTAGTTATAAAATCAGTGAGATTCCTCCGAATTAGTTGAAATTGTTTTTTTTTGTATTTTTATTGAATTTGTAAAGAATCTCTCTCTGACCGAGTACCGTTGTAACGTACGTAATTAGTTTTCTTCTTCATATTTTGAAAGAAGAAGACTTCACAATTTCTTAATAGAATAAATACGTGTTTCTCTTCAGAGTTCCATTTTTAATTGTGTGTACAGTATTGTTGTCTACCTCATTGAGACCGTCAGAGCCGATACATACAAAGCAGGCGGCAAGCATAATCGTGGTACAGAAAGCCAGAAATCCCAAGAGCATAGAGGAAAATATTGTAACTCTTTTAGTAGTAACCATGATTTTTTATAAAGTGTACTTGTCAGGTGTCGAACGATTCGGTAACTGGTCTGCGCGCTCATCAAACGTGCATCTTTTTGCTATGCTTTAGTACTTTTGAGAATGGGGGGTAGATTTTTTAAGAACTCACAAGAAATATTTTTATCTTTCAGTGTCATTTATTATTACTTTTATTATTACATTATTATTCTTAAATCATTAATACATTATTATTTCTACACCGACTATCACGTATATTATCTCATTTATTACCTTCTCATTGCTATATTTATCGTTACCTTATTATCGCTTCATTGCTGCGCATCAAATTGCTCATTGAACATCTCGACAATTAGTTGATCGTTCCGTTGAGTATCATCCGTGAAGTCTCTGAGTAAACTGGGGGGAGTCAATCTCCAAGATATTTTGTCCGCGGGGAAAACACCTCCGATGGTGGCATTGATAGATAGTCATGCCGCGAGAAGCTGATGAGTATTCATACTAAAGACTCTCTTCCTACCTTCTTCAAAGACACCGCAGGTTTTGAAGGTCTCGCAGAGGGTGGTATACCGACGCCACACACGTGCTCTTTTTCTACAAGCGGTACAGGTTCTTTCAATTCAAGAGAAGGGTGCAGCCAGAGGAGCCGTGATACAAACACTGATATTTATTGTCAGGCAGAAGCCTGTAAACTGGAACGTACGTTTCTAGATTAATAATTATTTTCGCCAGGATTTTCAGTAAAAATACCTGATCCTTTCGCATATACATGTTGCGGCTCTTGTCAATTCTCTCAAGAACAATGGCACCGGCTTAGACGGGGTATGCCCATATTCCCAATCGAGATTATGATAATTTACAGACAGCCAGAGCCTTTGACGACGTGATGTAAAAGGCAGAGAACCTTCTCACAGGATGGCCCAAAAAACCAAACGCCCCCAAAGTTATGTTCCACGGACATGACGGCTATTTCTTTCAGGACGAATTCTTCAGTAGACCTAAGAAGCCCGTGAATGTCAATGACTAATTCTTTTATTACGACCATGATATTTATATACTCAACGCGCTCGCTGTAGACTCATACGTTCTCGATACAGCGCGTGACTTTCATTGGGTTCGTCAATGGGTTATGCAATTTCTGTGAAGACCCAGATATGAAGCAGGCAGGGGGAAGCAAAGACAGTTGAATCAATTTCGAGTATTTTATCGCACTCCGCGTGAAGAATACAATTTAAGTTTCTAACAGTAATTTCGTCGAAAGATTCCAGTGCGTGGCACAATTGGCTGATAAGTCAGGGGTTAAGTCAAAGGCAAATAGATAATACCATTAACAAAATCGAAACGTGAAATATCAATGCCGTGATCCCCAAAATGTATTTCTAGTGGCATGTCTCCACCGCACAACGTCAATTCAACACACATACAATTCAACACAGTCAAATACAACACAAGTTCATTTCATCATATTTGATTCCTGCACAAGTCCATTTCAACACAATCCAATTGAACGAAAATTTTTATCTTTAATGAGAATACGATTGAAACTATTAGTAAAATGATAACTCATTTGTATACGTTCACATTATGTGCAAGGCCACGGAGATATTCAATAATATTCATTGCATCAAAACTCTTCACTATTTTCTTCAACCTTGCGTCATAGTCTCGGTATTATCTTCTTTTCTTTCCAATTTGTTCTCCTGCAATGGATTGTTCTATTAATCCTTCTGTTACTGTTTGTTCATTTTTGAAAGCATTGATGAACTTTCCCAATTGTGGATGTGCCGTCTGCAATCTACTCGCAAATCCAAAATGCCATCTTTCTACAGTATTATTCGTGCGTGGATCATCATTCAGAACGGCATCATCACCATTCCATGTATCGATAGGGTATCACGGCTTACAAATCCATCCTCTTTTTTCTTCACCTCCAACCCAATTATCCTTGGAATAATTAACTAAGCCCTGCAGTTCATTCATATGCTTCACGTAATATGTGCATTTTATCAATTGCTTAAATGCACTGGACACATGGTCCATTGGTACAGATGTCAATGCTATCAGCATCTTTGAGTTGCAAGCAAACTCTTCATCCTCGGCATATGTTACTTTTGAACCCAAATCTACAACCTTTCGCCAAACACATTGTCTGAAATAGAATAAACATCCATGTCATTTTGCTTGTGAAAAAACCTTACTTGCTGCATTTCAAAAAGCTTGTTCGCAAGCGGATATGATGATGTCTGGATCCATTTCTCCTTCAACTTCTGCTATGTGCTTGAGTATTCTAATATATGTTGTTTTTTTTTATCAGTTGTGAATGCATGCACAAGAGGGAGTGCTCAACTATCAACAATGCCATGGATTGTATATAGCTGTGTGGGTATTTTTGGAACCGTCTGAAATGTACCGTCACATAGTCAAATTTCGGGTTTTTGCAGTATTTTTAAATTTTTCTCTGTAGCTAACTCAAGTAACCATTATTTTTGTGTTTGTTTTCTTGCTATAAGAAGGCTCATCTTTTTGAGTAATTGCTCATTTTAGTGATAATTGTAAATCTTTTATTGCACGCCGTGCGGAAGGTGACCATTTTCCGCACGCTACGTGTGCGGACAATGGCACTTTCCACACGTTGTACAATAAAGTGCTGTACCTGACACGTCAGGAAAGTATTTTCCGAAAATAACATTACCGCACTTGTTAGGTTATATACCATAGTGGTAATTTTCTTTTGCTCTCACCCGTACGCGCTAGCAACCGATTGTCCAGTAACTCTGTAATGGTACTTGTTGATGCTTTTCGATGACCTCGATAATTCTGCTAGTTGGTTTGGTTGTTTTTTTAGCATTTTGTATTGCTTTTTTCACTTGGATTTCGCTTTCATTAAGTGCATGTGAGAGGTGTTCATCTGCACACAAGATTTCTCCTGTAATAACATATTATTGACATTATTTTTATTATTTTTATTTTTTGAAGTTTTTTATGTAATATAATCTCATTATCTACCTGTTCTCAATTTACTCGTGGTTTTAGCTGGGGCTTTACATTTAATTCGTGAATAATAATTGACGTATCTCCATTGCACTCCACTACTCGTCGTTCGCAAATGACTGTACAAATAGCCTTGATGGTGTAATTGTTTTTCCCCCGTTCACTTAAGACGAATTGTAACGGCATGATCGGTTACGAGATGTGATGAGCCCGAATACCATTCAAATACTGGAGTAAATTTTCTGCATTTGTATGAAAATTTAACGAAAGTTGCTTGTTTCCGAAATTCGTCACAAGGTGTGGAAAAATCAATATATTGATTCTTTCATTTTCATATACAGTTGTTAAGACTGGAATTGTCCGAGAGTACGTTTTTTGGGTTTATCCTTAGAGATATCCCTCTACAGTGTTCAGATACTTTAACTCGGTATAATCATAAAAGAGTAGATATTTATTTGTTTCAATAGTTAATATAAGTCCATGGTAAATAATTAGTGTAATATAATAGAGTACTAGTCTCCGAGGGAACTGGTAAATGGCACACTCTCGTGTCTGTCTGAGAACTGACTCTCTGCCGAACGTCAATGAGTTCTGTTCCTATAATCAATTATCAGTGTCATATTGTAGCATGACCAAGCATGTAGCAATAAGATGCTGAGTCAAATTACATATGAAATAATGACACTGAGTTAAATAATATGTGACGTAAGTTGAACTCATTAATGTGTTCAACTTCTTGTTACTTAATTAATGTGATGATTTTAGGTCGTAACATTCCCTCCCCCCCTCCCCCTCCCCAAAAAAAAGGGAGAAAATTGTTATCCTTGATAATTTTCTTTACCATATCATACTATATCAAAATTGCAAATTTTCAATTTAATTAGAAAATTTTCTTGTCTAAAAGTTTCTTCAAAATGTCCTATAAGTAAATACTATAGAATTTTTCCTTTTTTCTCTACTAATAATCTAAGATCTGATGATTCCATCTCTACAGAAAGACCCTTGAGTCTTTACTCGCTTCAGCTGATCTCGTTCCATCCTCGATTGATGATTCTCTACGTTGAATTATTTGTCCTGGTTTGGCCTTTCCCTGGAATTCTGTTGATAATTTATGAAGAATCCTCAGGTTACTCAATCCACATCAGTTGTTGTGTAGGTGTATAGGTGCAAACGTGCACTTGGCCCTGGTGTCATTGACATGGTCATCCTGCTGAATCAGCTGTGCAATGAACTTGTGTGATAAATTGCAAAATGTTTTTTTTTTTTTTCATATTCTTGACTTATTCATGAATTTCAAAGACGTATTTTTTTTATTATTGTATATACATTGTAACGTAATAATTGCAATTACGTCACGTTTTTTCGTCTGGGCACGATAATTAAAAATAGTCAGTCAAGAGAGAGTCAACGAGAGATCGGTAGAATATTGAGCATTTTTTCTAACGATATTGTATTTTTTTTATTAATGTTTTGGGCCGTTCATCGACGAGTAACGAATACTGTCAAGAGCACATGAGAAGGCTGAAGCTGAGGAACATAGTCGGTGGTCGAAAATGGCCCACGTTCGGACCTATAATACATGATTCACATCCTGTAATTGTCATGTGTCGAAATGTTTTTGTCTCGCTAATGCCGAAGAAAGGTCGGTGGTGGAAAATGGCCCACGTTTGGACCTTTAATACATAATTCACATCCTGTAATTGTCATGTGTAGAAATGATGTTTTTTTCCGTTTGGTGGTACTCGCTTGAGTTAGAGAGAGAAAAATTCCGCAGTTTCCCGGTAGCTCAGTTGGAAGAGTATCCGGCGCGTAACTGGAAGGTCCCGGGTCCGATTCCTGGCTGGGGAGCTGGGGTTTTTTTCTCTCAAAAAATTTATTCTTAATTTGATCTAAGTTGGCGTAGAGGGGACGGTGGTGGTACTCGCTTGAGTTATAGAGATAAAAATTCCGTAGTTCCCCGGTAGCTCAGTTGGAAGAGTATCCGGCGCGTACAGGAGGGAGTTCTCGTCCTAAAGTTTTCTGGGGAGTTCCGACGTCATGATTTGAATTTGCCGCCGAGTCGACGGAGGCCACCTATAGACGGTCTGGGGTCGACCAATCACTTCCTTCCACATTGAACCAACGTTTCGGCCGGCAAACTTGGCTCAACGAGAAGCCATCTTGGCATTGTCGTTTTGGACTCTCGTGTGACATATCGTTGTCCGTTTGTTATACTAATTTTACTTAAGTTAATTAAGAATGAACCCGGTGGAAAGAGACCGAATCATTGGGAAAAGAAGGTCGTCCAGTGGCTGAGATCTTGTGAGATATTTCATTCAATCTCGTTTCGGTGAGTGCATAACTCATTAATTTTGGTGTGAGAAACAAAAAAACTTCCATTCGGGAGCAAAAATATTCACGTTTCTTTCATTTTTTAAAATTAGTAGAATTATCGCGATATTGGAATTCTCGTTGATTGATTAAAGTATTTTTTTTTTAATGGAAGTGAATCTCTCGTTGACGCGAATCGTTGGAAATGAATTGTCGTGGAGGGAAGTATATCGATGGATTTCTTGGTTAAACCAATTTTATTGAAATCATTCATTGTTTCGGCGTGGCGTCGCCTCATATTATTCTTGTTATGATTTGCATTCAGTTGGTTTAGTGTCGTCGACACAAAATAGCGTTTGTCGACGCATTTACATGAAAGGGGCGTTCAGCGACAATATCTAGGGAAATTTGAGTTTTAAATCGAACCGCGAGGGGGCATTACAAATCGCTCCTCTCTGATTTAGAGTCGATTCGTTTATCGCAATGCTAACTTATTTCTTTATTCAATTTTTATTTTTTCATTTAAAATCGATTCCATTTTTATTTTTTCGTTGTACTTAAAAAATTTTCATTTCTTTTTTTTTATAAAATTCCCGAAGGTCCGAATGACTTACAATTTTGGTTGGTTTTTTTTTGTTTAATTAATTTTTTTATTCTTCCTGATTCCTACCCTCCAACGACCTTGAGATATCGGAGGGGTAGCTGTGCGAAGATCAAGTAAGATTGGTTCTTGTTGATTTAGTTTATTGTTCGAAAGGAATTCGGATGTATGAGACATCTTGGCGCCCAAAGGTTTTCTTTTGCTGAAAGGATTTTTATTGTTCGTGAGTCTGAAGTTTCTGGTGTGCGTGAGTTCTGGAGTTTACCGCTAGGCTCCGGAATTACGTCACAGCTTTTGGCGCCCAACATGGGGCCTTAAAAAAATTAACGGATTTGAATTGGGCATAGTAATTGGATGATTTAATTTTTTTTTAATTGACAAGTTCAGTTTGTTATACTTTGGTAACGAAATAATAGCGTTTGATAGTATTCTGATTCGTTTGGCGATCGATCATTGGTGTGTAAGACGTTTGGTATTCATCTGTTAGTGGTGAATAAAATGAATTGATTGGAAAATAATAATTGTTGTTACTGTTTGGCTACGCCAGACTTAGAATATCGTGTTGCACATGTTTTGATGATCGATTGCCGTTTGTAAAGGTCAACGAGAGATTTATTGAAATTTTTGTATGTCGTGGTACTGAAGTGTTAATTGATTCCATTATTACTTTTTTTTCGACATTGATAATTTGAATATCTTGTTTCAACGATAAACATTTTTGAGATGGCGGATCCAATGGGTGATTTGGTGGCTGATGGATTGGAAATCGATGCGTGGATTAATGCTCTTCCGCTGCCACAGTTGTGTGGTATTTTACGAGGACTGGAAGCGAATGATCGGGGGAACCGTAGAAGAGTTACGGGATGGAGGGATTCGTGCCAACGTCGTAGGCGATTTCCTAATACAACTTGGGAAAAGACCGATCATTTTGTACAGTTACCACTTACTTTACCACAGAATTATTCAGTGCTGACACGCACGTGTACGACGACTACGTCTACTACACAATCTTTCGTTACGACAGAAGATTGTGTAGTAGACGTAAACGAGTATGGTAATTTCGTGACCGATTGTTGCAGAGCAGACTAGTACGCCTCCGGTACGACATGTGGTACGACCGGAGCATTCTTCAATGGGTCAAGTAAATGACGGACAGTTTCGAGATAGTCTTGGTGAACGAGTTAGTTCACCTGTTCGCGTTGAAAATGACCGAGTAAGTTTGAATGTCGATCGTCAGAGAGTAATTCCGGAAAGTCTAGATTTAACGCTTTCATATCGTTGGCAATACGTGAACAATCAGTTGACATTAGTACCGGATGCCGAAAATGTTCACGAACATTGTCGACAAGTACATTTTGAGAATCGCCGGATCGATCGGATACAAGATGAGAATGTTCGGTTGAATTTGGGAGCATTCGATCGCATTAAATCATGGAACATTAGATTTTCAGGAGGCCAGGACGAGAATGTAGAATCGTTTTCGAGAAGAATAGACGTTTGTCGAGAAGCGTGTAATATGCGTGACGACGAATTATTTCGGGTTTTGCCTGTGTTGTTGACAGGAATTGCGTATAATTGGTGGGAAGTACGAAGAGAATTTTTTCGTGATTTCGCCAGTTTTAGAAGCGCATTTATCAGAAGATTTTCGAATATTGAGGTGAATAAGTGTCGTACTGTTCACGATATCGTTCTTCGAACACAAGGAGGACTTGAAAAGGGATCGGATTTTATCGATAGCATTCCGTTAATGTAGCGTCATCTTGAAGATACTCATTTTTCTATCGAGGCGTGGTTAGATTTAGCGTTTATGAATCTGTGTCGAGAGTATCATACGATGTGACGATCGCACGATGTGATTTCAATAATTCCGATCAGTTGGAGGAGTTGGTACAAGACTATGACAATCGAAGAAATGTCTGCCTCATTTATTGAGACCACCTGCCGCTGTGGATTCATTATATCCTACTTGTGCTTATAACGTTGGAAGGTACAAGAAGAAAAAGAATAAAGTTACGACGGGTTATAACGCTGTTGAAGCTTGCGCTATCAATGTTGCGACGCAAGCTAATCAAGCTCAATCGGGGAATCAGAAAAAGAAATGGGTTAAAAAGCAGAGTAACGAGCAGAGTAATTCGTCTGTCGCTGCCCCAGTGCCCTCTAACGTTTTTGTAGGATGAGGTCAATTTGAAAACGGGAAATCGAGTTTCGTGTTCAAGGGTAACTGTTATGGTTGTTCGAAACCAGGCCACAGAAGAAGTGAGAATCCTGAGGGTGGTATCATTCGTTTTGGTTGTGGTGCTAGGGGAGTTCGACGTCCTGATTGTAAGAACTGCAATAAGAATGTCGGAAATAAGAGTTCGAGAAACTCCCAACCGGGCAGTGAATAGCCCGTCACCGTCCCGTATAGTGAGGCTCGAAGAAGTTCACGTTCCGCAGCCATCCACTAGTCAAGTTTTTGAAATATCAAACGGTCATGAAGAGGTTACGAATACCGCACAAATTTTGTCGAAATCAAGTGGTCAAGATGTTGATTCTGGGTCTGATCAGCTCGGGGTTGATGTTGAGGTTTCTATTTTGAGTTCCACGGTCAATTCTCGTATTTATTCACCAATTTCGATCGGGTCGGTAATTTTTCACGTTTTCTTTGATCCTGGTGCAAATCCATCGTGTGTTCGTGGTGTTCTGAAGGATTGGGTTGAGAAATATGACTATTATTAATATCAGAGGTATCGTGCGAGACGTTGAGTTTCTCGTCATGCCTGGACTCAAACATAGTATTCTGCTTGGAATAGATGTATTTTGAGAGTTCGAGTTGGGTTTCAAGAGTCATGCTAACGAATGGTGGTTACATGAGCAGATGATAAGGTATCGATTGAGTCACGTGATGATTGCGCACCTGTGGAGATTTCTGGGTTGCAGGAAACTTTGGAAGATGAACGAGTTCGGATTGAAGAGATGGTTGAACGATTCAGGTTTCGCCAGCCTGAGGAAAGGCAGTTCACTCCTCTAGCTGTTCATCGAATTGTTATTGCTCCAGAAACTCCAGCGATCAGAATTCCAGCTTATGCAGTTTTGCCTCCTGTTTTGTCGGAGATGCAGAAACAATGCGATGAGTTGATTGCTGCGGGTATTTGTGAGAGTTCAAACAGTCCATGACGTAATCCAGTTGTGATGGTTAAACAAAGGGATAAATATCGCATGTGTATTGATTTTCGCAAGTTGCATAATATTACAATCAAAGATGCATACTTGATTGCGAATCTTACTGGGATTTTGGATAAGTTACGTTCTGCGAGAGTCATTATCACTTCGCACTTGAAGAAGGCGTATCATCAAGTAGCAATGGATCCGCTTTGTCGTGAGATGACTGCATTTTACGTTCCGAATCGTGGGTTATTCCAATTTGTCGGTATGCCGTTTGGTTTGACAAACGTTCCAGCTACGTTCGAAACGTTAATCGATCAGATTATAGTGTCTGATTTGGAACCGTAGATAGGAGCGTCATATGGAAATTTTGGAGAAGGTGTTGATACGTCTACAGGGAGCGAAGTTGGAGATTAATCCAGATAAGAGTGTTTTCTGTAGTTCGCCTGTGAAATTTCTTGGGTTTATCGTCGATGCAGATGGTCTGCATGTTGATCCTAATAAGGTTGCTCCAGTCGTAGAGTATCCTGCTCCGAGGAATCTACGTCAGCTGAGGCGTTTCTTGGGTATGACGGCTTGGTATCGCAGGTTTATCGAGAAGTTCTCGACCATCGCTGAGCCTCTGACTATGCTGCTGAGGAAGAAGGTTGGATGGCGATAGGAAGCAGAGCAGCAGAGTGCTTCTGACCAGTTGAAAACTGAATTATCAACTGCTCCAGTGTTGACGTGTCCGGATTTCAATGCTCCGTTTGAGTTGCACACTGATGTTAGTGCGGATGGTCTCAGTGCGGTTCTTATGCAAAAGATAGATGGCGTCGATTATGTCGTGGGTTTTGCTAGTCGAATTATGAACAGTGCTGATAGAAATTATACCGTGTCCAAGAAGGAATGTCTAGCTGTCGTTTGGGCAGTAGAGCATTTCCACCAATATATCGAGGGTTTCATTTTACCGTTGTGACTGATCACAGCAGCCTTCGATGGTCACATTATTTGATGGATCCGGAAGGACGGTTGAGTCGTTGGGCTTTGGACCTTCAGGGTGATGATTATGATGTCATTCATTTTCAAGGTATTGAACATCGAGTATCAGATGCTCTTTCCCGTAACGAAGACGATTGTCTCCAAAGTGAGGTGTTGGAATCATTTGTTCCGGATGCCGAACACATATCGGAGGAGAAATCATCTAATAACGTGACTGAGAATTCTTTTAATCGAAGGAAGAAGGTGGTTTCGGGATGTCCTACTAAATGGAAGGGTTGGAAGGTCGAGGAGGATCAGCTCTATCGTTTTAAACCTGATCCGTTGGTTTCAGAAGTTGCAGACGATCTTGATGTATGGAAGCTGGTACCGCCTCCTAAGTCTCGTATCGCGATAATTTCTGAAAATCACATTCTTCCTGTTGCAGGGCATTTAGGCATCGAAAAGACGCGTGCTCGAGTCATATTGTCGTTTTATTTTGAAGACTTTGTCCGTGAGTGTGAAATTCGTCAAACTTGTAGAGTCTCGCAAAAAAAATCTTCTGTGTTGCTTACCGACAATCGCACAGAATTCGCGAATAAGAAGACTAGAAAGTTGGCGAGTTATTTTCGAATCAAGCATCTAACGTTGCCGATTTATCATGCGCAGGCAAATCCTGTCGAGCGGGTAAATCGGATTTTGAAAAGTATAATCATCTGTTATATCGGACGAGATCATAGGGAATAGGATATTCTCTTGTCAGAGTTTCATTTCGCGTACAATGCGGAATATCATAGTTCACTGAATATGTCACCGGCGTTTTTGAACTATGGTCGTCAGCCGCGAGCATTCTTATTCTATAAAGCTTTTGCGGATCAGGAGATTACCGTTCCTGATATAAGTACTAAGACGTGGTCGAAGCGGATGGAACGGATGGCTGAACTGTATGATTCAGTTATTGGAAAACTGAATGGAGCTTTTGAGACACATCACCGTGCGGTTCATTTTAACACGTGAGACGGATCATGGCAATTGAAACAACCACCAATCTCTAACGGACGACCACAAGTTGACGGACGTGCTTTGAGTAACACCACGAGACGATTGGCATTTTCTCTTGCGACATTCCGCGAAATAAAAGGATGCGGCAAGAAGATTGAATCAAAATTCGTCTGCGTGCTCACGTCAAGGGAGGACAAAACCATCTCTGTCTGCACTTGTACGTCGCACGAAACTGATACGGCCTTCTTCGTCCTTCGTTCGTTCTCTTCTGCTCCGTCCGGCAAATTCTCGGGCGCAACGGCATCTGTTAAGCCACGCGAATAGCTTCCGAATCTCTCGAACAATATTTCGACGATCTCTGCTTGTAGGCCGGAGATCAACTCAACTCTTGCCTTCTTGATCGTCGCCGAAACGAGATAACAGTTCAGCAGACGTATCTGCTGATCTTCGGTCAGGGACCAATACGCACCCTGTTCTGCCATACTTTCTTTACTCTGAAAAAAAGTAAACAAAGCGGTCCCATTAGCTCTCCTCGAGGCAGAAATCAAAAGAATAGAATAACTATTTGAAATTAAAGAAGAAATTCTTAAACGATCGGAGATTACTAGTCCTCATCATCCGAGACTGGTTTCCAGTTTCTCCCGACCTCACTTCAATAAGATCTTTAACGTGATGGCGTCCGACGACGATACCTCGGTCATTCGCAACTTCACAGACCAGTGGTGAAACGACATTAGACACGCGATAGACTTTAGACGAATACTTTCTGAAGAGTTTCGCTGCTCGCCCCTTCGTGGCATTCGACAACTGACGAATTTTCCGTCTAACGCGATCACCAACGTTGAAATGAGCCGCACAATGATGTGTATTATAATACTTCGATTGCGTCTCAAAAGCTTTATTCAGATTTTTGATAACTAAATCATACAGCTCAGCCATTCGTTCCATTTGCTTCGACCACGTCTTAGTACTCATATCCGGAACGGTAATCTTCTGATCCGCAAGAGCTTTATAGAATAATTAGTTCAAGAACGCCGGTGCCATATTCAGTGAACTATGATATGCCGAATTGTGCGCGAAACGAAACTCTGACAAATGAATATCCTATTCCCTATGATCCTGTCCTATATAACAGATGATCATACTTTTCAAAATCCAATTTACCCGCTCGACAAGATTTGCTTGCGCATGATCAATCGGCGACGTTATATGCTTGATTTGAAAATGACTCGCCAACTCTTTAGTCTCCTGGTTCGCGAATTCTGTGCCATTGTCGGTAAGCAACACAGAATGCGTCCCATAACGATGAACGACAAGGTCTTCGAAACATTGCAATATGCTCGGACCATCTGCCTTCTTCAACGGCGCTACTTCAATCATTTCCGAGAAAATATCTTGAATAACAAGCAAATAACGATGACCTTCAACAGAAGGTGGAAATGGACCATGATATCCATTGCGACAAACAACCATGGAACCTGTACGATACGTTGTCCCATCAAACCGGCAGATTTGTTTTGCGAGACTTTACAAGTTTGACAAATCTCACACTCACGAACAAAGTCTTCAACATCTTTAGTCATAACAGGCCAATAAAACGACAATGCGACTCGAGCACGCGTCTTTCTGATACCTAAATGCCCTGCAACAGGCGGAATGTGATTTTCAGAAGTTATTGCGATACGAGACTTCGGAGGCAGTATCAGCTTCCATGCATCAAGATCTTCTGCGACTTCCGAAACCAACGGATCAGGCTTAAAACGATAGAGCTGATCCTCCTCGACCTTCCAACCCTTCCATTTAGTAGGACTTCCAGAAACTGCCTTCTTCCTTCGATTAAACCAATTCTCAGTCACGTTATTAAGTGATTCTCCCTCTGACATGTGTTCGACGCCCGGAACAAATAATTCCAACACTTCACTTCCGAGACAATCGTCTTCGAACATACGCGAAAGAGCATCTGGTACTCGATGTTCAATACCTTGACGATGAACGACATCATAATCATAGTTCTGAAGTCCAAAGACCAACGACTCAACCGTCCTTTCGGATCCTTCAAATTATGTAACCATCGAAGGCTGCTGTGATCAGTCTCAACGGTAAAATGAAAGCCTTCGATATAACGGCGGAAATGCTCGACTGACCGAACAACAGCTAGACATTCTTTCTCGGACACAGTATAATTCCTTTCAGCACTGTTCATAGTTCGACTAGCAAAACCCACGACATAATCGACGCCATCTATCTTTTGCATAAGAACAGCACCGAGACCAGAAGCACTAGCATCAGTGTGCAACTCAAACCGGAATTAGGTCACAATATACAGTAGATTCTTTGAATAAGACACTTCCTCGGAATTCCCCTCATGCGGAGCCCGGTAACCGTCTCCACGCTTTCGCCTGAGCGCGCCGTCCGATATTTAGTTCCCGATACTGTGAATAAGACATGGACTGAAATGAGTCAAATTTATTGAGTTGAGCTATTTATTTATTAATCATCAGCGAGCATAAACTTCTATATCACTTCTTCAGTTATTTTTTTATAATCACATATGATCAGTCTTCATTATACAAAATATTGAATGTGTTAATAAATAAATCAGTTAGATAATCGGAGGTCGCTCCCACGTTCTCCATGTCATTTCTCTGAAAATGACATTCTGATTCATTTCCATTTTCATCTGTCTTATCCCCAATTTTTACCTGGTGAAGAATTTCTTCTGCTAATAATTCTTCTGGTGCAACCCAACAGTAATCTCTACGGAGCCAACTGGATACATTACTGCCATCAACATTTTCATATCCTTCGATATTCTCAAATATCTCCATAATATCGTCAAATCTTGCATCGTTTTTATCAAGAAGGAAAGATTCTTCTGACTCTACACCTACCAAGAGATCAATTGTTGTCAAAGAGATATCATCGGCGGCATCTGTTTGAGTCGAAACGTCTTTCTTCATCACAGGCCACAGGGCATTCCAACATTTAGTTATTGTTAATGCTGGAATTTCATTCCAAGAAGAACTAATCCAAAAAATGGCCTCTCTAGGTGTAATATTTTTCAAATAATCACTTATACTCTTTCCTTCTTGTTGTGCAGTTAATATGGATCTCACCAGCTTCGATTTGTACTTTCTTTTCATCATCTCAATAATTCCACGATCCAATGATTGAATGAAGGAAGTTACATTTGGCAGTAGGAAATGGATCTCAATCCCACGGACTCGATGATATTTATGACCTCGGAAGTTATCAACAAGTAAAATAGCAATTAATGGTAAGCCTTCTTCCTCCAAAAAGTGTTCAACTTTTGGCACAAATTCTTCGAGAACCCAATTTGAAAGAATCCATTCATTCATCCAACTGTTTGCCTGATGTGCATACAAAACTGAGAGATTTTTTCGACTCAAATTTTTGATCCAATGCGGATTTTTACTTTTCCTAATAACTAGAGGCTTCATTTTCATTGAGTCATCAGTATTGCAACAAACTCCTATACTGAGTTTTTCTTTCTGAGTTTTAAAACCTGATGCTCCTAATTCATCACTTGACACAAAAGTTTTATGTGGTGTATCCTTATATATCAAGCCTATTTCGTCGAAATTGAAGAGCTGCTCACGAGTGAGTCCTCTGGTCTTAATTATTCTCTCAAATTCTATTCTATAGTCAGCTGCTGCAGGATAATTTGCTGAACGCATCTCTCCACTAATTTGTAAATATCAAATATTCATACGTTTTTTCCATCCTGTTAACCATCCATTGCTGCCATAAAATCACGATCACCACCTGTTTCTCTGTGGAATTCGAGAGCTTTTTCTCTCAGTAGAGGTCCACTGAGTGGCACTCCTGAGTCTCAAATTTCTTCAAACCATGTATAAAGAGCAATGTCAAGCTCATTATTTACTTTTTTAATTTTTTTCTTCTCTTTAGAATAATTAGATTGTGCAGCATTTTCAAACAACGTACGATTATCATACTATCTTTGCAGCAATCTTGGATGGATGCTATGGACTTTGGAAACAGAATCGAAGCTGTCAATCTTTATTTCTTCAATCAAACGTCGCTTGTCTTCCAATGAATAACTCCTTCTCTTCTTAACCCCATCAATTTTTTTTCGGCTCATTAAGATTACTTGCGTTGTTTCCAGTATTGATTCCCGCAGATTTCACTGAACGACTTCTCCTGTATTTCCGTTTTTTGTGGAATTTTTAATGTATTGGACATCTGCACACTGAATATGAAAAGAAAATCGATCAATTATCAATTTTGTCAATTGAAATAAGAGTGGAGGTTAGGTTGCTAGTTTT